>JBBDGP010000146.1:7177500-7573505 GCA_037952835.1 Lithobates septentrionalis
CCCTGAAGTCTATGGGCAGAATTACATCTGCCAATCCCTAAATGTACTGAAACCATCCTAATGTGTCTCGCTGTTCATTAACACTTTCCTTTCAGTTTATCTTGATTAGCCTACATCATGCAGATTTCCCAGCAACTTGAAAAATCTCTTTACTTGATAATAATCTCTTAAGCAGCGCTCAAGCTGTATCTAGAATCGGTGTATGTATAGCAACCTACAGAAGCTGTGTTCTTGTATGATGATGGGAATTATTACAGGTAGTTATATAGCAGTCAATTTACACAGCTCTTTACATATGTATTGTACATTCACAGCAGTCCCTGCCCTCATGATGCATACAATCTTAGGTCCCTAACTAACGTTCATACATAAGTGGGAATCAACTCATTCAGTTCCAAATCCAACTGTAATAATTAGACAAACCTGAGACTGAGTGTAACAATGAGATTTTACTTCTCTTTAAAATCCCTTTCTTTGAGTACATCACAGGAGCGTTAACTCTTATGCAGCGTACACACGGGCGGACTTTTCGACCGGACTGGTCCGACGGAACAAATCCGTCTGCAAATTCGACCATGTGTGGGCTCCATCGGACCTGCAGCGTACTTTTTCTGTCCAAAATCTGATGGACTTTAGATTTGGACATGCTTCAAATCTTTCCGACGAACTCAAGTCCGGTTGAAAAATCCGCTCGTCTGTATGCTACTCCGACGGACAAAAACCGACGCTAGGGCAGCTATTGGCTACTAGCTATCAACTTCCTTATTTTAGTCCGGTCCTACGTCATCACGTACGAATCCGTTGGACTTTAGTGTGATCGTGTGTAGGCAAGTCCGTTCATTCGACTGTCTGTCGGAAAGACCGTCGGACCGGTCCGGTCGAAAAGTCCGCCTATGTGTACACGGCCTTAGACAGTTGAGTCATACAGATCCAGGTGTTTGGACAGTGGCAAATAGCAAAGGTTCACACTCCCCAGCATAACCCATCTGACTCACCATATTGCCTTTTTGTCAGCAAGCAATATCAGGGTGAAACCAGAGCGTCCTATGTGTCCTATGATGTACTTCAACAAAGGTATTTTACTGTTCGTAATAACAGGATTTTTATTTATCTGTAAATCCCTTTCTTGAAGTACATTACAGGACACAATACAATAAACATGCTGTGCATTTGTTGGGGAAAAATTGGGTTAAAACAGGTGGTGAGGAGGCGTCTCGCCACCTGTCAGTAGCCTCCTGCAGCACAATCCAAACACGGTACGAGCTTCAGAGGCAAGGAAGATTTAGACACATGTCTAAATCCACAATAAGTGTGTTATTTGGGTAAGACACCAAAGGATCCACTGCAAGGACTACCCACTTTGCAGAAACTGTCTGTTTGGGCCCAATCCTTGTACAGATCCTCTTCAGTATGAGGGACTTGGTTGGTTTGGGTGTGCTCCAAGACCCCAACCCTGATACAGTGGTGGCTGATGTTCCATCGGTCGGGGGGGCGGCAGACAGACCTGACGATGGACCCCTTGTCGCTCCGGCCCGCCACCACCCCAAAACCCCACCCCGCCCACCGGTCACTGGCTCTCTTATCGTGTGCTGCTATCACCGGGTGGACCATGTCCAGGGATGCCAGCGTGATGAGGTCGGTGGCAGGGGGGGGGGAATCGATGAGAGGTGTGTGCGCTGACACAGGGGCAATCCATGGGCAATGGTGTGCATTTGGGAACAGTGACATCACTGCTGCTGTCTGCTACCTACCCCTTCCCTCTATAGGTATGTTCTCCCCTCTTCTGCAGCCAGCAGCCCATCTGACAGCCACAGGAGGCACTGACAGCACTCGGCATGGAGGGGCCGGAGGATCGGACTTGGTGGCTGCTGGGTCAGTCGGTCCTCAGCATCGTGGCGGCTGTGCGTCTCCTCCCTCCTCCTCCTAGGCCAAGGGTCGCTTTTCCTTTGGGCCAATCAAGAAACTGGTCTCAGGACCCACTTCCTGATTGGCCAGGAGGAGAATCGGCGTGACAATAGCGAATATTTATTCACTATTGTCACATAAATGGGTGGGTTCGGAGCGCAGTGCTCTGTGCCCCAAGCCCACCCTTTTTTGAAGCCTATTGGATTCTCTAGCTCTAATCACGTGCTTAAAAAAAATAAAACCCCAGTTGGAATCCATGCATCCGGCACCCTGCATGTAGATAGGGGGGCCCTAATAGGCTACAACTGCCCTGATACCTTAGACCCTGTAAAATCTGGTAGAGACAGTTTAAAGTTCTTACAGACCACCTTTGTAAGAAAATTTACTGTGGACCAGTGACATAAAGATCTATTAGAGGCCTGGTGCGCTCTTAAGTGGATTTGTCTGCCTTGTCCCTTTTATTTGGACCAGCAATTCTCCAAATGCTTCCCCTCCATCCTGACAAAGGGTGGTAGGGGGAAGTCACAATGTTGCTCCAGTGGGGAAAGAGTCCTACACTTCTTACAGTAATCTCTCCAAAGATCCTTACAGATATCTGCTAGCTGTTCCAACACAGTGGAAAAATCGGCTGACAATTCCGGCCTTGGACATGACAGTCCCTGAGGACAGAGTTTCTGAAGGAGTTGTTGAGAAACTGAGAGCCTTATTGTAGCTCTTGCTCAGGATTGTGTTTATTGCGCTCACTTGTGGGCTTGGCAGGTATGGAGGATCTGGCACCAAGGGATTGAGATCAGGTTGACTACACTCTCTCTTCAGAAGTGCTGTCTCTTTTAGGATATAAACCTCTGTAGGGACTGTTCCAGAAAACTGCCACAACTATTAAACACAGAGGCTCGACAGAGAAAGGCAGTTCAAGTAGAAATCCATGCATCAAAGCAGAAGGGATTATCTCTGCAAAAGGACACAGGCTAGACACTAGCAAAAAAACGGAGGCAATGCTGGAGATGGGAGGGGTAATACAAGGCCAGGGTCCAATCACTTGGAGGTGGATCATAACCCTACAGTCTAGGAACTAACACTCCTGTGATGTACGTTTAGGAGGAAAACTCTCATCTGGGATATAAATAACACAGCAACGGATTTTTTTTTTTAATTTCATCTTGCAAGGCTCAGGGTGAAGCGTTCATTGAATATAGACTTGTAATAGTCTGCAGTATTATGATCCTTAACCCAAGTATTAGATCTGGATCAGCTCACAGAAATAATGAAAATTACTGGAACACCCACCCAGGACTTTGTCCAGAAGCTTCAGAGTCCTGATGTAAGTACAGCCTTTTATAATGAATAATTTCTCACCAGCACAAATGGCCATAAATAACAGTACATAAGTGTATGTTCATATAAATATTCTGATTTTGTGCATATTTCTACTTGATTCATTGTGTTTATTTTTGTTCATAAAGAATGAATTTGAATGTTATATTTACATACAAGAAATTGACTATTAAGCACAGCTTAAATAGTTAAATGCTTGTTCTGTTCCAGGCTAAAAATTATATCAAGAGTCTCCCAAAGGTGCAGAAGAAAGACTTTGGGTTATTGTTGAGATACGCAAACCCTCTTGGTAACACTTTTTATTGTGCATTTATTTTTGTTTATAAGGACATTTTAAAGTATCATTGGCTGAAAGCTAAAATGGCATTTAAAATATGTTTGATAAGTTTTTACAGCTATAAGTGGACCCCTATTTCAGACCCTTTTGTGCAACAAGATGGTAGCATTGCCCTGTTCACCTACATTTTACTGTCTGATTTAGCCTGAAATTCTTCCCCCTGTAAAATCTGATATATGGGTGTCAAATTTGATACAATGGGATTTATAAGTCTCTTTATAATACTGGATTTGGTTAGCCTGCCATAATAATTGGCACAAATCCACAATGAAAAATAAGGTGATCCTGTTGTGTTAATTTTTAGAGGGGTCTGAAATAGTAGTCTAGTTTTAAGGTGATTAAAGGTGGCTGCTATGCATGATAAGATGTGGTACTGGGTTCTGGACTTCCTATAATTAAGCCTAGAAATACTCTAAGTAGGACTCCAGTCATAACATATTTTTATAGTTTTGAATTGTGTGGTGAAGCATTAGATCTGGCCAATTTTTTTTTTTTTTTTTGCGGTCTGTGTCTTCTGGCAACTATTGTCAACTGAACAGAAAGTGAGGGGAAATCTAAAATTCTGCAGATTTCACCCGAACAAGAGTAGATGGGAAATCTCCCAATGTGCACACCTCTTCCCAATGTGACACCCCGCCGCTGCAAGCTGCCATTTCCAGGCTCTCCCATCCCACCAGGACCCCTAACCTACCAACACTCGTGCTGGCTGACCATAGAGACGAAGGAGGACCTTGCGTTCCCCCTATTGTGTCTGTTGTATGAAACCAGAAGCAACAAGTTTCGATCTATTGTTTACCAGCCCTTACCGGCTAGTAAAACAGCCAATTAAACTGATCTTGGTGTGATTGGCTGCTGTGGAGCATAGCTTTCTGTAAAAAGGACCTGTCACAGCCCATGCTATCACAAGCGATGCTATTCATCCCTTATAAAGTTGCTAAGAAAAATTAAACAATAAAAATTTTTTTTAAAGACCCCCCCCCCCACGCGCACATAGGTCTCGCACTCGCACGCATATGTAAATGGTAATTGCACCACACGTGAGGTATTGCTGCGATTCTAGCACCAGATCTCCTGTGTAACTCTAAACCGATAGCCTATAAAGGCTTTTAAATTGTCACCTATGGACAATTTAATGTCATTTTAAAGTAAATAGATACCTCTAACATGTTAGAGGTATCTATTTACTCAGTGCAACATCCTCTTTTATATTGAACCAAAAAATATAGTTCTATATTGTGTTTATGTGCACTAAAATTCATTAAACCTGGGTTGACACACAGTGGGGAAAATAATTATTTGATCCCTTGCAGATTTTGTAAGTTTGTCCACTTACACAGAAAGGGAGGGTCTATAATTTTTTTCCTAGGTGTGTTTTTAAATGATAGAGACAGAATATCAACCAAAAAATCCAGAAAAAAACACATGATACAAATGTTAGAAATTGAGTTGCAGTTTAGTGAGTAAAACAAGTATTTGATTCTCTACCAACCAACTATAATTCTGGTTCCCACAAACTGGTTACAGTATGTGCTCAAGTGGTACACAGATTAGTCCTGTCAATTTAAGAAGGTGCTCCTAACGACAACTAATTTTGTGTATAAAAGACACCTGTCCACAAAATCTTTCTTCCATTCAAACCTCGCCATCATGGGCATGACCAAAGAGCTGTCAATGGACCCCAGGGACAAGATTGTAGACCTGCACAGGGCTGGAATGAGCTATAAATCCGTCAGCTTGGTGAGGAGGAGTCAACTGTTGGAGCAATTATTTGCAAATGAAAGAAATACAAAATAACCATCAATCGCTCTCAGTTTGGAGCTCCATGCGAGATTTCGCCTCATGGGGTAAGGATGATCATGGGAAAAGTGAGGGATGAGCCCAGAACTACATGGGAGGAGCTTGTGAATGATCTCAAGGCAGTTGGGACCATCGTTGCCAAACAAACCATTGGTAACCCAATACGCCACCATAGATTGAAAGTTCTGCAGCGCCTGCAAGGTCCACCACCTCAAGAAGGCACATGTACAGGCCCGTCTGAAGTTGGCCAATGAACATCTGAATGATTCAAAGAATGATTGGGAGAAAGTATTGTGGTCAGAGGAGGCCAAAATTGAGCTCTTTTGCATTAACTCAACTTGCTGTGTTTGGAGAAAGAAAAATGCCGACTATGACCCTAAGAACACCATCCCTACAGTCAAGCACAGAGGTGGAAACATACTTTGGGGCGGTTTCTCTGCTAAAGTTACAGGCCAACTTTGCCGCATTGAGGGGCCAATGTGTATTGTAAAAATCTTGGATGAGAACCTTCTTCCCAGAACAATGAAGATGGGTTGTGGATGTGTCTTCTGGCATGACCATGACCCAAAACATACTGCCAAGGCAACAAAGGAGTGGCTCAAGAAGAAGCACATTAAGTTTATGGAGTGGCCTAGTCAGTCTCCAGACCTTAATCTTATAGAACAATGTTTCTCAACTTCAGTCCTCAAGTACCCCCAACAGTTCATGTTTTCATACTTTCCATTATTTTGCACAGGTGGTTTGTTCAGCTTCGCTGCCTTGGTAATTACCACAGCCGTTTCATCTGGGTGAAATCCTGAAAACATGAGAATTCCCCTCTGCCGCCTCTGCACTGAGAACTGAGCGATCTAACACAGTCAATGGCTCGGTTCTCTCGGATCCCCGAGCAGAGAGCTGCTGACTGTCACTCAGCAGCTCTCCGCTCTGAGCGCTGAGCTGTGGAGGGGCGGGGAGTGGCCGTCCTCAGGCTCTCAGCGGCTCGCTGAGATGGGTATTGGTCCAGGCACCTGGCGGATTCAGACTTTATTGTCGTGATGACGCAGTGCCTGGACTGATTACAGTGACGTCAGCAGAGAGCAGACTTCAGCCTGCTCTCTGCTGAAAAACTCTGAGTGCAAAACTAATGGCACTCCTCTGACCAATAGGAGAAGCCCAGCCAAATGAGCACAGGTTGGACTTCTCTAAGGATTTAGAGAAGATCTGTAAAGAGTGGCCCAAAATCCCTCCTGAGATGTGTGTAAACCTGGTAACCAGCTACAAGAAACGTCTTACCTCTATGCTTGCCAACAAGGGTTTCTTCACCAAGTACAAAGTCATGTTTTGCTTGTGGATCAAATACTTATTTTACTCGGTGAACTGCAACTCAATTTATAACATTTGTATCCTGGGCTTTGGTTTTTTTTTTTGCATTTTTTCCTGGATTTTTGGTTGATATCTTTTTAAAATACACCTGTGATATAAATTTTATGCCCTTTATTTCTTTGTAAGTGGGCAAACTTACAGACTGATTTTGACAGCACGTTTTTAGCCCCCTCCGGTGCGGCTTTGTTCAGCGATTTCAAGTGCGAATTGTCAAAGTGTATGACATTTTGAAATCGCACCTGAACCAGGCTCAAAACTGTCCCGGACTCTTTTTGAAAACTCGCTGCAGCCAGCCCGCACATATGTGAACCGTGTCCATAGAAAAGGCGGCAGGTTCACATGTCATGCAAACCGGATGTGGTTCAAAACGCATCCAGTTGGCATATATGTGAACAGGGGCTTAAGTGTATTTTTTTCCTAAGAATTTCCATTTTTAAAATGGCTGCTGAAATATCGTTTGACAGAAAATTTTTTTGCAAAAACCACCATTTTATTCTGCAGGATCTTAAAAAAAAAATTATATATATATATATATATATATATATATATATATATATATATATATATATATATATATATATACACTAATCGGGGATTCTAAGCTGATTTTTACATGTACATGAGAAATGTCAGACTTGGCATGGGCAGCTAGTGGTTAAAATAAAGCAGTTCAGTTTGCAGTCTACAGTATTTCCCTTTAATCCAGAGCTGTGCTCTGCAGTACTATTATTTTGCCACAAGATGTCCTCGGTGTTCTGAGTTGAAAGCTGCTTCATCGTCTTTCAACCCAGAAGACCAAGGACATCTTATGGTGAAAAAGAAGTACTGCGGGGGACAGCTTCAGACTGAAGGTGAATATTGCCTGGGTTGCAATAAAACCTGGCAGAGGTTCTTACCTCTCCCTACTAGAAGCCTGGAGAAAAAGTTTGGACTGGAACCTTTTCTTTATAGTTTTGAGTAGAGTAGATAAGGGTTAGAACTTTGTCAGTTTTTTTGCTCTCTGTAACTCCATAGGGGAGATTTCCCCTCATTTTTGATTCCGGTGACACCAGGACAAGGAATGAGGAAGAGGGTCAGGGAACAGTAAGGTACAGATGGCAATAAAAACCTCAGAGAGGTTTTGAGCCTTCCACACTAGAAGGTTAAAGAGGAAGTGCTTTTGTTGCTTTCTTTGTCCCTATTGAATACGTTTTCTATCATTTCCTGCCCCTATGACTTTTTGTCAGCAGGACAAAGTACAGTAAAATATCTCCATTGGGGACGTTTACAGAAATTTAAACACTTTTTCACCATTCTCTATACTATTCAAAACTCAAAGAAAATGTTTTTGATGGAGATGCGCATTAATATATTTTATAGTTTAATGATGGTCTAATGAGGTGTTTTATTGAAAATGAATGTGATATAATGTGCAATGACCTTGACTAACACTCTATGTTGTGTTCATGATTCTGTAGAATAATGCTTCCAGTTATTAGACTGCTACATTCGCAATATAAACATTTAACACGAAAGTCTATTGTCCAATACTCCTCAGTGTCCTACAGAGGTGTGAATATGAACATTGTACTGTATATCTCTGGATCCCTCTTTTTCCATACGTTAAGAAAGCGGCAAAATATGTATACTGTGAATGAGGCTTTAGCCTACAATATTCAATGATGTGGTTTTTGCAGTAACGTTTTCTTTATCACACTTGAGGCTCATATAGTTGCACATAAAAGGGGTCTGTGATTAATATACACTTTACTTGCATCTGTTTCAGGTTATGTAGTTACTGCTGTGACTAAAGCCTGGTACACACTATTCGTTTTTTTTTTGTTTTTGTTTTTTTTTTAAATGAGGAGCCGAAAGAGCCACTTTACAGTATTGACAATTCACCAGATTGAAATTTACTGACACAACACTCAAAATTTACTGGTACCGCCAATTTTTTACTGCCATTTCCAAAAGTTACAAAATTACCGTTTTAATTGCATATTTCAAGATTTAGGCTGCAAACAAGTACAATATGCAAATAGAAATACAATTTAAGGTATATATTAAGGAAAAAACTCCCTTTTTAATTTTCGATATAGTAAGTAGCTCAGGGACAGGACTCAGAAGGGCGAGACATTATAATGGGTAGGCGCACGCACACATGACATTGACTCTCAGTGTGCAACAGCACAGATAATGACACCTCACCAACACGACATGTCCCGTCCTGAGTTACAGTGACAGTCTCTCACCACGTCAGGTGGCCCCTTCAGTCCACTTCAGTCCAAACAGCACTGACACTCCTGCTCTTGGCTTGCCTTGCTCCATCACGCAGACTAAGGATGATCTCCGGCGTGTTCGCACACTCCATGTGCAGAGCCCGCCAGGAAGTCGGCACGGCACTGCGCTAATCACAGGCAGTGAGACATTGTCCCGATGCGCGGCTGCAGAGATCGGGAAATGTCTCACTGCCTGTGATTAGCGCAGCGCCGTGCCGACTTCCTGGCTGGCTCTGCACGTGGAATGTGCGAACAAACCGGAGCTCATCCTTCACGCAGACCCACACACAAGGCTCTGGCCACTCCGCTTAGCTCCCTGCACCATTACATCACACAACACACTCAGACACCGCCTCCCCCAGACACAGCCCCTCGTCAGCGCTGCCCGAACACACTGTAGCGTGCACTCGGCATCATAGCCATATATTTTACTGGCAACCTTTTCCTGTTACTGGCAGGAGAAAAGTGCCCATTTTTGGATAGCTGCCAGTAAAAATACTGACGGTTGGCTACACTGCCACTGTACTAACTATCCAATGTTAGTACAGCAATCTCCCTGTTGATCTATTGTGTTCTGACAGGGGGACCAAAAACACACTGGTCAGCACTCTCAGCCATTGGCTAAGAGTGCTGATCAGATGGCGATCAGCGGACCTTTTTAGGTCATGCCTTTTCAACAGAAGCCAGAAGTTCGCCCGGCTTCTGTCCGACTGGCTGCAGTACACATGGGCCAAATGTCAGTTGGTTTCTATTTAACTAGCCTATGCCATCTGATATTTGGCCCATGTGTACGGCCCTAAAGTGTATGATGTTTTATAGAAGTCAAAGCAGTATTGGCGATATTTTCAAATGTGCTGCTCTTATTTTAAAATAGCTGATGAAAGTAAGCTTCCATCAAATATTGTTATATCAAGGCAGATGCTTTTTCATTTGATGGACGTAAATGAAGAGGTAGCAAGTTGTAATTGCAACATAAATTTTATTAGTAAATAAATATGTAAATAAAAACTATGCATGAGCTTTATGTTTCAAAACCACATGACAAAAGAGAAGTAGGTCCACGAATAGACAGCTGAAGCTGTATGCAAATCTTGAATTTTCCCGTTAAAGGGATATTAAAGGTTTGTTTTTTTAAAGTAAAATAGTAAACATGTTATACTTGCACTGAGCAGCCCGGATCCTCCTCTCCTAGCCCGGATCCTCCTCCTGACTCCTCCTCCTGACTCCTCCTCTTCGGCGCGTGCCCCCATAGGAAGCCACTTCTAATGGAAGCACTCGTGGGGGCTTGCTGCTGAACCACCTTTTCTGCATCGATTGACACCGACCGGGCAGCTCGGCCCCGCTCCTCATCACAGCATTTGATTGACTGCAGTGGGAGCAATGGCTCCCGCTCCTATCAATTTGCCCACAGAGGAGGGACAGAGCCTAGAAAGACCTGTCTCTGATGCACAGTGCTGGATCGTGAATGGGCTCAAGTAAGTTTAATGGGGGGGGGGGGGGGGGCAGGGGAGGATTCTGCTACACAGAAGGTTTTTTACCCTAATGCATTAAGGTAAAATGGCTTTAGGCTTTAGAACCACTTTAAAGATGGGTGACTATAGTCCCACTGGTAGGGTTGGGTGCGGCATGGATGGAGTTGGTTGTCTATTTAGTGAGGAGTTTGCACATGAACTGACTTGTTTTCTATTTTGTACATAGGCTGATGTATAGGCCTTCAACAACAAAGCCGTAATGGCTATGCTGAAGGTCGGCTAGCCTATGTGGAATCTGAATTTATGTATTATTGTCTTGAACACCTTTGCACTGTTGGGGGGGCCGGGTAGTCCTGCGTGACCAGGGATTCTGCTCCCTTTTCTTTAATAAGTACTGTTTTTGTACTTGTTTTTGCCTTTTGTATTGTACAGTTTTATGAATAAAATTCAATAAATAGAATTTTCACAAAAAAAAAAAGGAAGACTCCACTGCTTCAGCCTCTTTAGTGACTATTCAAAGTGGGTGCATCTCAGGCCAATAGGAAGGTGGGAGGGATAGGATCAAATGTTGCAGAAAGTTTTGCATGTAACCTCAGCAACCTATTTCTCTACTGATCATTTTGAAGTTGGGTTTTCACTGAAGGTAATCTTTTGGGTAGGGTTGCACCGACACCACTTTTTTAAGACCAAGTGCAAATACTGATACTTTTTTCAAGTGCTCGTCGATACCAATTACTGTTACTTTTTTTGTCATGTGATAGTGACACTAATATGCAGCACTGGGGGGCTTTGAGAGATCAGGGGTACTGATTTTAGACCCCTAACATCTCCCATTGACACAGGGAAGGGGACTGAGGACACAGATTCCCCAGTCCCTTTCTCAGCTGCACTGAAGATGAATGGACAGGAGACAGAGGCTCCTGTTCATCCATAAACCGAGACATCGTAAACACAGTTTACAATGCTCAGGTATGATTGGACAGTGTCAGTGATCACTGACTCTGTGCATTCGGCTAAAGAAAGGAGCTGGTAAATGACAGATTTACCGATTCCTTCCTCCACTCTTCATCCTGACAGATCCGGGATGAGGGGGGACCGGAGGAGCAATGAGACGAACCAGGGCATACTCGGGGAGCCGGCAGAGGATTCAGGGAGCTGCAGGAGGACACTGGAGAGTCGGGACGATCGGTGCGGGCAGTTACAAGCACCAATCTCCCTGTATACCTTTTTAATAAAGCAGTTGACAGCCGCTTTTCCTCCTCTCCCTCCCGCAGCTTTCAGGTTCTTTATTAAAAAGGTATACAGGGCACTTTTCTGTTAAAAAAAAAAGTGCCCTGTATACCTTTTTTAATAAAGAACCTGAAAGCTGCGGGAGGGAGAGGAGGAAAAGCACCTGTCAACTGCTATGCTGCCCCCTGCTATTCTGAGGACACAGGTATCGGGTCAAGTATCAGCATTTGCATGAGTAAAGGGACCCGTGCAAATGCTTGGTATCGGCACCGATACTAGTATCGGTATCTGTGCAACCCTACTTTTGGGTATGCATTTTTTTCATCAAATGCTCAGTTTAAACTGCCCAGGATTCTGATAGCTTAACTATAATACTTTCATTAAACTTGAATGTGTATGCAGATCAGGTGTTCTGACTTCACTCTGATTTGCATACTTGTTGTGGGTCAATGATTTAGAAAATTTAGAATCCAGAGACAGCTGAAGGTCAGCAATGACAGGCTTTGTTTCTCTCATAGCAGGGTTTTCTTTTAAAACCAAATTAAATAGATGTGTTCAGAGCAAAGGAAGCTTTTTTGTGACTTAATTTGATATATTTGCAGGTAATATTTTAATAGAATTTTAACTTTATATTTTTAACATTTTTTTAATGCTTGCTTGCTTTAACCATTGTAAAACAAGTAATCATCAGTAAGCTTCTAGCATGTATTTTCAATGCTTCTTAAATTTTGCTTCCATATATCTAAGCATCATTTGTGGATTCAGACTAAGGTTTATTTTTGTCTTTAGTGTTTATCTCTGCTTCCTGTTTCTGTCTTTAGCTGTCAACCTGCTGGAAAAGATGTTAGTGTTGGATGCAGATAAGCGAATAACAGCAACTGATGCTTTATGTCATCCATACTTTGAGCAGTTCCATGATTCCGACGACGAGGCAGAAGCAGATCCATATGATGATTCACATGACAATCTAGACCTTCCTCTTGAAGAATGGAGGAGTGAGTGTAGAAGGAAATATCCAAGCTGTTTTCTCTTTCCATTCTGTCTTGTCTTGTTTTGCACCTAAAGCAGATTTAACCAAATAATTTCTCCCCTCTGCTGTTTCCTAACGTAAAAAAATTCTAAGTGCACTGCATTTTACAAAGTATGGACTTCCTACAGGTACTGGCGATCCGGTGTGTCCTGTACATGAAAAGCTTGTCCAGGAGTGCCCAACCATTTGAAGAGAAAGGGTCACTTAAGCAGCTTGGTAACCGGTCACAGGCCACATCGAGCAGAGCTGGAGGATGACACGTTTGTGTCTAATCGGCATATGCAGAGCAGACACGGACACACACGCACTCAATGTGCCCTCTGATCCACCCAAATTTAAGGGGAAAGATCCCTTTTCTGTTTTTTTTTTTTCTTTCCTTAGCGGGTTGGATTGGAGGCAGGCGGGTGTAAACAGATACAAGTCCGTTTTACATCTGCCACTCCATAGAGGTGAATGAAGGGTCCAATTGGGTCCACCTGAAACACGGAAAGAGGCCTAAGGCTGCTTTTACACTGATGCCCTGTGGTTTACCCGCACCATGGGTGCAGCGCAGTGCACCTGTGGCTTTCCTGCAGGTTAGCTGCACTTTGCCATAGACTTCTGAAATATCCTACAGGTGTGGTGCACTTTCAGAAAGCATACCAAAGCTGCAGGTAGTAATAGATATCTATAGCTCAGGGCAGGTAACACGCAGGTGCACTGTGCTGCACCTGGGGATCAGTTTGAAAGCAGCCCAGTAACCAATGCAGAACAGATAGGCCTACACACTGTGATTTTAGTACTGACCTTTTAACAAGTGTTTCATTCAGGTATCGCCAGCTGGTGCTGTCCCAGGCACAGTGCATTTGGTATTCTGCGTTATACAGGAAGCCTGGACTTATATGGCTCTGCTCCACAGTCGCTTGCTTCCTCTACGGCCAGCTCCATTCACAACACTGATGCTCTGGGATGGGGATCAGCAAACCACGATTTGGGCTTGCTGACCCGCCATCCCAGAGCAGGAGGTCGTGGGCCACAGGTTGGGCACCCCTGATATAGTCACTGTCTAAGTTTCCACATAGGACTCACCCCTTGTTGCGGGTTGGTGTTTGAACTGGAAAGAGAGTGAACCCCATACTCATTTACATTAGGATGCAGCAAGAAACCAGAGTAGCCAATGTTTATTTGTCTGTTTTAAATTAGTTTCAAACTGTTAAAATAAAAGTACTTTGCACGTACAACTATTTATACACATTGCACAGTAGCACTGAGAATTGGGGAGGGCCGGTACGGTCTAGCTCTCCTGCAGTTACCAGTACTTTCGGGAAACCTGGCTGACAGTAGTCAAGAGAAGATTGATGATTCATCAATGTTCTGCTGCTCCATTTTTCTATTAAGCAGGCTGAGGGTGCATTCTGGACTGGGCTGCCCTGCTACTGCAGTGCGGACTTGTTGTGCTGTCTGGTAGGGTGTTTGCATCAGAGAACTGGCTTAACAGAATTTTAGGGTTTGCAGAAAATGCCCACTTTCAAAAAAGATGCCAACCATGGAAGCCTGCACACTTCCTTCAGAGTAGGTCTCTTAAAATGGCTTTAGATTCAGATTTAGAACATGTACACACTACCTCTGCTAGAAGCTATCTCATGCAGTAGAGTGCTTGATAAGTTATGCTCCTGCTATACATTAAAGCATATCTGAACCCCAAAACAAAAATATATATAGCATAGTAGCACGCCCACCCTACTTACTCACACTTATCCTACTGTATTAAAACAACATAAATGACAGGACTAATGGGAAGTCAGCCTGAACTCTGGTCCATAACAAAGATGGGTGAAGTCCTCAGAACAATATAAAGCTCCATGTACACTAGCGGCTCCTAAACTTGAGTTTAGGAGCTTTTGAAATTTTTTTGCCAAAGCTTCTAAACTCAACTCCATAAAAGCCTATGTATTCATGTACACATAGGCTTTTAGGATCGTTTAAAAGCTGCTGAGGTTAGAGGAGGTTCAACCTCCCTCTCCTGAATGCGGAAGAATCGTAATTAGGATAAGGAATGTTTTGACCGCAAAATGCGCTGAGATTTTGCTTATTTTTATGTTTTCTCGTGGCCAGCAGACAAAGTAGTTCAAGTGTACATAAACAAGAATAATGGGTCCTATCAAGCTGTATTCACAAAGGTGTATTGACTATAGTCACCCACTAAACCACTCACCACAATCGGGTGTTGTCACCGTAGCCAAACCAATAAGGCATACAAATAGGGATCCTGGTAGAGACTACCGAGGAAGAAAGCGGCTACTATGGCAACAAAGGGTCATAATTGGGACTAATTATAAAAATACAACATTTATTAATTTTAAAAAAATGACCGCTAAAAATATGCACAGTGTCAAGACAATGGTGTTACAACTTCACAAATACTAGGTCAAGAATTAAAACACTGCAAGAGTTAAAAATTAAAATAGACAGAAGACACACAGAACATTAAACAAAAAGCCCGGACGCCAAACCCCATTCACATAGGGATTTTCGGGCGATAATAATTGCTTGATAGATGTAAAGAACACGATTAGTATTATTGACAATCGATGTGGATGGCCCCCCAGGGAAGTGGGTTCATTCATTGGCCTAACCAATGCTGTTGTGGAGCAGGATTAATTTCTGATGGAGGATCGATAATTGCGGAATCATGTGGCAATGATCGTATCCTGATGTAATGGGACCCTAAATCCAAGTTTGATTTCAAAGAGGGTAAATCAATGAATAAAGATAATGTCCTTCTCTTAGGGACTCTTAAGGACTCTTGGTCCAACATAAGGTCAATACAGGTGTGGGAATCACACTGGCCACTGAACTGAATCATATCTGGCCGTGAGTGGCCAGATATTTGAAAAAGCACAGGGTAGACAGGCAGAGATGGTCATGTATCATAAATTCGGCTGTATTCCTGCAGAGTTGATAGCCAGTCTACTAACATGATGCTTCCCAATGCTTGGACTATATATCCTTCAGTGGTGTGTTGGTAGCCTGAGCACAAGTTATTCAGTGCATTCCTACACTCACTGACAGTATGAAAACAGCCTTCTGTGGCCAAGCAGGCAATAACCAAGGCTGTTTATGGAGAGAGGAAATATACATGTGAAAGGCGACGTTGGATGTGGATTACAGATCTGGCAGTTTATATAGCGCACACCAATGCAGCCACTGACGGGGAGCAGCTCAACTCGGCTGTTCCTGTGAGTGGCAATTGAAGATGAAAGTTCGGATTTTCCGTGATCTCCACCGTGTTAGTACTAGACTGGTACTATGTATCTATTTCACTCCAGGTCAGTAGTCTCCAAGGATGATGGTTGGTGAGGCAGGGTAATCCACGGCGACCGCCGTTACGGTCAAATTGCGGTCTAGGTCACCTTCCATTCCTAATCCCTGTTGGAGCGGGGAATACTGTGGATGGCGTAACGTGACTGTAATGACATCGTACATGAAGCGTAACTGATAACATTGCAGCATAGGAAGTTATCAACTGACAAGATTTCTGGCAGGATCAGTGTTTTTTGGGAGGGGGTTTTTTGCACTTTTCAGACAAGTGTTCCAATATTAATAATCAATAATATTCAAATAATTAATGTTCAACAGACCAAAAGGGAGCAAGTAATAGAAGTTGGGTCTCTTTCACATTATAGCTAATGCTTCCTGCCCTCTGATAAGTGCTCTGTAGTGGATCACTTTTCAAACCACAGTATAGCAGTGGCTGACAAGCGTTCAGGAGGGGCTACTGCTGCCTCCTGGCCCCTGTTATTTTCTTTTGTTTTTTTGTTTTTTTTATATTGCAGGACTGTGCCAGAACTGCGAGCCATGAACTTGATTTGCAGTTGTGGATCCGACCCTATTGAACTCAGTGGGTGAGTTTGACAGGTAGTGCCTCCTTTCTAACTCTGCAGCCCAAGGTAAAAATGCAGCAGCCATGAAGCAGCATGGAGCGGTGTATGTACAGCCCCAAGATGAGGAAAGGGATGGTCAGCACACAGGATGACATGCAAAAAGAGAGATTCCTTCACTGAACAAACCTGTACAAAGCTTTAATAACAGCCTACACGTTTTCAGACTTTAGTCCTTAGTCACATGCTTTTAAGTGTACAGCCCTGTCCAACTCTATTGTTAGAATCCGGGGGGGCTCAGATGTCTGTTTTTGCCGCTCATGTGAAAGAGCTTTCATCATTAAGGTTTATTTACCCTTTAATACATATTAGTAGTGTAACTAGTTTAACAAATAACCAGCCAAGCCTTAAAAAATAATGGCTGATGAAGAAGTTGTTTAGAGTGGCTATATGAGTGTTTTATTGATGAAATCACTTATTGCTTGTTTTGTATCCCCTAGGTATCACCTACACGGAGTTAACAAGTTTCCACCCGCCAGTGGCCGAGTCAAAGGAAACCTCTGTATAGCTGATTTGCTGCACCACACAATATAGGATATAAATTATGGGAACTGAACTATGAAACTGGATAACTGGATGTATAATGAATCATTTATGAATCATTTGTGTCATTGTTTTCATTCCATTGGGATATAGTGCCTTTTTGTATTTCCTTTGTTGGGATTTTTTTTTTTTTTTTTTTTGGTCTTGCCTCTTTTCCTGCAGAGTGTACTGTATAAAAGACTATTGTGACCCTCCTATTAGCCCTGAGCCAGCTCTGCCAGCCTACTGTGTTAATAAGCAGTGTGTCCCATGTGTGCAGCAGCAAGATTTTGCTGGTATACTGTACTTCTGTATATGTAAATTCAGGTAAGCCTTGGAGCATTCCAATACACTCTGCAGTATTATGAAGAATAAACCTTTTAATCAATGTCTGTATTGTGTACTGTGTTTACCAGTAGGAGCTACGTTTCTTGCCCACATGGTTAAAAATACACACAGAAGCAAGGCAAATGTATCATGGGGAGATAATCCTGGGTAGTCTGTCATTTTTAAGTGGATAATCAGAATCTGTTTAGTTTCTCTCTTCCCACTTGACACACCCCATGGAGTGTCCTTCTTTTATTAAGCTCCACACTTAACACATGGCAGCAGGTGCAGAGGAGTAATCCTAGGTCAGTACAGTAATCAAAGTCACTAGAGAACAAGCAGTGCACATTTACACATTAAAAAAAAGCATTACTGCTCTTTTCCTCTCTCTCAGAATGTTTCAGCAGACAAACAGAAAGAAGCCTTTCCATTAAATGGTTATTTACAGGGAAAAAGTCCAAAATCATAAGCTGAAACTGATAACATAAAGTACTTGGTATCCCGTTAAAAAAGAATATTGTACTTGGTTCAGAAAAGTTTGCATACTTTCCGTTTGCTGTATTTGACAGTATATGCTGGGGGGCTGTACATTATAGTGCCCTGGCGCATTGTTAATGCACACACGTTTTTTTGTGTGGTAACATGCATTGCGTTAAGGCACCAAAATGGCAAAAAAGAAAAATTACTTTTTTTTTTTTTTTTAAATGTAGCATACCACAATAGACAGTAGAATGTTTCCTTGCATTGTGGCAAACTGCAGTGCATGTACAGTGGGGACGGAAAGTATTCAGACCCCCTTAAATTTTTCACTCTTTGTTATATTGCAGCCAGTGAAGCATGGTGGTGGCAGCATCATGCTGTGGGGGGGGGGTGTGGGGGTGTTTTTCAGCTGCAGGGACAGGACGACTGGTTGCAATCGAGGGAAAGATGAATGCGGCCAAGTACAGGGATATCCTGGATGAAAACCTTCTCCAGAGTGCCCAGGACCTCAGACTGGGCCGAAGGTTTACCTTCCAACAAGACAATGACCCTAAGCACACAGCTAAAATAACGAAGTGGAGTGGCTTCACAACAACTCCGTGACTGTTCTTGAATTTCCCAGCCAGAGCCCTGACTTAAACCCAATTGAGCATCTCTGGAGAGACCTAAAAATGGCTGTCCACCAACGTTTACCATCCAACCTGACAGAACTGGAGAGGATCTGCAAGGAGGAATGGCAGAGGATCCCTAAATCCAAGTGTGAAAAACTTGTTGCATCTTTCCCAAAAAGACTCATGGCTGTATTAGATCAAAAGGGTGCTTCTACTAAATACTGAGCAAAGGGTCTGAATACTTAGGACCATGTGATATTTCAGTTTTTCGTTTTTAATAAATCTGCAAAAATGTCAACAATTCTGTGTTTTTCTGTCAATATGGGGTGCTGTGTGTACATTAATAAAGGAAAAAAATGAACTTAAATGATTTTAGCAAATGGCTGCAATATAACAAAGAGTGAAAAATTTAAGGGAGTCTGAATACTTTCCGTCCCCACTGTATGTTCCCTTAGTGCACATGTGTCAAACACGAGGCCCACAAGCCAATTCCAGCCCACCAGGCCATTTCATGTGGCCCTTGCACCTCTTCTACAGCTGCGGCATCCGCTTCATCTCTGCCCCCATGTTGTCTCGGCAGCCGGCAGCAGAAAAGAGCTCAGAACGTCCCCTCCCAGAGCCTGTGCTTCCCTGTGCAGCCGCAGAGCGGCTCATCTCTGCTCCACCCCCTGGCTCAGCAGTAAAGAAGAAGACAGAACTTCTCCTATAGATCCTGCACCTCTGTGCAGCCACAATACCCCCTTATCTCCACCTTCCCTGGTCTCAGCATTAGGCAGATTGGCAGCTGATCCAGTCCTCCAGACCCTGCTCTACCTGATTCCCAGTTTCACCTCCAGCTTCTTCCTGGCAGTAGTACAATTTTAAGGGGGTGCACTGTGATGTAAGCGATGGTGGGGGACTCTTGACATGTGATGGTGTGGGGCTCTTGACATCTGATGTAAGGAGGGGTGGGGTGCTCTGAACTTCTAGTCTTACAGATACAACCGTCCCTTTTGAGGGCAACCATAATGCTGATGCGGCCCGCAATGCAGTTGAGTTTGTCACCCTAGCCTTAGTGTGTTGAGTTGCCTTTAAAAATCAATTGCACTACAACACACTAATGCATGTCAAGTGTGTTGCAGTAATGTGCATGCTACCAGGATGCAGCTGTGTATGGGCCCTTACTGGTTTATTAGAATGTATTAGAGCATGTGTCATTGTACTTGGACTCATATTTATCACTAGAACTTTTCAGGAACCTTGTGCTTCTGCCTGAGGATTCTGTAGCTAAGTAGTCTGTCATCCTCGTCACCCGCATGTTGACCACAAAATATCTCACATTAGGAGCAGTTTGTTCTCCTGCTTTCTGATCGGTTTAAGTCAATTCACTCCTATCTTTCCACAGCAGCACACTGAGCTGTATTATAGGAGAAGCTGATTGAGAAGTTGTCACGAACTGCTCAGTATACTTGTTAAATAGGATTTGTTTCATGACAGGTAAAGATGGACAGGGGTTCTGGGAGATAACCCTCAGGCTTTGTAACAAGAAATCGTTATTGCAGATATTTTTTTAGTCCTGCAGTGCTTTATGTATATATTGTACATTCACATCAGTCCCTGCCCTCAAGGAGCTTACAGTCTAAAGTCCCTAACTCACATTCATACATACACATACTAGTAGCAATTTAGACAGGAGTCAATTAATCTACCAGCATGTCTTTGGAGTTTCCTGGTTAGAAGTCATCTTTATGGCTTCTGTAATGCAATGCCTGATAACATGAAATAATTCTGGTCCCTTTTAATATGACACCCTTGATAAAAGTGCATAATTTAGTACACGTGCCAGAGCACCTAGGAACATGACAACTGTGACGTGGCATATTTCTAGCATCTGTAATAAGGTTCCAGTTAATGTGGCATTTTTCATTCTGTAGGGTGTTATGAGGCACCAGCAACTCTTTGTATAAAGTCTCTGCACTAATGTTGTAGTGCAAAGTTCATGTTGTTTGATGTTTGTATACATTTCTTTCTTTATGGTCAGGACTACATTGTTTGCATTGTTTTAATCAGGTAAATAAGAAATATTGTACATAAATATTTATCTACATTTCCAGCCAGCAGTTTTGAACAGGTATCTATTGTACTATTGTAGTTAGTCTTTAAGGGCCCATGCCCACTATGGGGTATATTTTATAAAACATTTGTTGGACGAATGTCACAAGCATTTTTCCATGCTACATTACATTTTTACCAGTATTTTCTCTAATACGGTACCTCCCTTCAGCTCCATCTAGTAATCAAAATGTAGTATATTCTTTGATTAAAGAGGAGTTCCACCCAAAAATGGACCTTCCCCTTTAAGTGACGGTGACCCCCTGACATGCCACATTTGGCATGTCATTTTTTTTTGGGGGGGGGGGGTGGCGGATACCCTCTGTTTAGAGGCACACAGCTCCCACTTCCTCCCGGGGCTCCGTGGCACCGGAAGGTAGTTCACAGGTCCCAGAAGATTGCCCAGCCATTCGCAGCAGGGCTCGTGCTTGCCCAGCTCTGAAGCCACAGCCAGGCGCCCACAGTAATGATGCCGGCTCCGTGGAGAGGGGGAGAGGAGCGGGGCTTCGTATGTCCGCATCGCTGGACCGTAGGACAGGTGAGTGTCCAATTATTAAAAGTCAACAGCTACACTTTTTTTAGCTGCTGACTTTTATTTTTTTTTATTTTTTTCGGCGGAATTCCACTTTAAGGTATTTCAGGCACATATACCTTATTTTGGCCACCAGATGGAGCTGACGATCATAGGAAGTCCTAGTGTTAGATCAGTGGTTCTCAACCTTTCTAGTGCCGTTACCCCTTGATAAAATTTCCCAAGTTGTGGGGACCCTTAACAGTAAAATTTTTGTAGCGTGGGTTGTCAGCACCCAAGGCAGGACAAGTAATTTGCACCTCTAACCCACGGACATTTAGCGCTCCCGGAGTCCCTTCCACTCGTACAATATTAAAACCCCTTATGGTACATTTTAGGATGTACCACTCTCTCTTTGTTCTCCTTTCTTTCCCCTTTAACTCTCTCTATCCTAATTTCTTGGTTTTTTTTCCCCACATCTCTCTCACTTGCCGTCTTTCTTGTTCTTTCTGTTATTCCTTCTCTCCCTTTTTCTTTGTACCTCCCCCCCTTTTCCTCTCCATTCAATATATTCTCTATTTTTATTCCTTCTCTTACTCCTTGGTTGGGGGGAAATGGGATAAGTGGCAGTGCTGGGGGAAGTTCTGATCAGCCAACTTAGGTGCTCTTGATCAAGGTCCTCTGCTGATCTAAGAACTGTAGTGGGGCCTTTTAATGGCAACTCTAATCACAGGTAGTGTTACTGACTGCATCACCGGCTTCACTGTGTCTTCGACTTTGTGGTGTCTCTGTGGTGCAGCAGTGACACCTATGCCGAAATCAGGAGATAGCGTCTCCTCCAGCCCCTCCCACTTCAAATTCCTCACCTGTCAGCTGACCTCCAGTCTCTGCCCCCCAGCCATGCCATGAACTGAATGGGCGGCCGCGAAGAGGCTGAGTGGGTGGCCACAGGCTCCAGGAAGAGCCTTGTTGGGCGGCCGCGAAAAGGCTGGGAGAGTGGTGCGGGCTTCAGGAACAGTCCAGGATTCGGTGACCCCTAGCAAATCGTCATTTGACCCCCAGGTTGAGAACCACTGTGTTAGATAAAATACAGGAAAATGCATGCAGCATGGACGTGTTTGTGACATTCAGCCAGCAAATTTTCCTGTATTTTCTTTCATTTTGAATGGCATGCCAGTGCATCTTGCTGATGGACATGCATTGCAAAGCAAATTTTTCCCACTAACCACAAATGTAAGGGGCATTCTTCCCATGGGTCACCAATATGAGGAACATTTTTCCAACAGACCCCCAGCGTAAGGGGCATTTTCCTTCTGACCAATGATATAAAGCTAAAGCTTCACACTAACCACAGATTTAAAGGGCATTCTATTGACCAACAGTATAATCATTGGGCACTTACCCACTAACTACCAGTGTAAGGGGGCCCTTGTCCAACTGACCAGTAGATTTTATTTCATGTACTACGTTCCTATTGGACGAAACGCCGCGTAGGGTAGAGCTTTGACGTCACAACACTGTAACGTGCCGACTGCGGACATCTTTGTGGTTGGAAACATTTGCTATCCATGACAAATTGCAACTTTTGATATGCCTGTTGTTATTTCTCAAAATGTGAGTACCCTGGCTTTTTATAAGAAATAAATTTAGCTTGGTTTTAAATACTACACCATGAGGAGTTGCTTTCTTGTATCCTATGCATGTACCTATGAATTGCCATAGAGTGGGACTACAAGATCCAGCCTTCTATGATGCAATTGAAGTGGTTCCGTGGCGCTGTGGATATATCATGCTTGTTTGACCACCTGTAGTTCAGTGGTCCATTTTCTTTGGTATGAGGTCCGGCGTGTTTGTGATCAGCGGAGGATAATCTCATGTTCACTTTATTGTATCTCTGCACCATGAGTGGTTCCAATATTTCCCTTGTACAAAGACTCTGTTTTAACACTATGGACTCTTATTTTATAATTTGATGCTTCTAGCGCTGCATATATTTAACATATATATATATATATATATATATATATATATATATATATCTCTATCTATCTATATCAGGGAGCCGTGGGTGTCAAATACACAAAGTATACCACAGTCCTTTATTTTATTTTTTTTGTTTTTCTTATATCTACACTTAATGGTCATGTTAATGTCCCATGACCTGTGGGTATAATAATTTTTCACAGACGTTCTTGAAAATTATTTCAAGATCTCCTCCATGTTAAAGACGTGGGGAAGGCCAGACTAGATCATCAAAAAATGAAAGCATTATTAAACCCGAAACCAAAAATGTATTATAATGCAGCTTACCAATCATTAGATGTGGTGGCTGCATCAGTTTCGTTTTTTTTTCCCCTCTGTGTTCACCTGGTGATCAGGCCAGTAACACATCGCCAGTATTGGTGAGAGACAACTCTGGAGACATGGGAATGGGAGGCACAGCAGACAGCAACATTGTCGGTATGAGCGGGGGTAGTGCTAAATTAATTAGTGGTCCTAAATCTGCTAACAAATGAAAGCCAAACTCCAGCTCGCACTTTATAATCAGTTACAGCAAACCGTTTTTCTCCTTTTAGGATAAATGTTTTGCATGAATAAAAAAAGCTGATCATTTTAATCATCCCTGTCAGTGTTAAGTGGTTTGTCTCATCCACGTAAACAGATACATTCTGCTGGAGAGTTTGTGCTGTAAAAAACAGACTGGATGAAAATAGAAGAAGCCTTAAAAAGGAAACTAATAGTAATCACATCTAAGAATTGGTAAGCTGCAATATCATAAAAATATTTTCTTTTGGGTTTAATACTACTTTAATTTTATTTAGCACTGATATCCCCTGTCTTCCATTGGCCAGCCAATGGTACTCAGACCACAATGTAGTATGCTTAATCCATTCGTGCCTAAGGGTAAAACAAATCTAAATGCCTAAGCGTATCATCACAGCTACTTTATGCATCCAGATGGATTATACTGCCTTTTTTTAAGGACAAATTGAGCTTTCATTTGGTGTTAAATGGTAATGAATATCTCATGTTTTTTTATCATCAAGGGAAAACTGGCCCAAAATAGTAAAAAAAAATAATAATTTTGTTTAAATTTAGCTGTATGTTTCTTCCTACTAACTATCGTAACCATCCACCAAAGGACAACCCAAATTAAATTCTCCTTCTCCTGACAATTGCACCAATACCACATGTGTATGTTAGTTGTTGTTTGTACTCGTTGTACAGCCGAAAAACAATGGTGCCCATTTTGCTTTTTTTATTTTACCTATCAAAAAATAAAACTGACCTTGACCCAAACACTAACCCTGGCACTGACTTAGATCAAACCTTGATCTAGGTATTTTTTATTACCATTTGTTTTGTTTTTTTTTTCTCTGCAAGGAGAGAGATACTAAGTATCTCTTGCCTCCATTCACAGAGAAAGAAGACACGGGGGCGGGCTTCACAGTGACTGATCACTGAGGCAATCAGGTTATCACAGCGATCAGGTGACCCGGAATAGGGAGTGCCTCGACTGTTACTACGGGGCTCTCCGTGAGACCCTGGTCTCTGTGCTGGGAGTGCATCGTGCAAATATGCAGCCCTACAGAAAAAAAGCCCAGTCATATTAGCGTACGGTCGGCGTAATAGTGGTTGTAAACCCTTACAACACAGTACACTCATTGACATGACTAGCCTCCGGTGATACACAGCGGTGAAACAAATCCTACATAAATTGTACCTGTATATCTGCAGCACTCTTTTCTCTACATCTACAATTTAGCCACTTCAATACAGGGCGCTTGTTCTCCACCCCCCCCCCCCCCTTCCTGCCCAGGCCAATTTTCAACTTTGACAATTGCGTGGTCATGTGACACTGTGCCCATGTGACATTTTTAACACAACCCCCACCCCAAAATAGAGCTTCCTTTTAATGGTATTTGATCACCTCTGGCATTTTTATTTTTTACGTTACAAATAAAATGACGTTTTTCTGTTAAAACTTTGTACATAAGTACATTTTCTCCTTCACTGACGGGGACTGATGAGGCAGCACTGATGGGCAGTGATTAGGTGGCACTCATGAGGAGGCACTAATATGCAGCACTGACGAAAAGGCACTGGCAGGCATCCCTGATGGGCACTGGCATCACATGTAGGCACTGATTGGCATTACTGGCAGGCACCCCCCCCCCCTTTAGGAGAGCCGCTGACCGTCTCTCCTCGACCCGCACCTTGTCAGCGCGAATGGATAAAAGCCCATAAACGGCACTTCCTGGTTACCATGTGATCAGCTGTGATTGGCTCTTTACCTAGATCAGAGATGTGTTGTGGCAGACCGCCACTCCGATCCACCTAGGGGTGCGCACGTGCAGCTTATCCTGCTGGATGTCATATGATGCCCAGTCAGGATAACTGATCCCCGCTGTGGCCGTCATTCTGCTGTAGGTTGGGTGGGATGTGGTTAAAGTCGAGAATTGAAACCGCTGTCTGACCTTCCAGAAAGTAGGAGCAGGGAGCTGAAATTACACTGCAGAGCTCAATGAGAGCTGATTTGGAGGGAAGGGACAAAACCCCCTTTCATACAGGAACAGAGTGGAGGCTGTCAATCAGTTGGAGCTGCCGCCCCTGTCAACTTTTTTTCTCTTGGTGTCAGGAAAATTTGTCAAGTTTTTTATTCATGTCAAACTGGTTTCACAATGGTATGAGCTAGGAATCTGGGGGACAATGGAGGAAAAAAAAATATACAAATAAAATAGGACAAAAACAATGTGATAAAGTGTGTGTCCCGTATAGCATGTATCCAAGTCCATTGTATATGTCAGCTGAGATAAAAATATATGTATATCAGTTAGTACTATACCAACAGAGTAACCATGGAGTATGCAATCTAATGAAAACAAAAAATATATATATATATAACCACATATGAGCCAATGTTGTTCAAAGCTAGATGGACTTGGAAACTCGGAGACAGTGAAATGAATGAGATGAATGTGTAATGGTATGTACATGAATGAACCAGGAGGGTGAATATAAGGATGTATGAGACAATGTATATGGCAGACCATGCTAAAGTTAAGTGCTAAAAAGTGAAGGGAGTGAATGGATGATTAACATCCATCTAGGAGTGTGGACTCACCTTGAATGAAGTATACTGCTGCATGTGAGTAAAACAGGAAGTGACAAACTGATCCCGGCCATGACTAGCCCTCAATTTATACCCCCAGAGGGCCCAGTGAGCTCCGCCTCCAACACCATGTGTGTGTGCGACAAGGCAAGCGAACGTGGATAACGCTCGCTGCCAAATGGGGGCGCGCCTGCGCAGATGCCCCCAAGACACACATGCTGACATTCCACTCAATAGCGAGCTGATGCCCTAACCGCGGAGGTCGCAGGGTAAGCGTGGTCGCATTGCGCCGATGTGTAGTTTGCCCCACCCATCCAAACAGGGCAGGGGGGACAGCAGGAGGTTTAAGAACCCCCCTTGTACACATCGCAGCTCTTGAGCCGGACGATAACCAACGCCACCAGCAGGGAACAGCAATGAGAGCCTAGATCAGCCCGTGGAGTGTGTGGTACCTAAGTGTTGGACGCAATGGCTGAAAGGGCTACAGAATAAAATGATTATGTATAGTGAATGATTGACTAATGGTGGCAGCAGACCAGGTTTGGGCTAAATGGGTGTCTTCCATCCGGGTTCGATAGACAAAAAGGAAAAGGTCTGGTGTCGCCCACAAACCACCTACAACCCAATATATGCAACACAAAACAGGAAATCGCCCCAGGACTTTAAATGAGGTGAATGCGTTTAGCCAACAATTGACAGAGTAAATGCAGTCTCAAAATGTATTAAAATAGTCATGCAAACATAAACATGAATCATAGCCAAGTCACTGAAATGAAACATACAGTAGAAAATGTCATTACATGTATCAAGGTATAAAATGTAAATTGCAGAGTACACATGCATAAAAAGTATCCCAACGCATTTCGCAAGACCATACTCGCTTCATCAGGGGTAGATGCATGTGTAGTACATCTAAAGGGGGTATAATGAACCAAATAAGTATCAACACAGACATGGAATCATAACATTTAGTCAAGAGGGTGCAAAAACGCATGGCCCTATACTCACCAAAGGCTGGGTCAGACTACCAATTGCTTGATACCCAGAGGCGGCAGTAATGAGCGTCCACCTCGGGAGCTGAGGAGGCAGAGGAAAAACCAACCCTAACAGAGCACAAACTGGGGGCAGACATGGCCGGGATGGGGGAATGTGTCACCAAAGATCTCCCAGTTGCCATTAGTAATTTCAACTGAAACATAAACGCATATGTATCAATAGGTGCTGCCATACCAGCATGGAAGTAAAGTAGTATATGATAAGAGTATGTATATGCATTAACCTCTTTAAAACGGAACTTCAGTCATTTTTTCAACTTTTCATCTATTAAATCTTTTGCCCTTGTTGTTTTAACCACTTCAGCCCCAGAAGGATTTGCCCCCTTCCTGACCAGGCCATTTTTTGCGATATGGCGCTGCGTTGCTTTAACTGACAATTGCGTGGTCGTGCGACATTGTACCCAAACAAAATTGATGTCCTTTTTTCCCCACAAATAGAGCCTTTTTTTGGTGGTATTTGATCACCTGTGGTTTTTATTTTTTGCGCTATAAACAAAAAAAGAGCGTCAATTTTGAAAAAAACACAAAATTTTGTACTTTTTGCTATAATAAATATTCCAATTTAACCACTTGCCGCCCGCCTTTTACAGAATGACGTTGGCAAAGTGGTTTGAAAATCCTGACCGGGCGTCATATGACGTCCGGCAGGATGCACCGCTATTGCGCGCCCCTCCGGGGGCGCGCACCACGCCAATCGGGGATGACGCTTGTCCTTCTGACACAGCACATCCCCGATCAGGGTAAACAACCAATGATCAGCTGTGTTCAATAACAGCCGGTCACATGTCAAAACAATTCATGATCGCGCCTAATGCACGCCGCTGGGGGCGCGCAGCGCGTCAATCGGAGATGGCGCGTCTCCCTTGGACATAGCCCCATCATGATCAGGGTAAACAGCCAATGAAATGTCTGTTTACCCACGTGATCGGCTGTGTCCAATCACAGTCGGTCACAAGTATAAACATTGTGGCGGTTTCCAGGGATCTCTCCTTCTCTCTCCTCACACCCCGATCGTAAGAAGATTGAGTAAGAAGATCAGGACCTTGATCAGGACCAAGATCAGAACACCTGCCTACCAGCAGCAGCGCCAGACCCCAGGAAGAGGACCCCAGTACAAGTACTGGAATTGCACATCTAGCCCAAAGAATATGGGCCCAGTCCTACCTTCCTGATGCCCTGGCAAACCCTTTATGGTTGCCTGCCAACTCAGGATCCGCTACAATCCCCCCTTTCACTGCACAGCCAGGTGTGCAGCCCAACACTTCAAATTTTTTACAATTGGACTATTTGCCAAGGTACCCAACATGTTTCGGAGAGCAAAAGAGGGATTTTTTTAGACATGTATATTTCTTTCTTCAGGGGTTAAAACAGGCGTGCTCTTCCATTTCTATTGAAAGAGAAGTGAAGGGTAGTATATCAATAATGTAATAACATATGATTACACAAGACTGATTGGTCATAGCAGCAATATGGTACATGTAATAAGTAAAATGAAAATATCCTGTACTTGCATATCTGTGTTTTAATTTAGCAGTACACGTCAGTAGACAGAGCGTCAAGCCTTGGATATTACTGAGCTGTATTTCTAAAATATATTCGTGTATTTTGGGATAGTTAAGAAAATTAATCCCATATGGTTGGAATGCAAGCTGGAAAAATAACAGCTATATGAATGATAGCAGGGCCAGTAGTTGCACCAGAGCGGTCCAACAAAGCTCACGGGGATCTCCCTAACAGGTGGAGAAGGATATCTAATAAAAAATAAAACAAAAAAGTGTATGAGAAAGAAGAAGAGAGAATAATATGGCTACATGTATTAGCAGTCCTCTATTGGGCTAAGTAGACACCAGTTTGTCACCGCCCATTGTAATGTAAAGGTATAAGGAGCAACTAAGGCTAAAAGGGGAGTAAATAATTGCCAATACCTGTAGTTTTGATGTAGGTGCACATTCACAGAGATCCCTGGCGTTTCCTGGCTGTGTAGCAATGACTGCTCACACTGACAGGTATATATACGCCCAGGGATTATAAAATGACCAATCAGAGCATTTTATTGATAAGGTAATGGGGGAGGAGAAAGAGCGGACACAGGTGCCAGGGACCGTCATCTGACGTCTCCCCAGATCACCTGTGCCGCAGGTCCAATCCTGCGTCCGTCTCCAATGGGAGTCCCCCGGCCGATGTGGCGTCCGGCGTCACCACGCATTGCGTTTTTCACCAAGGCCAGTCAATAACCGATGGCCTTGGTGAAAAACGCAGCTGTATTTAACACTTCATATTCTCTACAGGCCTCAAGTTTGTTGCCCCTGGTGGTCCACCAAGGTTCCCCGGCACAGGGAGGCCCCACAGTGGTGTTTCACTATGTGCCATTGTGGGGCAGCATCCCTCTTTACGGTGTTTTTGGCGAATCCTTTTGTGGAGACAGTTGTTCTCCGCATCTGCGCACTGGACACTTCCATCGTCCAGTGCATCCGCCTACTTCCGTGCCGGCGGCTGTGTCGACGTCTGACGTCACCGCGCAATGCGCGGTGACCCCGGACGCCGAATCGGCCGGGGGACTCCCATTGGAGACGGACGCGGGATTGGACCTGCGGCACAGGTGATCTGGGGAGACGTCAGATGAAAACTTCTGGAAAAAAATGAACCATTCAAAAGACTCATTATGCCTCATAGATTATACGTTGGGGTGTTTGCTTTCCAAAATGGGGTCATTTCGTGGCCTTTCCATTGTCCTGGTGCTCCAGGGCCTTCAAAATTGAGATAGGTCGTCATGAAATTATATGTGTAATTTTGCTCCTAGAATGCCTGGAGGTGCTACTTGGATGTTAGGCCTCTGTATGTGGCCACACTGTGTAAAAGTCTCACACATGTAGTATTGCCATACTCAGGAGGAGTAGCAGAATGTATTTTGGGGTGTCATTTTTGCTATGTACATGCTATGTGTTGGAAATATCTTATAAATGGACAACTTTGTGTAAAAAAAAAATGCATTTTCATTTTTTTCCCACGTTTTCCGAAAACTTCTGGAAAAAAATGAACCGTTCAAAAGACTCATTATGCCTCATAGATTATACGTTGGGGTGTTTGCTTTGCAAAATGGGGTCATTTTGTGGGTGTTTCCATTGTCCTGGTGCTCCAGGGCCTTCAAAAGTGAGATAGGTCGTCATGAAATTATATATGTAATTTTGCTCCTAGAATGCCTGAAAGTGCTACTTGGATGTTAGGCCTCTATGTGGCTAGGCTGTGTAAAAGTCTCACACATGTGGTATCGCCATACTCAGGAGGAGTAGCAGAATGTATTTTTAGGTGTAGTTGCAAGTATGCACATGCTGTGTTCAAGAAATAACCTGTCAATGCGATAAGTTTGTGTAAAAAAAAAGTCTTTATTTTCCCAAGAATTGTGGGAAAAAATTACAACTTCAAAAAACTCACCATGCCTCTTGCTAAATACCTTGGACTGTATACTTTCCAAAGAGGGGTCATTTGGGGGGTATTTGTACTTTCCTTGATTGTTAGTGTCTCAAGAAATGAGATAGCCCTTCAGTACATCAGGTGTGATCAGATGTGATCAATTTTCAGTGATTTGCACCCTAACTTTTAGACTCTATAACTTTCACACAGACTAAATAATATCCACTAATTTGGGTTATTTTTACCAAAGATATGTAGCAGTATAAATTTTGGCCCAAATTTATGAAGAAAAATGACTTATTTGCAGAAATTTTACAATAGAAACTAAAAAAAAGTGTGTTTTTTTTTCAAAATTTTCGCTCTTTTTTTGATTATATTGCAAAAAATAAAAAACCCAGCGGTGATTAAATACCACCAAAAATAAGCTCTAATTGTGGGAAAAAAATGATAAAAATTTTCTTTGGATACAGAGTACTTGTCATTCAAAGTGAGAGAGCACTGAAAGCTGAAAATTGGTCTGGGCGGGAAGGTGTTTAACCACTTGACGACCGCCTCACGCCGATGTACGTCGGCAAAGTGGCACGGACAGGCAAAATCACGTACATGGTCATTTCCGTTCCGGCCCGAGGAGAGAAGACATCAATGTGAGTGCACCAACACACACACAGTAGAACATGCCAGGCACACAAAACACCCCGATCCCCCCCCAATCACCCCCCCCCCCCCCCCCCCCGTCACAAACTGACACCAGCATTTTTTTTTTTTTTTTTCTGATTACTGCATGGTGTCAGTTTGTGACAGTTACAGTGTTGGGACAGTTACTGTTACCCCCCTTTAGGTCTAGGGTACCCCCCTAACCCCCCCTAATAAAGTTTTAACCCCTTGATCACCCCCCGTCACCAGTGTCACTAAGCGATCATTTTTCTGATCGCTGTATTAGTGTCGCTGGTGACGCTAGTTAGTGAGGTAAATATTTAGGTTCGCCGTCAGCGTTTTATAGCGTCAGGGACCCCCATATACTACCGAATAAATGTTTTAACCCCTTGATTGCCCCCTAGTTAACCCTTTCACCACTGATCACCGTATAACCGTTACGGTTGACGCTGGTTAGTTTGTTTATTTTTTATAGTGTCAGGGCACCCGCCGTTTATTACCGAATAAAGGTTTAGCCCCCTGATCGCCCGGCGGTGATATGCGTCGCCCCAGGCAGCGTCAGATTAGCGCCAGTACCGCTAACACCCACGCACGCAGCATACACCTCCCTTAGTGGTATAGTATCTGAACGCATCAATATCTGATCCGATCAGATCTATACTAGCGTCCCCAGCAGTTTAGGGTTCCCAAAAACGCAGTGTTAGCGGAATCAGCCCAGATACCTGCTAGTACCTGCGTTTTGCCCCTCCACCCGGCCCAGCCCAGCCCACCCAAGTGCAGTATCGATCGATCACTGTCACTTACAAAAGACTAAACGCAAAACTGCAGCGTTCGCAGAGTCAGGCCTGATCCCTGCGATCGCCAACAGTTTTTTTGGTAGTATTTTGGTGAACTGGCAAGCACCAGCCCCAGGCAGGGTCAGGTTAGCGCCAGTACCGCTAACACCCACGCACGCAGCATACGCCTCCCTTAGTGGTATAGTATCTGAACGGATCAATATCTGATCCGATCAGATCTATACTAGCGTCCCCAGCAGTTTAGGGTTCCCAAAAACGCAGTGTTAGCGGAATCAGCCCAGATACCTGCTAGCACCTGCGTTTTGCCCCTCCGCCCGGCCCAGCCCACCCAAGTGCAGTATCGATCGATCACTGTCACTTACAGAACACTAAACGCATAACTACAGCGTTCGCAGAGTCAGGCCTGATCCCTGCGATCGCTAACAGTTTTTTTGGTAGTATTTTGGTGAACTGGCAAGCACCAGCCCCAGGCAGCGTCAGGTTAGCGCCAGTACCGCTAACACCCACGCACGCACTGTACACCACCCTTAGTGGTATAGTATCTGAACGGATCAATATCTGATCCGATCAGATCTATACTAGCATCCCCAGCAGTTTAGGGTTCTCACAAACGCAGTGTTAGTGGGATCAGCCCAGATACCTGCTAGCACCTGCGTTTTGCCCCTCCGCCCGGCCCAGCCCAGCCCACCCAAGTGCAGTATCGATCGATCACTGTCACTTACAAAAGACTAAAACGCATAACTGCAGCGTTCGCAGAGTCAGGCCTGATCCCTGCGATCGCCAACAGATTTTTTGGTAGCGTTTTGGTGAACTGGCAAGCGCCAGCGGCCTAGTACACCCCGGTCGTAGTCAAACCAGCACTGCAGTAACACTTGGTGACGTGGCGAGTCCCATAAGTGCAGTTCAAGCTGGTGAGGTGGCAAGCACAAGTAGTGTCCCGCTGCCACCAAAAAGACAAACACAGGCCCGTCGTGCCCATAGTGCCCTTCCTACTGCATTCGCCAATCCTAATTGGGAACCCACCGCTTCTGCAGCGCCCGTACTTCCCCCATTCACATCCCCAACCAAATGCAGTCGGCTGCATGAGAGGCATTTTCTTTATGTCCTCCCGAGTACCCCTACCCAGCGAACGCCCCCAAAAAAGATATTGTGTCTGCAGCTAGCGCGGATATAGGCGTGACACCCGCTATTATTGTCCCTCCTGTCCTGACAATCCTGGTCTTTGCATTGGTGAATGTTTTGAACGCTACCATGCACTAGTTGAGTATTAGCGTAGGGTACAGCATTGCACAGACTAGGCACACTTTCACAGGGTCTCCCAAGATGCCATCGCATTTTGAGAGACCCGAACCTGGAACCGGTTACAGTTATAAAAGTTACTTACAAAAAAAGTGTAAAAAAAAAATATATATATATATATAAAATAAAAAAAAATAGTTGTCGTTTTATTGTTCTCTCTCTCTCTATTCTCTCTATTGTTCTGCTCTTTTTTACTGTATTCTATTCTGCAATGTTTTATTGTTATTATGTTTTATCATGTTTGCTTTTCAGGTATGCAATTTTTTATACTTTACCGTTTACTGTGCTTTATTGTTAACCATTTTTTTGTCTTCAGGTACGCCATTCACAACTTTGAGTGGTTATACCAGAATGATGCCTGCAGGTTTAGGTATCATCTTGGTATCATTCTTTTCAGCCAGCGGTCGGCTTTCATGTAAAAGCAATCCTAGCGGCTAATTAGCCTCTAGACTGCTTTTACAAGCCGTGGGAGGGAATGCCCCCCCCCCCACCGTCTTCCGTGTTTTTCTCTGGCTCTCCTGTCTCAACAGGGAACCTGAGAATGCAGCCGGTGATTCAGCCAGCTGACCATAGAGCTGATCAGAGACCAGAGTGGCTCCAAGCATCTCTATGGCCTAAGAAACCGGAAGCTACGAGCATTTCATGACTTAGATTTCGCCGGATGTAAACAGCGCCATTGGGAAATTGGGGAAGCATTTTATCACACCGATCTTGGTGTGGTCAGATGCTTTGAGGGCAGAGGAGAGATCTAGGGTCTAATAGACCCCAATTTTTTCAAAAAAGAGTACCTGTCACTACCTATTGCTATCATAGGGGATATTTACATTCCCCGAGATAACAATAAAAATGATTAAAAAAAAATAAAAATGAAAGGAACAGTTTAAAAATAAGATAAAAAAGCAAAAAAATAATAAAGAAAAAAAAAAGCACCCCTGTCGCCCCCTGCTCTCGCACTAAGGCGAACGCAAGCGGCGGTCTGTCGTCAAACGTAAACAGCAATTGCACCATGCATGTGAGGTATCACCGCGAAGGTTAGATCGAGGGCAGTAATTTTTGCAGTAGACCTCCTCTGTAAATCTAAAGTGGTAACCTGTAAAGGCTTTTAAAGGCTTTTAAAAATGTATTTATTTTGTTGCCACTGCACGTTTGTGCGCAATTGTAAAGCATGTCATGTTTGGTATCCATGTACTCGGCCTAAGATCATCTTTTTTATTTCATCAAACATTTGGGCAATATAGTGTGTTTTAGTGCATTAAAATTTAAAAAAGTGTGTTTATTCCCCAAAAAATGCGTTTGAAAAATCGCTGCGCAAATACTGTGTGAAAAAAAAAAATGAAACACCCACCATTTTAATCTGTAGGGCATTTACTTTAAAAAAATATATAATGTTTGGGGGTTCAAAGTAATTTTCTTGCAAAAAAAAAAACTTTTTCATGTAAACAATAAGTGTCAGAAAGGGCTTTGTCTTCAAGTGGTTAGAAGAGTGGGTGATGTGTGACATAAGCTTCTAAATGTTGTGCATAAAATGCCAGGACAGTTCAAAACCCCCCCAAATGACCCCATTTTGGAAAGTAGACACCCCAAGCTATTTGCTGAGAGGCATGTCGAGTCCATGGAATATTTTATATTGCGACACAAGTTGCGGGAAAGAGACAATTTTTTTTTTTTTGCACAAAATTGTCACTAAATGATATATTGCTCAAACATGCCATGGGAATATGTGAAATTCCCCTCCAAAATACATTCTGCTGCTTCTCCTGAGTACGGGGATACCACATGTGTGAGACTTTTTGGGAGCCTAGCCGCGCACGGAACCCCGAAAACCAAGCACCGCCTTCAGGCTTTCTAAGGGCGTGAATTTTTGATTTCTCTCTTGACTGCTTATCACAGTTTCGGAGACCATGGAATGCCCAGGTGGCAGAAACCCCCCCCAAATGACCCCATTTTGGAAAGTAGACACCCCAAGCTATTTGATGAGAGGTATAGTGAGTATTTTGCAGACCTCACTTTTTGTCACAAAGTTTTGAAAATTGAAAAAAGAAAAAAAAAAAAGTTTTTTCTTGTCTTTCTTCATTTTCAAAAACAAATGAGAGCTGCAAAATACTCACCATGCCTCTCAGCAAATAGCTTGGGGTGTCTACTTTCCAAAATGGGGTCATTTGGGGGGGTTTTGTGCCACCTGGGCATTCCATGGCCTCCGAAACTGTGATAGGCAGTGAAGAGTGAAATCAAAAATTTTCACCCTTAGAAATCCTGAAGGCGGTGATTGGTTTTCGGGGTCCCGTACACGGCTAGGCTCCCAAAAAGTCCCACACATGTGGTATCCCCGTACTCAGGAGAAGTAGCTAAATGTATTTTGGGGTGCAATTCCACATATGCCCATGGCCTGTGTGAGCAATATATCATTTAGTGACAACTTTGTGCAAAAAAAAAAAAAAATGTGTCACTTTCCCGCAACTTTTGTCAAAATATAAAATATTCCATGGACTCAATATGCCTCTCTGGAAATAGCTTGGGGTGTCTACTTTCCAAAATGGGGTCATTTGGGGGGGTTTTGTGCCACCTGGGCATTCCATGGCCTCCGAAACTGTGATAGGCAGTAAAGAGTGAAATCATAAATTTACGCCCTTAGAAATCCTGAAGGCGGTGATTGGATTTCGGGGCCCCGTACGCGGCTAGGCTCCCAAAAAGTCCCACACATGTGGTATCCCCATATTCAGGAGAAGCAGCAGAATGTATTTTGGGGTGCAATTCCACATAGGCCCATGGCCTGTGTGAGCAATTTATCATTTAGTGACAACTTTTTGTAAATATTTTTTTTTTTTTTTTTTTTTTGTCATTATTCAATCACTTGGGACAAAAAAAAAAATATTCAATGGGTTCAACATGCCTCTCAGCAATTTCCTTGGGGTGTCTACTTACCAAAATGGGGTCATTTGGGGGGGTTTTGTACTGCCCTGCCATTTTAGCACCTCAAGAAATGACATAGGCAGTCATAAACTAAAAGCTGTGTAAATTACAGAAAATGTACCCTAGTTTGTAGACGCTATAACTTTTGCGCAAACCAATAAATATACGCTTATTGACATTTTTTTTACCAAAAACATGTGGCCGAATACATTTTGGCCTAAATGTATGACTAAAATTGAGTTTATTGGATTTTTTTTATAACAAAAAGTAGAAAATATCATTTTTTTTCAAAATTTTCGGTCTTTTTCCATTTATAGCGCAAAAAATAAAAACCGCAGAGGTGATCAAATACCATCAAAAGAAAGCTCTATTTGTGGGAAGAAAAGGACGCAAATTTCGTTTGGGTACAGCATTGCATGACCGCGCAATTAGCAGTTAAAGCGACGCAGTGCCAAATTGGAAAAAGACCTCTGGTCCTTAGGCAGCATAATGGTCCGGGGCTCAAGTGGTTAAGTGCCCTGTATTTAGGTGGTTAAAAAAAAAAAATGTCTTCCTCAGTTTAGGCCAATATGTATTCTTCTATATATTTTTGGTAATAAAAAAAATCGTAATAAGCGTATATTGATTGGCTTGTGCAAAAGTTATAGCGTCTACAAAATAGGGGAAAGATTTATGGCATTTTTATTTATTATTTTTTTTTTCACTAGTAAGGGCGGTGATCAGTGATTTTTATCATGACTGTGACATTGTGGCAGACAGATTGGACACTTTTGACACTATTTTGGGACCAGTGACATTTATACAGCGATCAGAGCTAAAAATAGTTGCTGATTACTGTATAAATGTCATTGGCAGGGAAGAGGTTAACACTAGGGGGCGATCAAGGTGTTAACTGTGTTCCCTAGGTGTGTTCTAATTGTGGGGGGGATGGGACTGACTAGGAGAGGAGACTGATCGGGGTTCATACTTACTATGAACACCAGATCTGTCTCCTCTCCCCTGAGAGAACCAGGATGTGTGTATTTACACACACAGATCCCAGTTCTCGCTCTGTCACAAGCGATTGCGGGTGGCCAGCGGTCATCGCGCCCGCCGGTCACACGCATCGGCTTCGGGGACACGTCTGCTAAAGCGTCTTAAAGAACCGACGTACAGCTACAATGGCTCGTGCAGGGGAGCCAACCTGCCGCAGTATAACTGCGGCGGCTGGTCGGAAAGGGGTTAATTTTGGATAGTAAAACTTTTTTTTTCTGCCAGTAAATACCTTATACAGCCCACTAACTGTTTCTTGTCTGGTAAAAAGCCTAGGCTTATGACATCATGCACAGCTCTCTCTCTCACTCTCGTGAGAGTTTACCAGGAAGGGAGGGGGGGTGAGTCATAAGGGTCCAATGAGAGCTTAAGAGCTGGAGATGTGCCTCTGTGTGTCTGTGTAAATCCAGAAAGTAAACAGGCAGGAGCTTCAGCGGCCCACAGTTAAAATGGTTGCAGCCAGACTCAGTAGAGGGAGATTTCTGCAGCATATTTGGCAAGTACAGAATTACAGTATATTTAAAATAATATGCAAGTGGTTGGAGGGAAGCTTCAGAATGGCAAAGATGTTTTTATTACAATTTATGTGAGTAGACTGCAGTTCCTCTTTAACATCCTAGCCTATGAGAAACATACATATGAACAGGGAGGGGTACTGAAAAACTATTCTTTGATGTGGGCTAGATGGCATGATGATGCCACCGGACTCTCAATTCTAAAAACATTAACACAGTCTAAGATGCCTTTTATATGAATAATGAGTATGTAAAGGGAGGCTTTGGAGCTACGTATATGGAAATAGGCCAAAATATTATGGCATTATGTCAGCTTTAGATGCTATTTTTTACATGTTTTCTGTATGTGCTTCCAAGTGTGGAATTTCTTTTTAAATTGCTACTTTCATATTTCTACAAAGAGCACAATTGTGCAGCAGGGTGCTTTTATGTATGTCTCTGTAATTTGTTGTTGTTTTTTTCTATTAGTGGTTGAACCTAATGATAATCCAAAAAAAAAAAAAAAAAACTCTTTCTAAAAATAAAATCTAATAAAAAAAAAAAACCTTAGTAAAGTGGCAGAGTCTAAATGGAATGATCCCGAAGGCACAGGGCAAAGCAAGAATTCCCAACTATTGGAAGCATACTGAAGTTAAGGGGAAGTGTAACAAGTTGTCAAGAGTGTGTGTACAACGTTGCAAGGGAGGCTTTTGTGAGAGGGTGGGAAATCTGAGATCAGGTATTTTAATGCTTTAACCATGGTAATGCCATTAATTATTATTATTATTATTATACAGGATTTATATAGCGCCAACAGTTTACGCAGCGATTTACAATATAAAAGGGAGACAATACAGTTATAATACAATAAGATACAAGAGGATTAAGAGGGCCCTGCTCAGAAGAGCTTACAATCTAATAGGGTGGGGCAGGTGGTACAAAAGGTTGTAACTGTGGGGAATGAGCTGATGGAAGTGGTAAAAGATTAGTTAGAGACGTTATAGGTTTTCCTGAAGAGATAAGTTTTCAGGGATTGCCTGAAGGTAGCAAGAGTAGGGGATAGCCGGACAGGTGGAGGTAGCGAGTTCCAGAGGATGGGAGAGGCTCTGGAGAAATCCTGGAGACGAGCATGAGAGGAGGAGACGAGAGAGCTTGAGAGTTAGGAGGTCTTGAGAAGAGCGGAGAGGACGATTTTTGTGATATTTGGAGACAAGATTGGTGATGTAGCTGGGAGCAGAGTTGTGAATGGCTTTGTATGTTGTGGTTAGTATTTTGAATTTAATTCGCTGGGTGATTGGGAGCCAGTGTAGGGATTGGAGGAGAGGGTTGGCAGACACTGAGCGGTTGGTAAGGTGGATAAGTCTGGCAGCAGCATTCATGATAGACTGAAGAGGGTATAGCCTATGGAGAGGCAGGCCAATGAGAAGAGAGTTGCAATAGTCAAGGCGAGAGATAACAAGGGAGTGAATGAGGAGCTTGGTGGTTTCATTTGTTAAAAAGGGGCGAATTTTAGAGATGTTACGGAGGTGAATTCTACAAACTTTTGACAGCGATTGGATTTGAGGCTGAAATGACAAGTCAAAGTCTAGGATTACACCTAGTACCCTGGCGTGAGGGGAGGGACTGATGGTTGCATTGTTGATTTTGATGGAAAAATCATAGAGGGGTGCACGGACGGGGGGGGGATATTAATAGCTCAGTTTTAGAGAGATTTAGTTTAAGGAAGTGGTGTGACATCCATGCTGATATGTCAGTTAGTAAGTTAGTAATGCGAGAGGAGACTGAAGGAGTGAGGTGAGGAGTAGACAGATAGATTTGGGTGTCATCGGCGTATAAGTGGTATTGGAAGCCGTGGGCGGTTATCAAGTGACCAAGGGAGGAGGTGTAGATAGAGAAGAGAAGGGGTCCAAGGACAGAGCCTTGGGGGACCCCCACAGAAAGGGGCAATGTAGAGGAGGAGACAGAGTTGTAGGTGACACTGAAGGAGCGCTGTGATAAATAAGCAGAGAACCAGGATAGAGCAGAATCTCGGAGGCCAAGGGAATGTAGTTTATTGAGAAGGAGCAGATGGTCAACAGTATCAAAGGCTGCAGAGGTCAAGTAGTAGGAGTATGGAGTACTGGCTGTTGGTTTTAGCAGTTAGTAAATCGTTAGTGAGTTTTAGTAAGGCAGTTTCTGTGGAGTGCTGTGAGCGAAAGCCAGACTGTAAAGGGTCAAGGAGGTTATTTTCACGGAGGTAGGAGCTAAGACGGTTGTAGACTAAGCGTTCTAGAAGTTTAGAGGTGAATGGGAGCAATGAGATGGGTCTTAAGTTGTTCAGGTTGGTAGGGTCCAGTGAGGGCTTTTTAAGAATGGGAGTGATCTGCGCATGTTTTAGAGGGGAGGGGAAGATGCCACTAGAGAGGGAGAGATTGAAGATGTGAGTGAGGGAGCATAGGATAGAAGAAGAGGGTGACCGTAGTAGTTGTAAAGGAACAGGATCCAGGGGACAATTGGTTAAGTGGGCATCTGAGAAATGTTTTGTAACCTCTTCAGTAGTAGCCAATTCAAAAGAGGAGAGTGTTGAATGTGCTATTAGGCAAGGTATGTTGGGCGGGGAAGTTGTACGCACAGTAGAGGTATCCTCACGAATTGCATCAATCTTGTCTTTGAAGTGATTGGCAATCTTTTGGGCAGTGAGTGAGTTAGTGGGTAGAGGGGGTGGGGGACGAAGCAAAGAGTTAAAGGTTGAGAAGAGCCGACAGGGACTGGATGACAAGGAATTAATAAGAGAGACAAAGTAGGCTTGTTTGGCAGCATGGAGGCATGAATTGTATTTTAGAAGGGCAGATTTATATAGGGTGAAGTCTTGCAGGCATTTGGTTTTACGCCACAATCGTTCAAGAGCACGGCAATGTCTCTTGAGATTTTTAGTGTTGTCAGTTTGCCAGGGTTGTAACGGTCGGGGCCTGATTCTGCGTGTGGTTAGAGGAGCAAGTGTATCTAGTGATTATGAGGGTGAACTGTTGTAGACAGAGGTGGCCAGGTCAGGACAGGACAGGGGAGAGATTATGTCATATAGGTGGTCAGTAGCAGAATAGAGAAGAGAAGGGTTTGTCATTAATAGCGAAAAGTCTTGTTCAAGGGCAACCCAAGAATTTCTCTCCAAATATATTGGAGGAAGTGTGTAGGGATATGAATGGGCATAGTCAACAGTCGATGTAGAGAGCGTGGGAGGACATTCATTTTTTTGTATATTGTTGTGGCTGAATCAAGACAAGTATTCTTTAGTCCACCTAGAGAGATCAGTGCATATAGAACTGAGAAGGGGAGGGAAATTTGCTTCAAAGCTTTGGTCAGTTGAGGGTATTACCTGTATAAATATGTAATGACTGTATCTGCCCATTTACGGAGGAAGGATTGGCGAAGATTAGTAAGGCGCTGTATGGACAAAGAAATGGTAATGACTTTTATGTTTGCTAATAATAATTTTGATATTGGTCAAGGTACAATATGTTTTTAGTTTTTGCATGAGGCTAGTTTATGTTGTCCTTGACTGGTGGGGGGAAATGCTTTGACATTTGGATTGTTGCATTTATGGTGTAATAAGGGTGTGTCAGGGCTGGGCTCAACCCTTCCTTCTCTGAGCTGGCCACTCAGCTGTTGGCTAATTGCCAGCTCCTATCTCTCCACAGTGACTCACCTGTTGATATCCTGCTCGTCAGTCCTGCCTACTTAAGCCGTCCAGTCCAGATGATCTCTGCCTTCGCCTTGGTCACATCTCTAGAGACGCTCATCTGTGTTCCTGTTAAAGACTTGCTTGGCTGACATTCCTTCTGGCTCCAGATCCTGCTTGCTGTTTTAATACGCTGTTCTCTGGCTCCTGAACTCTGGCTATGTTTTGACTACGTTTACTCTGTTTACCTTTTTTTATTATAATTAAACAAGTGTGATTTAACTGTACTTCTGTCTCAGTCTGATTCATGGTTTCTGACGGGGTGCATGTTCGGGCCCGGGCCAATGTGTTCAATGTTACAATCCATGAATCTCCAGCTCACCCTATTCTCTTTGCAACGTTGGTGGAATACAGTAACAGAGGTATTTTCCAAGAGTGGAATGACATTTAAAGACATGGATGGTATTGTGTTTTGCCTCCCCTGCAGGAGTAAACCTCACTTGATCAGGGTCAATGCGTTTGGTAGGGTAGTAGACAGTTCTATATTATTTTATAAAGATCTTCTAGTCTTCAAGTTCAACAATAAAATAGGAAAATAATTAGAAAGACAGGTCCCTTTTCAGCTTTGGAATGACCAAGATGTGTGCAGTTAAGGTATGTCTAGGCATATTCCCTGATTTTAGGATGTTTGGAAGTTTTGAAGGGTTTATAATAGTGGATGGAAGAGCAACCCAAGTCCAGAACCTCATGTGGTTGCATTGAGGAGAGGGTTAAGTCAAATTCCTCTTACAATATGGGGGATGCCATATTGTTCCTGACATCAAGCAATAATTGTGGAAGTTCAGAGTCAGTGATTTACTATATGTCAGGAGGGAGACAAGTTACTCCCATTCAGAGAGTCATATAAGGATAGATTATACCAGTGTTTCTTAACTCCAGTCCTCACGGCGCCCCAACAGGTCCTGTTGGGGCACCTTGAGTATTGGAGTTGAGAACTACTGGATTATGCAACTCCTTGCAATACTTTGAAATCCTTGAGCAATGTCACAGGATTTGACTGTTCTCAGGCCTCCACCCCTGTCACTAACATAGCAGAGCGGAGCACAGGAGGCAGAATGAGAAAACTTCTCTACAGCGGGAGACACAGCAGTGCTAAATAGAGGGCAGAAACTGCTGGAGTTAACTTTCCAAGTTAACCAGCAGGTGATTGGTTGCTAGGTGATCCTAGCAACCAATCACCAGCTTGTTAATATGAAAAATGAACACCAGCAGCTCTCGCCTTCTATTCAGCGCTGCTGTGTCTCCTACTCTGCGTGAACGAGTAAGGTAGGAAGGGGTAGAGCAACGGTCTGCAGAGGTTGTGTATAATAAAGGACGGGAATAACTGCAGGGGGTTGTGTAATGTAAAGGGGGTTGTGTAATGTAAAGGGGGGTGTGTAATGTAAAGGGGGCTGTGTAATGTAAAGGGGGGCTGTGTAATGGGGGGGGGATTGACACCATGTTTTACCGCACCACACTGGGAGGATTATACTATACCTATTATACTAGGGGGATTACCTCTTCTTTTTTTTTAAACTGGTAATACTGATTTTATTTTTGTTCTGAGTAAAATTCTTTTATCAAGAAAAAAGAACTGTTTTTTTTTTTGTTTTTTTTGAGGGGGGGGGGGGGCACTTCAGAATTCTCTGCAAATAGGCTCCTGAGAAGCAAATCCGACCCTGGCTACACTTTTCTCATGAAGGAGTCCATGTACTCCACAATTTCGCCTTCTGTAAACTGTTGATTTAATATATGAAAGCTGGCACATAATTTGAGTTGGTGCCCACAGAAACAAATCGGACATGTTTTTTCATTTGATGCTTTTTCGTATCAACTTTCGTTTTTGTTCCGGCTTCTTTACACCAATCCTAGTATGTAAATACATAAAATGCCTTTTTCAAAAGCAGGTCACTGAGGACACTTAACTTAAAAAAAATAAAATAAAAAAAATAAAAAATTAATCTAGAGAATGGATATTAGGGAACATTTCTCAAGCAGAGTTTGGGAAGATTTGACAGGCTGATTTGTGTTTTAATTAGAGGTTCTGCTATACCAGTTAGATGTGCTTGACTTTTCAATTGTTCCATTAAAAAAAATAAAAAATCTATGGGTTTTTATCTGAAGTACTATTTTCATTTCTCTTTGTGAAGAAGAAAATTGGTTTGAGAAAGACCAAAATAGAAGCTTTTTAGTTTCAAGTGTATTACACCTTTGTTCTCTTCAATAGATAGTCTTCAAAGAGTGTTTACATGATGCCCATTGGATACAGATGGTGAGACTTAAAGCCACTGATATTAAAGTAAAAAAGTATATTGCATTAAAGTGGAACTACAGCCTGATAATATTTAATAAAGATGGTTCTATCAGTAAAATAGTCCATTACGGCCTCGTCTTCAAAAACAATTTCTAAAAGGTAAAACTGTGCTTTAAAATAAAACCAGAAAAAGTTTGTATAATTTTATATAATGCCAGCCAGCTTTTCAGTGCTACAAGAGGGGGGGGAACAAGGTTAAAAAGATAGTACATTGCCATTCAATGAGAAGAGATATAAAATTACAGGTGATGTGCCCTGTACTGTGTATCTCTGGAATGACTGAAGCCTTTTGTTTCTCTCGGATTAGTGTATACATCCAGAATTGGCAGCACAGTAGTCTGCAGCATTCTTTGTAGCAGTACACTGGCTACCTCCATATTCTTTATGAAGAAGGACCTCATAATGACTATAATTGCTGTTATGAAGGTTAAACACAGCACTTCTGAAAACAATACCTGGCATTTGTGCAGTATTTGTTCCAGACCATTTATGAATAAACTTTCAGAGAAATAAAGAAGTTTGTGACACTTGTTATAAGGTAATTTAATACTGTATTTCTGCTTAATGGGATTAGTAGAGTGAACTTTGAACTCATAATTACATTTTTTTTGTGTTCATGTATGTTGATAGCCTTTGCTACCATTCTTATACCAATGAAGGTACTCGAAAACATATTTACTGCTAGATGAACAAAATGATTTAGATTTTTCTTGGACATCGATAATGCTCCGTAATAGGCCACTATGTGATACATCTTTTGACCTTCATCAGTGATTTACAAACCATTTATTGTCCACACTCAACTTTAAAAGGCATGTGTGGAGGTAGCACCCTACTCCAAATGGCCATCGGGACGCTCTGCATCCCAACACTGTACGAACCTTATTCTACAGTAGAGCTTGACTTTAATGTTTCTATGCTAGGGTCCCCTTCATAGTTGCCCGTTAATACGTTAATAAGTAATCGACTTGGGTTGTAAACCGTGCCTTCTTTGATAAATAAGGGAATTATAAAAAAATAAATATAAAAAAAAAGGCATGTGTGGTATGACTTTGGGCTTCTGTCCATGGGCAAATTGGGGCAAGTTCAGCTCGCTTTTAAGATGCTTAGGCTGGCTATACATTATACAGATGTCTTGTAAAATTTTTCCTTAAGATTTACCATAATTTTATATATAAAATGAGGTCAAACTTAAACGCTTTCAATGTGTATAAATCAGGCAGGCCCTTGTACTACATAGTGAAAAACATGGAGGAGGTGTCCCAGGGATTTTATGGGCAAAGGATAAAGACCAGATAAAAGAGTAGAGAACATATGTAAAAAAGTAATACAAAGTTTATTGATTACAAAAAGCATATAAATACACAAAGTGGATGATTATAGAAGCAACGTGGATAGTCATGCTATAATAATACAATACAGCTAGGTTCTGGAACACATGAGTGGTCTCATAGTGGGAGGCCAAACAAAGTGCATGGGTACAGAAATCCCAACATGTTTTGGAATATATGATTAAATGTTTAATTCCTTCTTCAGGGGCTGATTTAGAGCAAGCTGTATTATCTGATGACACCAGCAAAAAATCAAGTCAGAAAAAGTCTATATGTATACAATGGTACAATATGAGTATATGTAAACAGAAGTAGGGGAAAGCATAATACACAATATACATATGGCGCATGCATTTGGAATCTGACAATACTTCCAATATGACTATCTCTAGTGAATTATGGTACACATCAGAATTCACTTTGGGTAGGGTTTGAGTCGCCGTATTGTCCCATTGCACGTTGGAAAACTCTAGAGGGTAGATGGAGAACGTGCGATGGGACAATGCAATATACAATAGTGAAGGTGTAAAGTGATTATCTCCGGGTGCCAGATATTCCAGATACATTACTGCTATTACCATATACAGTAAATACTAGCTCCTGTATTTTAATATTGTATTTAGCTGTTTACTTGGAATTCATCTTTAATTTTATGACCTATGTGCATCTAAAATACATTTGTGAATGTGATTTTAATAAAATAACTAGAACAGAAGTTGATATATCTACCTTTGTCTGAAGTGAGGACTGCGGGTGTATGAGACCCAGAGAGAAAAAAGACGGGACAATTTAAAGGGTTGAAGGGTGGATCTATTGGTTCAGAAATAGGGGTAATATATATTTGCAGCTAAATGAACCAAGCAGGTACAGTACATGCACCCTACTTGTTTGCTACGAATACAGACAGGCAATCAGTAAGTGAAAAGGCAGTACTGAGCTTTCATAATAGAAGGCCAGGCATGTTCCATCTACAGCAGCTCTTCATCTGCAGATCAAAGCGATGAACTTAGATCTGCAAATAATGTCAGTTAAAGCAACCTGCAAGTAAAAAAAAAAGTTTTGTTTTTGTTTGTTTTTTTGTAATAAAATGTTCCTTTGTTTAACCCCTTATTAACCCTTAAACCAGCCATAGATGGTTCAAATTTCGGTCCATTCAGCAAGAACCAGCCAAGATGGGAGAATATATATCCAATAGAAAATATAGAAATGTGCTTTGGTAGGGTTGGAAGCCTATATATATATATATATATATATATATATATATATATATATATATATATATATATATATATATATATATATACATACGTGAATGTTATAAATAGCATGTGAATTGCTTACTGGTGTACTAAACACCACGTCATTTTACTTTGTGTTTCTTCCTTTTTTACGTATGGTTGTATGTAAACATGTAAAACCTTTGATAAAAACTTTTGTTTAAAAAAAAAAATAAAAAAACAGCCAAGATTCTAACCATCTATGGGCAGCCTGATTGTACCAAAGTCGATGCATCAATTGACTTGGGTACGACCAGCATGTCAGATTTTCAGAATGCGATTATTGCCAGAAACTATAGCCACTAGCAACAATCTTTGTGTTCTCCTGGCAGGGACAGCTCCCTGTGCCCCCTCCGCCAAACACAGTAGCTCCGGGGTAGGGGTACCCCCATCAACACCCATAGTTGCAGAAGAGAAAATCTATGGCTGGCTTTAGTTTAATCAGCCCTAATTAACTCCTTAGTCTCCTTCTCTCTTCAACTACGGTATCATTTTCCTTCCGATTTTTTTGTTTGTTTCTAGTTAATTAACTAATAATATTAAAAACTTTTTTTGTTTTGTTTGCTAATAATTTTTACACATTTAACTTATATTTACAGATTTAAAAATTTAAAAAAGTGCAATTTAAAAAAGTGCAAAAAAAAATGTCAGGAAAGAAAACCGCTCACTTTCCCCATCACCACAATCAGTTTTGCTGGGAGAATGCCTCCCGTGGAGCTATTGTGTTCTCCCGGCGGAGGGAGGGAGCCGTCCCTGCCAGGAGAACACAGTGATTATTGCTAGCAGCTATAGCTGCTGGCAATAATCGAATGCAAAAATCCGACATGCTGATTGTACCCAAGATGATTAATGGATTGACTTGTGTACAATCAGCCTGCCCATACATGGTTTATATCTCTGGCAGTTTCTGCTGAGATTCGAACCGCCTATGGTCGGCTTAAAGTGCTTGTTACCACAACACCTGATGCACCATGCACTTGTATGAGAAAGTATCCTGTTCTCTTTGTATTGCTTCCTTCATGTGAAATCCCTGGTGTTCCTGCCAGTCCCTCTGCTTTCCTATTAAAAACTGACCACAATAAGCAGGAGAGCACACCATGATCAGTCCTCTAGCTATGCTGGGAACTCAGTGTGCTCTCCTCTAATGATCAGACTTGTCCTGACACGCCCCTGTTGCACAGCCATTCACTGGGAAGCTCAGTGTACTGCTGATTCTCCTCCCCTCCAGCTCTTTTGCAGCTGAGAACAGAGGGAATGTGATCACTTATAAAAAAAGGCAAAAAATGTATTTATAGTTTTTTTTTTGTTTATCTATACAAAAAAGTTTTGCCGTTCATTTCTTTTTTAAACTGAATGGGTTGTTTTACAGGGTGATTGTTTACAATCACTTTAAGGGTCAGCAGATGAATCACAGAACATAGAGTGGAACCAGGTGTCTGGCACTAAAGTGTCAGATGCTGAAAATACATTGGCAGTGATATTTCTTAAAGACAGCAAAGACGAGTAGTACTGGTGACAGGACGGATATTGAGGCTGGGTTCACACCTATGCGAATTGGATGGGGCTTATACGTCATCCAATTTGCAGGACATTTTAAAATCTGTTCATTTGAATGAGGCATTGCATTCGCGCTCCGCATTGCCTAAAAAAAGTGTGCGTTTTATGGGCATTGCGGTGCGAATTGCAGACACATAATCTTCTATGGGAATGCATCTGATTCTCAGATGCGTTATGTTGTGAAGAAGAATTCTCTCCTCACTACACCTCTTCCTGCTCAGCTGATCTGCAGATATAACGGAGAAGAATCGCTAAACAGCTGCTTTTTCTCTTCGCAGAGAAAACAGAGCTGAAATTCGCACTGGACTGGTGTGAATCCAGCCTTAAGGTCACCAATTTTACAGGCAGCATGTTTTTACATTTCATTTAGGTGGTAACAGAGTCACTTGAAAGCTTACGTGAGATTTGAATGTTAGGGTTTGCATACGCTTTAAACCGGAACTACACTGCATCTGAGCACCACAAACTATATTTAATTCATTTTAATAATCAAAGTAAACTCCCCCATACTTATCTCCATGCTTTAATTTGCTGAGAAATTACTTTAGAAAAAATCCTAGCAATTTAGGCCATCGCTTGAGTAAGGAAAGATGATTAATTTAAAGTGTTACTAAACCCACAACAGTAAAATGAGTCTGTATATGCCAGGGGGTGTCCAAACTTTTTTCAAAGAGGGCCAGATTTGATGAAGTGAACATGTGTGAGGGCCGACCATTTTGCCTGACATTCTTTGAACCATTAAAATTAAATGCAAATTAACTAATACACTGCCCAACAAGAATTCTCTTGCCTTTGTGGCTGTGTGTGGTGAAGAGTCTGATGAGCTTGGGCGTGTTATTTGGATATACCGCATTTATCGGCGTATAACTCGCACCTTCACTTTAATAGGGAAATATCAGGAAACAAATAAAATTTTAAATAAAGAACTGTAAAGCAAAATAAGGGTCAGTGCCCATCAATGCAGCCTAATCCGTGCCCTTCTGCAGCCTCACCATTGCCATGAACTCAGCCTCACCATTGCCATGAATGCAACCTCTAAATGCAGCCTCACCATTGCCATCAGTGCAGCCTGATCGATGCCCATCTGCAGCCTCGGAGGGGACAGGGAGGGGGCGGGACGAGCGCCAACAGATTACATACAGGAGAATCTCCTATTTACTCGGCGGCCTCTTTAATACAAAGTCCCGCCTCCTATGATGGACAGAACAGTCGTCCAATGCCAGCCCAGGAGACGGGACTTCCCATTACAGAGGCCGCCGAGTAAAGAGGAGATTCTGCTGTATGTAATCCAATGGCGCTCGTCCCGCCCCCTCCCTGACCCCTCCGAGGCTTCCAAAACAATAAATACGGTATTTATATTTTGTGGGCCCCCCAATGAATTCCTTGGGGGCCACAAAAGATATATATCCAAATTACCAATGGGGCCACATTAAACCGGAAAGCGGGCCGCATTTTGGACATGCCTGGTATCTGCAGTAAAGCGTGCTTGTTATACTCCCTGTGGAACCTAAGGGGTTAATCCTCTGCATTGTGTAAAAAGGCTGTTTGATCCTGTCTTCTCTGATCCTCCCCTACTTTCACTGTCCCCAATCCATCTGCTGATAGTACAGAGCCCTAGGAGGCACTCTGCACATGTTCAGTTTGGTGTGTATTACTTGAGAGATGTTTTTTTCTTGGGAGGGTGCATGTGATCAGCGGATGGCCAATCAGCACTGTCCAGACAGAGGGTTAGGGGTCCTGCAGCCTCATAGGACAGTCAGAGTATAATGAAAACTCCTCCTACAAGATTTAACCAGACACTGGTAGAAGTCCTAAGACTGCTACAGTATAAACTGCTGATGAGAAAAGGTATTTAGCAGTTTATATTTAAAATAATTGAATTCCCATGTATGTTCTGTGTACTGTGGGAAACCAGATATAGTGAATGCGGGGTCCTGGGTTTACTAACACTTTCAGATGTGTTTCCTGGAATCCATCTTCCCTTAGCTCAGGCATTTGGTTAGGCTTGGAAACCAGGAAGTAACAGTAGAAATGTAAAAAGAAAAAAGTTTAAAATGAGTAAATACGATATACTTTCCTATCTATTTACTAATTCTAGCAGCATAAGGATTAAACTAGTCGATGTTGATTGAGAGAGTGATATTCTGTTTCAAATAAGCAAAGTATTATAGAATGTAACCCTTATGGGGGTTGTAAAGCAGACAGGAGGTAGCTAATGGTTTTTAACGCTCATCTCTGGGCTCCCTTTTTTACTCATTTAAATCTGTAGCCACATGAAACTCCAATCCCAAGCCTTCTTCTTGGATGTCCACATCACTGCCTGAGCAATGTGGACGCTCCCTATTGGCTGTCCTGTAGCAGGGTCCTCTCAGGACCCAGAATAGGAGTCGTCCGTGTGAGGGGGCTGTTGAGGAATGGCCAGTGCAGGAACATCTGCAGCACTGGATTATTGATCCCCTCCATGGAGATTAGCTTGCCATTAATCAGGTGTATTGGCAGTTATTAATATCATCACAGGAATATAATAAACTAACAAATTTCAGTTTAGCCTTTGAATGAAGAGCAGATGGAGGTAGAGTGGATACTGAATAAAACATTGAATCGTCTGTCTGTGGAATTGCTTGCTGAAGAATAGTCATTCAATTCATTCTTTTTTTTTTCCATCAGGGACAGAACTGTCAACGGTCATATTTGCATTTTTTTGTGGAAGAAATAGATAAACAAGTAGGCTTTTCAGCATTAAGTAGGTCACCTATAAATAAATTCACAGCACGGTATATCCATTGACAAACTTAAATGAGAACTAGCTGTTTGCGCTTCCAGATACCATTTGACTGAGCTATGTCATTTCTATTCTTAGTCATTTTTATCCTTTGTAATAATCGCTGGAAGATGCTGGCCCGACCTGCATAGCACTACCTACCATCCCAGTCTGCTACTTCAGGGCCTGATAATGCAGACACAGACTTCATGTGATTGTGTAGGATGGGATTATTATTTTTTTCTATTTCATATTATCCAGGTAAATGTAAAACATTGCAGACGAATATTCCATATTTACCACTGCAGGTATGGCAGTCAGCAGGTGTTGTCAATATAACCTGTTCCCTGTCACATTGCTTAACCACCTCAATACTGGCCATTTTCGCCCCCTTCCTGCCCAAGCCATTTTTCAGCTTTCAGCGCTGTCGCACTTTGAATGACAATTGCGCGGTCATACAACACTGTACCCAAATGAAATTGTTATCATTTTTTCCCCACAAATAGAGCTTTCTTTTGGTGGTATTTGATCACCTCTGCGGTTTTTATTTTTTGCGCTATAAACAAAAGAAGAGTGACAAGTTTTTAAAAAAACAATCATTTTTACCTTTTGCGATAATAAATATCCAATTTTTTTTTCTTTAAAACAAATTTTTTCTCAGTTTAGGCCGACATGTATTCTTGTACATATTTTTGGTAAAAAAAAAAATCGCAATAAGCGTATATAGATTGGTTTGCGCAAAAGTTATAGCGTCTACAAAATAGGGGATAGTTTTATAACATTTTAATTTTTTTACTAGTAATGGCGGCGATCTGCGATTTTTATCGTGACTGCGATATTGCGGCGGACACATCAGACACTTTTGACACATATTTGCGACCATTCACATTTGAACAGCAATCCGTGCTATAAAAATGCATTGATTACTGTATAAATGTGACAGGCAGTGAAGGAGTTAACACTAGGTGGTGATCGAGGGGTTAACTGTGTTGCTAGGGAGTGATTCTAACTGTAGGGGGCGGGGACTCACTAGGGGAGGAGACCGATCGGTGTTCCGCTGTACTGGGAACATACCATCGGTCTCCTCTCCTCTGACAGGACCGTGGATCTGTGTGTTTACACACACAGATCCACGGTCCTGCTGTGTTACCGGTAATCGCGGGTGCCCGGCGGACATCGCGGCTGCCGGGCACGCGCACCGGGTGCCTAGTGACACGGCGGGCGAGCGCCCCCTGGTGGCCTAGGAAAGCGAGAACGTCATATGACGCCCACCCGCAACGAGAGCTGCGCCGCCTGGCCGTCAATTGACGGCCGGCGGTCGGCAGGCAGTTAATCAAATAAATACATTGAAGGAGGGATAATCCCCCTCCTTCCTTCAGTTTACAGTGCCTTGAAAAAGTATTCACACCCCTTGAAATTTTCCACATTTTGACATGTTACAACCAAAAATGTAAATGAATTTTATTGGGATTTTATGTGATAGACCAACACAAACTAGCACATAATTGTGAAGTAGGAGGAAAAAGATAAATGGTTTTCAAATTTTTTTACAAATAAATATGTGAAAAGTGTGATGTGCATTTGTATTCAGCCCCAACCCCCCCCCCCCCCCCCGAGTCAGTCAATACTTTGTAGAACCACCTTTCACTGCAATTACAGCTTCAAGTCTTTTTGGGGATGTCTCTACCAGCTTTGCACATCTAGACAGTGACATTTTTGCCCATTCTTCTTAGCAAAATAGCTCAAGCTCTGTCAGACTGGATGGGGAGCGTCTGTGACCAGCAATTTTCAAGTCTTGCAACAGATTCTCATTTGGATTTAGGTCTGGACTTTGACTGGCCCATTCTAACACATAAATATGCTTTGATCTAAACCATTCCATTGTAGCTCTGGCTGTAGTTTTAGGGTCATTGTCCTGTTGGAAGGTGAACCTCCGCCCCAGTCTCAAGTCTTTTGCAGACTCTAACAGGTTTTCTTCTAAGATTGCCCTGTATTTGGCTCCAGTGGCGGAATTACCGGGGTCACAACAGTTGCAGTTGCGACGGGGCCCGGCATTGCGCCACTGTGGGGGGGGGGGGGGCAGCAGGGTTGCTCTTCACACACACTCTGAGCGGAGATCGTGTGTCATATAACAATAGCACAGAGAGACACGGGCGGCTGCATTAATGTTCTATTTGTCGGTCCTCTCTGGCACGGATGAGAGAGGACACACAGCTGATCTCACGGCTCCCCCTTCTCCCCCCTCCCCCCTCCTCTCTCCTTTGTGCTTCGCGGGCAGTCTAGTGTGAAGCTAAAGAGCTCACATTTCCCGCGGAGCACACAGGAGAGGGGAGGGGGAGAAGGGGGAGCTGTGAGATCAGCTGTGTGTCCTCTCTCATCCGTGCCAGAGAGGACCGACAAATAGAACATTAATGCCGTCGCCGGTGTCTCTCTGTGCTATTGTTATATAACACACGATCTCCTCTCAGAGCCGTGCTGTCCGGCACTGATGGAATCTAATAGCATTCACTGTGATGGGCACTGATAGCATTCACTGATGGGCACTGATAGAAGGCACTGATGGGCACTGATGAGCACTGATAGAAGGCACTGATGAGCACTGATAGAAGGCACTGATGAGCACTGATAGAAGGCATTGATGAGCACTGATAGAAGGCACTGATGAGCACTGATAGAAGGCACTGATGAGCACTGATAGAAGGCACTGATGAGCACTAATAGAAGGAACTGATGGGCACTGATGAGCACTGATAGAAGGTACTGATGAGCACTGATGAGCACTGATAGAAGGCACTGATAAAAGGCACTGATGAGCACTGATAGAAGGCACTGATAAAAGGCACTGATGAGCACTGATAGACGGCACTGATAGAAGGCACTGATGGGCACTGATGAGCACTGATAGAAGGCACTGATAGCAGGCACTGATGAGCACTGATAGACGGCACTGATAGAAGGCACTGATGGGCACTGAAAGAAGGCACTGATGGGCACTGATAGAAGGCACTGATGGGCACTGATAGAAGGCACTAATGAGCACTGATAGACGGCACTGATGAGCACTGATAGAAGGCACTGATGAGCACTGATAGAAGGCACTGATGAGCACTGATAGAAAGCACTGATGAGCACTGATAGAAGGCACTGATGAGCACTAAATGAAGGCACTGATGGGCACTGATAGATGGCACTGATGATTGGGGCACTGATTATCAGTGTAAACAATTTACTGACATTCTTGACAGTTAACGGCAGTCCTTTCCTCACACAGACACAGCGTGTGAGGAAAGGGCTGTGGATAACCGGCAAGTCTGTTTACATGTGATCAGCTGATCACATGGTAAAGGGCCGATGTAATTGCGCTGGATGCACGTCCCAGGGGTCATGCAGGAAGCACGGTTTTGGGAGGATGTCCATGGACACTCTCCCAAAATTGGAAGCCCGGGGCTCGGATGGAAGGGGGGCCCATCATGGTTTCTTGCACCGGGGCCCTGAAGGTTCTAGTTACGCCTCTGTTTGGCTCCATCCATCTTCCCATCAACTCTGACCGGCTTCCCTGTCCCTGCTGAAGAAAAGCATCCCCACAACATGATCCTGCCACCACCATGTTTCAGGGTGATGTGCAGTGTTAGTTTTCTGCCACACATAGCATTTTGCTTTGAGGCAAAAAGTTAAATTTTGGTCTCATCTGACCAGAGCATTTTCTTCCACATGTTTGCTGTGTCCCCCACATGCATAGCTCCCAAATGTCCCTGATTTCGAGGGACTGTCCCTAATTTGGAGCAATGTCCCTCTGTCCCTCATTCCTCTTCATTTGTCCCTCATTTTGGTCTGATCTATATAGTTGTATATAAAATGCACTTTATATCTTTCAAAAAGTGTTTCCCAGTGCTAAACCTTTCATCCAAATTCTAAATTGCTGCATTTGTACATTTTAGAAGCCAATATAAAGGAATAGTAGTGGCAAAAAAAAGCCCTTGTGGATTTAATTAACCTTTTTTTTGGTTAATTCTCCTTTAAGGGGGTGGGGCAGGGGGTGTGTCCTATGCCTTCATACGTTTGGTAGTAGATGTCCCTCATTTCCATCTCAAAATGTTGGGAGGTATGCACACATGGCTTTTCACAAACTACAAACGGGACTTTTTAAGGCTTTCTTTCAACAATGGCTTTCTTCAAGGCTAGATTTGTGAAGTACATGACTAATAGTTGTCCTGTGGACAGATTCTCCCATCTGAGCTGTGGATCTCTGGAGCTCCTCCATAGTTACCATGAGCTTCTTGGCTGCTTCTCTGATTAATGCTCTCTTTGCCCAGCCTGTCAGTTTAGATGAAGGGCCATGTCTTGGTAGGTTTGCAGTTGTGCCATACTCTTTCCATTTTCAGATGATGGATTGAACAGTGCTCTGTGAGATGTTCAAAGCTTGGGTTATTTTTTATAACCTAACCCTGCTTTAAACTTCTCCACAACTTTATCCCTCACCTGTCTGGTGTGTTCCTTGGCCTTCATGATGCTGTTTGTTCACTAAGGTTCTCTGACAAACCTCTGAGGGCTTTGCAGAGCAGCTGTATTTATTCTGAGATAAAATTACACACAGGTGGACTCTATTTACTAATCATGTGACTTCTGAAGGCAATTGGTTCCACTAGATTTTAGTTAGGGGTATCAGAGTAAAGGGGGCTGAATACAAATGCACGCCACTTTTTCCAGATATTTATTTGTAAAAAAAATTTGAAAACTATTTATCATTTTTCTTCAACTTCACAATTATGTGCCAATTTGTGTTGGTCTATCACATAAAATCCCAATAAAATACATTTACGTTTTTGGTTGTAACGTGATAAAATGTGGAAAATTTCAAGGGGCACAAATAATTTTTCAAGGCACTGTATGTGACCTCATACAAAGTTTCAATATTTAGAAGCCCAGCATTCTTCTTAAATACTATATTGTGGGGAGTACCATTTGTTGAGAAAAGATTTGATACGGTAATAATAAAGAGACAGTTTATAAACTTCTAAACATTTTTTTTTTAAAAGCATGCAACACATTTCACTAATAGGTGTGTAATAATATGAGTGAGCTCTCCAAACAAACAAAAAAAGTAGATATAAAAAGTGGCAGTGCAATGCTCGTAAATTCTACATACATATAATAGCACGCATAAATGAAATGCTGGCATTCATAATCATCAAATAAACCAAAAAATAAATAAAATAATTAATTATAATGTAATATAATATAATGTAATTATACATGTAATGCGAGGTAATCACCAATAGGTGGCAAGCATCCTTAAAAAGTGCTGACAAAGTTCCAAAATAAGTGCAAAATTGAATATCAATCTTTCGTCTTTAAAAAAAAAAATGCTAATAGTGCAAACAAAGTTAGGTGCACGGCTGAATATCAATCTTCATCCTTAACCACTTTAGCACCAGAAGAATTTACCCCCTTCCTGACCGTGCCATTTTCTGCAATACAGCACTGCGTCGCTTTAACTGACTATTGCGCGGTCGTGCGACATTGTACCCAAACAAAATTTACTTCTTTTTTTCCCCACAAATAGAGCTTTCTTTTGGTGGTATTTGAATACCTCTGCGTTTTTTGTTTTTTGCACTATAAACAAAAAAAGAGCGACAATTTTGAAAAGACAATATTTTTTACTTTTTTGCTATAATAAATATCCCCAATTTTTTTTAAATAAAGCACATTTTTTCCTTAGTTTAGGCCGATATGTATTCTTCTACATATTTTTGGTTAAAAAAAAAAATCGGAATAAGCGTATATTGATTGGTTTGCGCAAAAGTTATAGAGCCTACAAAATAGGCTATTGCTTTGTGACATTTTTTTTAATATTATTATTTTTTTTTACTAGTAATGGTGGCGATCTGCAATTTTTTATCGGAGCTGCGACTTTGTGGCAGACAGATCGGACACTTTTGACACTTTTTTGAAACCAGTGACATTTATACAGCGATCAGTGCTATAAATAGCCACTGATTACTGTATAAATGTCACTGGCGGGGGAGGGTTTAACACTAGGGGGTGATCAAGGGGTTAAATGTGTTCCCTCACTGTGTGTTCTAACTGGGGGGGATGGGACTGAATGGGGGAGGAGACCGATCGGTGTTAATATTTACTAGGCAAACACGATCTGTCTCCTCTCCCCTGACAGAACGTGGATTTGTGTGTTTACACACACACAGATCCATGTTCCTGCTCTGTCGGGAGCAATCGCGGGTGCCCAGCGGACATCGCGACCACCGGGCACATGCACCGACTCCTCAGTGACTGGGCGGGTGTGCGTGCGTGTCCCCTATACCGGCGGGAAGCGGAGGACATCATATGATGCCCACCCAGGATGGGAGATCCCATTTGCGGATGTCATTTGACAATATGCCGGGAAGGAAGTGGTTAATAAATGCATTTGAAGTGTCCCCAAGTGCAGAAATAATCCACGTTGTCACCAAAAGTGCACCGCCCTACCACCTCTGCAATTCACAGACACACCAGATAGATGAAATACACATCCAATCCATATATCGCCGAATATTCATCAGACTCCCAACGGCTCGGGTGCCAGTGACCCCAACTCCGCATATAAAGCTCACACCATGGAGCCCACACAGAAAAAGTTTATAGTGTAGTATTTTATTAAAATATGGCCGACAGTACGAAAAATAAGCAATCCACGTCAAAAGTATATAAAAAAGCTACAAGGCCCATTATAAAAGGGGGGGAAAGAGGGGGAAAACATAAAAAGGGAAAAGGAATGGCCAAAAATAATACAAGCCATTTACCTACTATAACCCAATCTAAAGAATATCACTGGCCTGAGCAAGCACCTAGGCAAGTTAACACAAACTTTTTCTTCAGGGGCCCGAGGGCCACACAAGAAATGGATAAGCTCAATGGCTGGTTGTGCACCAGGGCCTTAGCTGGTAGCGTAGCCTGTTCACACAATATTACTTTTTGGGTGTACATGTTATTATAAGTAGATGCAGGGTTTTTTTTTCAGCGGGAACGTGGGGGAAGCAGTTCCGGCACCTCCTGCACTGAATGTATGTAATGGCAAAGGGTGCTGGGGTGTGCTGGGGGCTGGGAGATCTATTGTTGATGGGAGGAATCTACTGTTGAGGGGAAGGGTCTTTTGTTGTTGGCTGCTGGAGGGTCTATTGATGCTGGCTGCTGGGGGATCTATCGTTGCTGGGGGCCAATTGTTGCTGGGAGGGATCTACTGATGAGAGAGGGGTTTATTGTTGCTGGCTGCTGGAGGGTCTATTGATGCTGGCTGCTGGGAGATCTGTTGTTGTTGACAGGGGTCTATTGTTGCTGGGGTGGATCTGTTGTTACTAGGGTGGATCTTTTGTTACTTGAGGGTCATTTTGTTGCCGGGGGTCTATTGTTGAAAGGGAAGATTTATTGTTGAAAGAATAGTGTATATATTAATGCTTATTAATAAAATCTATACAAATTACACAAAATGATACTTGGTTATGTATTCTCTAAAAAGGGCAAGGAAGGTGAAGGTAGAGGATGGAACCAATGGACGGTGCTCAGAGGTGGATAGGGGGCAAAGACAAGGGGTGACTTGAAAAGGGGAGTTCCTGAACCTATTCTCTGAGAAAAAAAGCCCTGAGTAGATGCATTGAATTTGCTTAGCTGCAGCTGTTAAAATAGGTAAATCTTACAAAACATGATAACCCTTTTTTCTTTGAAGTCATTCGTAAAAAAACTCTGCTTGATCACTAAATGGGATGTTAGCCACTTTGTCTAATTAAAAATACCATTCTAACTGTCTCAGATATTTCCATGTTTTATTAACTGAGCTTTTGTATTTAAAATCTCTGTTTAATTAGCTTTAAATTTCCATTTGCATTGCATACAGCTGGTTACCTTTAGGAATCGTGATTCAGAACACAGGATGCTAATTAGGGTCTGTACCTTTGGCAAATTTTCAGTACAGGGCTATGGAAAGTTAAAAGTATCCAGTCATCTGTATGTTACATTTTGCTTCTATGGATATCTACTATACACAGCATGGAGGAGGACGCAGAATATACTGTAGATCAGTGGCGGCTGGTGCTCAAAATTTTTTTGGGCGGCACAAACAAACTGAAAAATACTGCAACCCCCCCATCAATTGCAGCCTCACTGTGCCCATCATATCCAGCCACTGTGCCCATCAAACGCAGCCACTGTGCCCATCATATGCAGCCACTTGTGTCCATCAAATGCAGCCACTTGTGCCCATCATATGCAGTCACTTGTGCCCATCATATGCAACCATTGTGCCCATAAAATGCAGCCACTGTGCCCATCATATGCAGCCACTTGTGCCCATCAAATGCAGCCTCACTGTGCCCATCAAATGCAGCCACTTGTGCCCAGTATATGCAGCCACTGTGTTCACTGACCCCCCCATCATATGCAGCCACTTGTGCCCGTCAAATGCAGCCTCTTGTGCCCATCATATGCAGCCATTGTGCCCATCAAATGCAGCCACTGTGCCCATCATATGCAGCCACTGTGCCCATTATATGCAGCCACTTGTGCCCGTCATATGCAGCCACTTGTGCCCATCATATGCAGCCACTTGTGCCCATCATATGCAGCCACTTGTGTCCATCAAATGCAGCCACTTGTGCCCATCATATGCAGTCACTTGTGCCCATCATATGCAACCATTGTGCCCATAAAATGCAGCCACTGTGCCCATCATATGCAGCCACTTGTGCCCATCAAATGCAGCCTCACTGTGCCCATCAAATGCAGCCACTTGTGCCCAGTATATGCAGCCACTGTGTTCACTGCCCCCCCCCCCCCGGCTCTGATGGCCCCCTGCTCGCGGCTCTCTGAAAGAACCCCCCCACAGGTGGTCACTTACCGCCAGTCCTGATGTCCGTCCTCATGTCTCCTCTGTGCCACCTCTTCCCAAGCGCCAGGCATCCAATAGGATGCCCTGGCGCTTTGGCCAATCGGGAAACAGGTCTGACGACCTGATTGGCGGGGAGGAGCGTTAGTGTGAAAATAGCGAAAATTCATTCGCTATCATCACACAATTGGGTGGGACTCTCTCTGCTCCCCGAGCCCACCCTATTTTGAAGCCTATTAGAGCCTCTGGCTTTAATCAGGTGCTTCAAAAAGTACCACCCCCTCCCGTCCCTGCCATAGGAATCCATGCGTCCGGCATCCTGAAAGGGGCCGCCACTGACTGTAGATGTTTCTGTTTTATTACAGTGATATAAATGTCTTGTTGGTTTAAAAATAACAAACATGTTATACTTATCTGCTCTGTGCAGTTGTTTTACACAGAGCAGCCCGGATCCTCCTCTTCCCGGGTCCCTCACCAATGCTTCTGGCCCCTGCCTCCTGCCAAGTGCCCCCACAGCAAGCAGCTTGCTATGGGGGCACCCGAGCCGAGCCGCTGCTTTGTGTGTTCATTCAGACACGGAGCAGTGGCTCAGCCCCGCCCGCTCTCTCTCCTCATTGACTCACTGACTTTGATTGACAGCAGTGGGAGACAATGGTGCCCGTTGCTGTGTCTCAGCCAATCGGGAGGTAGAGTCCCGGACAGCACAGGCTTTCGTTGCAACATTGCTGGATCGAGATGGGGCTCAGGTAACATTTAATGGGGCTGAGGGAGGCTGCTGCACACAGAAGGTTTTTTATCTTAATGTATATATATTTCTTTATTGTTTTTATCTTAATCCACTGTAACTAAGTGTTTTTTCAGTCAGGGTGCTACATCACCTTGGGGTGCCATTTGGCTTCCCCAGGGTGCCTCGTGTACAAGACCCAGTTTGCTGTGGATCAGAGATGGCTCAGAGAACTCTGTGATCCAGGGAAATATTCTGTGGTGGGGGGCTCTGATGTATAGGAGGACTTTGACATATAGGGGTGAGTGATGTGTAGGGGGCCCCTGACATGAAAGGGGGGTCTCTGATATGGTGGGACCTCTGGTGTGAAGCTAATTATATCAAGGCGGTTGTGTGCAGGTTTCACGTTGATAAGTAACATTTACATTTTTTATATTTCTCACTGGGGTGCCTTGAGATTTTGCATACTTTTAAAAGATGCCACAACTAAAAAATAGGTTGCAAAATGTTGCTCTAACTAACCCAATTTTTTCTGCTACTTATAAGCAACAGAAGGCAAAGCAGAGCCAATCAGTTCCAACTTTCTACCGTCTAGTTTCAGGTTAGGAGAGGGAGATGAATCTTTCTACCTGATGCCTGAGCACCAGGGGCGGACTGATAACTCATGGGGCCCCTGGGCAATAGGAGATTATGGGGCCCCCAGGCAATCAGAGATTATGGGGCCACACAGTATACAAACACACAGTATACACACACACAGTATACACATGTACACACAGTATACACAGACAGATGTAAAAAAAACACCGATTTATATATACTGTCCCTGGTTTTACTGAGACTGGCAACCCTGATGGGGCCCCCTAGTGGCCCAGGGCCCTCGGGCAGTGCCCGAGTCGCTCAATGGTCAGTCCGCCCCTGCTGAGCACTTAACAAGTCAAAACTGTCTTATGCCAACTGGGCTGGAGAATGAAATGTCGTGCATTTCTGCTTTGAGAAATGATTGTTATGGCATTTAGTGGAAAACGAGATTATCAGTGGTTAGTATTCTACTCTAGTTAGGGTTGTCTCCTTTTTCTATATATAATATTGGAACGGGTCCCATTTTTACCACCCATGTGACAGCCCTAACCCTACCCCTTACACACGGACAGAATGTTGGGAGACATTTGCCAGTTCAAAAAAAAAAGTCTGACATTCTGCCCGCGTGTATGTTGGCCTGTTGGACATGCATTCTGGAAAACCAGCATCCGACCAACTTCCGATCAGCGCTCTTAGCCAATGGCAGAGAGCGCTGATGAGATTGTTCTGGTGGGGGGGCCGCCCCCCTGTCAGAACACAACAGCTCAGCGGGGGAGATCGATGAACTAACCTCACATGGTTAGTACAGTGTCTCCGACTGGAGCTGACAGGTTTTTTTTGTGCAACCATCTGGGTTGCATGAAAAAAAAAACAAATACTGATAAGTAAGGGGCCATATCTGATGACTGCTGGTATGTGTAGGACAGTAGCTGCAGACAGTTTACCTACAGTTATTTACATGTAAACACTCCTGATATGATAAGAGCAAATCTCAAATTAAGTGATCTGCAAATACAGGATATCAGTATAAAGATAAGTGAAAGTGCAGGGCCTGAAATAAAATAATTGATGGGCAATTATATGGTTTTCTTTGCCATATCAAGATTAATACTTTTTGACCTTATTCAGTAGAATTCTCCTTCCTAAATGCTAGTTCCATGCAATTACGCAAAGCAACTAATCACATTTTAGCTAGCACTGGTCTGACCTCAGTATGGCGAATTCCAATTGGTTGCTTAAAAGACTACTGCTGCTAAAAATGTACTCTGACCGTTTTTGGTTTACACTTTAATAACCGTATTTCATATATAACGCATTTCATATGCTTTAAGACAATTATATACATATTCGGTAAGTAAAAGTGACACTGGCCGAGGCAAATTATAACACTGTAAGCCAAGTTGTTCCTGGGAAAAAGAAATACATGGTTTACGAAAAATGTTCAACCTAGAAGATCCTTCTGAGAACCAGTCCTCTATTCCATTGAAGAAATCGCATTGTTGATAAGGGTTATAGATGGAATTGGATTATATGGAAAGATTGGTAAATAATTTAAAGTGGAATTAAACTCAAAAGCAAATACTGATTATATTGCAGCCAACCAATTCTTAGATGTGATGGCAGCATTTGTTTTCTTTTAGGCTTTCATTCCTTTAATCGCTTTTACCGTGGTAACAGCCTGCACTCTTTCTACATGGTTTAGGGGTACACCTGGGAATCTGTGCCCATTTGTACTGAATTTCTGTACTGATGTTAAACAAGAAGACTTGGCTTGCATTCACAACCAATTCACCCCAAAGATGCTTAATAGGATGCAGGGTTCCTACACATTCCTTGAGTTGCTACACATCATGCTCACCAAACTATGTATTTATGAATCTGGCTTTGTACACAGTCATGGTGGAACAGAAAAGTGTCACAAGGTTGGAAGTGCTCAATTGTCTAACTTGGTTATATACAGTATCTCACAAAAGTGAGTACACCCCTCACATTTTTGTAAATATTTTATTATATCTTTTCATGTGACAACACTGAAGAAATGACACTTTGCTACAATGTAAAGTAGTGAGTGTACAGCTTGTATAACAGTGTAAATTTGCTGTCCCCTCAAAATAACTCAACACACAGCCATTAATGTCTAAACCGCTGGCAACAAAAGTGAGTACATCCCTAAGTGAAAATGTCCAAATTGGGCGCAAAAAGTCAATATTTTGTGTTGCCACCATTATTTTCCAGCACTACCTTAAACCCTCTTGGGCATGGAGTTCACCAGAGCTTCACCGGTTGCCACTGGAGTTCTCTTCCACTCCTCCATGACAACATCACGTAGCTGGTAGTTGTTAGAGACCTTGCACTCCTCCACCTCTCTGTTTGAGGATGCCCCACAGACTAGGGTTTAGGTCTGGAGACATGCTTGGCCAGTCCATCACCTTTACCCTCAGCTTCTTTTTTTTTTTTTTTTTTTTTAAAAAGAAACATGTTTATTGTTGAAAAATTATGTCAGTATACAGTTATAGTACAACACTTACAATCACATGAGGGGGTATTTCCCACAAGGCATGAAAGTACGTGGGTAGGTTATACATTTTACAGGTAGGCAAGTGGCAACCAACGATATTACACAGTTTTCATCAATGTATTTCTAGTTATTAAAGCCAGTTTGTGGCTCTTATTGATTGGGGGTTGTAGCTTGGTCCTGTGTATCATAATGTCGTAGGGTGTTCATGGGAGATTCACGAAATTCTTAAAATACTTTGGGGTTAATTAGCGCAAGTGTTATCATTGTTCAGCCATTTGTTCCAAATTTTATAGTATTTATTTGAGCATCCCCTGTGTTTGTACATAGCCCTTTTGTATGGTAAAGACGTATTCACATCCCTAATCCAGGCCTGTAAGGTAGGAGAGTCTGTGCCCATCCAGTGCTTAGCAACCAATTTTCTAGCATAAAATATTGATTCACTGAGAAATGTGATTGTGGATCTATCTTTAATGGTGTCTGGTAGTAGGCCAAGGAGGCATATCTTGGGGTCTAGCTGGATCGGTGATCCCATGTGATCGTGGAGGAATTTAATGATCTGTGTCCAGTAGTTTTGTATTTCGGGACATAGCCATATTAAGTGGTAGAACGTGCAAGGGTTACCGGAGCACCTGGGGCAGTTTGGGTTTTGCTGTGGGGAGTATTTAGCAATTCTAGCTGGTGTGAGATAGGATTTGTGTATTATAAAAAGTTGGGTCAGGCGTTCTGATATTTTAGGTGATGTTTTTTTAACGTTTTCTAATATGTCTTCCCAGTCAGAGCATTCTATTGGTCCTACGTCATTTTCCCATCTGAGCCTTGCATTGTCGGCAACTCTAGCTACCGATTCAGTGCGTAGGGTGGTGTATAGAGTAGAGATGAGTTTGTCTGGGTCTGAACCTGTAATCACGTCTACTAATGTTAGTGATTGTGGGTTGGGGAAGCCATTTGCAAATTGTGTATGAAGTGCATGTTTCAGTTGTATGTATCTAAATCGCATATGGGGAGAGAGGTCATACTCTTCGCAAATTGTTTCAAAGTTTCTCATGCCAAATATAGTAATAACCTGGAATAAGAATACTATTCCTTTAGCGGCCCAGGTAGTGGCCCCAGGCAAGGACATGAGCTCCCTCAGCTGTGGATTATGCCACAATGGAGTGTGTGAGTGGAAGAAATCATTTCCAGTGAGCCTGACAGCTCTCTCCCATACGCGTCTGTGTTGGGATAGCAGCAAGTTGCGGTCCTCTTTCTTGTGTTTGGTGCTACCTCCTCTAAAGAGTACTTGTAGTCGGGAATATAAGTCTTTATTAGCTTTCCTACAAACTAAGGTTTGGTACCTTTCTTCGTCTGTTTTGTGGATATAGTAGAAATGTGAAAGCTGAGCTGCTATATAGTACGTGTATATGTCCGGAAGGGCGGCCCCCCCCAGAAGTAGTAGGGTTCTTAAGTGTATTCCAGGCAAGTTTGTGTCTATTAGAGCCCCAGACAAAAGAATTAAGGATTTTATCGATGGTTTTGAAAATTTTAAGGGGAATAAAAATTGGAGAGTTCCATAATATATAAAGAAACTTTGGCAATAGTATCATCTTAAAGAGATTAATTCTGCCCATTACTCCAAGAGGTAGTCTCGCCCAGGTTTGTGTCCGGGATTTTAAATATGAAAAGAGTGGTTCAATGTTATTTGTGGTGTATTCCAGTGGATCTCTGGTGATTTCTATGCCTAAGTATTTAATGGATGCAACTCTTTGCAAGGGGAGAGATGCCGCACTGTGTGTTGGAGATGTCACATCTAGGGGGAGAACCTGAGATTTGGTCCAGTTCATGCTTAGACCTGAATGTTTACCAAAATCCTCAATGGTGAGAAGGGTCGCCTGTAGAGATGGACCAGTGTCCTCTAGATAAATAAGCATATCGTCTGCGTACAAACTTAATGTTTCCGTCAGAGGTCCCGCTCGTAATCCTCGTACGTGTGTATTCTGTCTAAGGGAGATAGCCAGAGGCTCCACCGCCAAAGCATATAGCAAAGGGGACAGCGGGCAGCCCTGACGGGTTCCTCTACTCAGTGGGAAGGGGTCGGATGACCAGCCATTTACCACCACTTTTGCTGTTGGGGAGTAATATAGTAGCTGTACCCATTGGATAAAATTGGGGCCGAATCCGTAGCCCCGGAGGCACTCCCAGAGATATCCCCACTCCACTGAGTCAAACGCCTTGGCGGCGTCAAGCGCCACCACAGCTCTATCTCCCACATTCTCGTGTTCTGCTTGGATATTCATGTGTAGGCGTCTTAAATTCATGGCTGTATTTTTCCCTGGCATGAACCCTGTCTGGTCCGGGTGAATAAGGGAGAGAATGCTCTTATTAAGGCGCATGGCTAATATTTTGGCTAATATTTTTATGTCTGCTTGGAGAAGTGAAATAGGGCGGTAGGATTCTGGTAGTTGGGGGTCTTTGCCCGGCTTGGGGATTACTATAATTACCGCCTGACGGAGGGTTTCAGGAAGGGTTTTAGTTTCAAATATGTGGTTGTATAATTTAAGGAGTTCAGGGGTTAATATCTCTGAGTATGCCGCGTAAAAGTCTAATGGGAGACCGTCTCCTCCCGGCGCCTTGCCCGGCGCCAGAGAGGCTATTGCCAGGGTAATTTCGTCTAGTGTGAGGGGAGCCTCTAGTTCCTGTAGCTGGGGTTCTGTTAGTTGTGGAAAGGGGATTTCCTGAAGGAATGATCTGGTTTCCTGTGTAGTGGCTGTTACCTTAGAATAGTATAGGTCTGAGTAATATTTGCGAAATGCTTCTGCCACTTCAGGGGGGTCTGAAATTTTGGTATCTTGGGGTCCCGTCAGGGTTACCACTACTGGGGGGTTGGTGTTCTGGTGGGCTAGGTATGCTAATAACTTGCCAGCACGCTCTCCTTGCTTGAACACGCGTTGCCTTAGGAAGAAGAGCCTCTGCTTAGCTTTGTCGTAGTGTAGTTGGTCTAGTAGCCGCGTGTGAAGTCTAAGTGTTGCTGCTCTTTCCTGACTGGGATCTTTGTGAAATTCTTTTGTTAGTGTGTCGATCCTATCTGAGGCCTGCTCAAGAAGTAAATTGGAGGAGGTTTTAATTCTGTTTATACGGGAGGTTAGAATAGTGCGGACATGCAATTTGTATGACTCCCAGATGTGTCCCACAGAGGCAGTGTTTTGATTAATTCTAAAAAAGAATTTCCATTCCGCATATGTCTCCTCTTGGTCTTTCAACATTGATAACCAGAAGGGGTGTAAACGCCAGGTCCGGGGTCCAGTGTGCTGGGTTAGTTGCAGTGTTGCCCAGCAGGGGGCATGATCAGAGAGGGATCTAGTGTGATAACCTGAATCGATTAGTTGGGGAAGTAACGTGTCAGAGATTAAAATAAGGTCGATGCAGGACATAGTAGAATGGGTTGCCGAAAAGCACGAGTACGCCAAATCATGAGGGTGTACATATCTCCAGACATCAGTCAGCGAGAATTCTTTTAGTGTGCGTCCCAGTCTGGTAGTGTCTGGGAGGTGGACATCATGACTGGGCTGAATTCTATCTATCTTAGGATTCAGCACCATATTGAAATCCCCCATCCAGATAGCGGGAATGTTGGGGTGTTGAGCCATATATAGTAGGCCTTCCGTAATTAGACTGGATTTATATGGAGGGGGTATGTAGAATGCCATAATCAAGTATTGGGAGCCATATAGTGTGCAATGTAGGAAGACAAAGCTACCGTGGGGATCTGTGCGGACTGAGATTAACGCAAAGGGTGCAGTCTTAGCTATAAGGACTGAGACCCCACGGGAGTAAGGAGTGTAAGTGGCATGAAACGCCCAGCCTATCCAGGGCCGCTTCAGCGCGAGCTGGAGCTGTCCTGTAACATGGGTCTCAACTAAGACCGTGATGCCTGCACGGTATGTTTTAAGGCAGGTAAATACAGCCGTGCGTTTGAGCTTGTCTCGAATCCCACGGATATTCCAGATAAGGAATTTCAAACTAGTCATTTAAATGACGTCTCCAATTTCCTATAGGGATAAAACTATGGCACTTGTTAAGGGCGCATGCCAATCTCCGTTCCCCCAAGGTGGTCTCAGTCATTTCCCTCCCCTTCATATAGCAGTACACATAAACGTTCATTACAATGCGTTGTAAGTTGTTATACATGTTTCGAAACTTAACTTGAACCTTAACTTTTTCCCTTCCCGCCCTCCCTGCCCTCAGTCGCCCAAACTTGACTGGGGCATGTATCCCAAACTTAGTGCAGCTGTAAGGAAAAAGGGTGTTATTGCAAGTAGGTTTAAAGCAAAAAAGCAAGGAACAGGTGCACATTAAACCGGTCAGCACCGTCAATAGCCTATTGGGCAAAGACAGTGGCGACATAATCAAACACCCTTTGGGGGGCGAACAAGTGCTGGGTAGTGCAGCAGCGAAGAAGCAGACGTAGCGTCAATTATACGGCAAGCAGGCAAGCTTCCGTATTATAGGAACCATTTCCATTGTGGTGGTGGACGAAAGAGGTATGTGTGTAGCAAGGACAAAGTTCTCGTAGTCCCACAGTCATGATGGGGCCGTAGTAGTCCTCTGTAATCCAGTAAGATGTAGTTGGTAATGAGGCGGGGGTTTAAACAAAATGGGGGATAGAATAATGCGGTAACCGACTGGTTGAGTGACCCGTACTGTCAGGCTGTTTCAGTATTGGTTATCGTAGAGGCTCTCATATGGGGAGCATGGGGAGCCTGTAGTAAGATACAGTAGGCCTGAGGCAGTGTATAAGGCCCGGTGGCAGTTCAGGATTTTTATCGGTGGAGGGTCTTGGTGTGTGGGAGGGTAGATTCAGGGCCACAGGAGATGTTGTTAATAAAACATCCAGCAATTGTGGGGTCAGTGGAGTTACATCTGTTAGTCCGGATTACGGGGGTCCTGAGAAATAGCGCAGTCTGAGAGGTAGTGCAACGTCACTTACTTTGGTCGGCAGCGGAGGTATGCATCAGGCAGGGCGGTTCCTCTGTGCGTCATGTTGAAGCCATGTTTGGGTCTTCGAAGAAGTGGACACGATCTTCTCCCATCACGCGTAGGCGGGCTGGGAAGAGCATTGCATATTTTATGTGGTGTGCTCTAAGGCGACGTTTAACATCCGAGAATCTAGCTCTCTGGCGCTGAACTTCTGCTGAGAAATCCGGGAATGCTGAGATGGAGCCGGATTGGTATGGGATATTTCCCTTCAGTCTTGCCAGTCGTAGGACCGCGTCACGTTCCCTGAAGTTCAGTAGCTTTGCTATGAATGTGCGCGGGGGTGCCCCCTCAGGTGGGCGGCGGGCTGGCATGCGGTGGGCGCGTTCTACCACAAAAGTAGCAGAGAATGCCTCTCTCCCATACGTTTTAATCAGAAGTTGCTCTAAAAAGGTGGCTGGGTCAGTACCTTCAGAACCCTCTGGCAGTCCAATAAACTGGAGGTTGGACCTGCGGGTCCGGTTCTCCAAATCATCCTGCTTCTGTGCCAATTGTTGTAGCTGGCGTTGCATATCTTCTTGTGAGTTTTGCAGAGGGTATATTGTGTCTTCCACCCTCCCGATTCTGGTCTCAGTCTCAGTGACCCGCTCTCTAATTTTTGTCATATCATGCCTGATTAATGAGATGTCCACCTTAACCTCCTCTATTTTAGTTGTCAGGGTGGTCTGACATAGAGAGATTGCCTCAAGTACCTTGTCGGTGTCATTAGGCGCTTGATTTGTAGGAGAAGCCTCGTGCTGTGCTGGCGCGGCGCCATCTTGGCCCTCTGCATCCCGGTCCGTCCTGCGGTATCTCTCGAGGGATGAGGAGGCTGTGTTGGCTCGTTTCGGCGGGGACATGATGTGCTCGGTGGTTCGTGTCCGGTCCCTGGCTATTTTATAGCGGGTTTCGGTGTTCCTTTCATGCAGGATAAGTGAAGGATGTTCTGCCGTCAGCGGAGCTACAGTCTCCTGCGTCCGCTCACATCGCCGTCCAGGCCACGCCCCTACCCTCAGCTTCTTTAGCAAGGTAGTGGTCATCTTAGCGGTGTGTTTGGAGTTGTTATCATGTTGGAATACTGCCCTGCGGCCCAGTCTCTGAAGGCAGGGGATCATGCTCTGCTTCAGTATGTCACAGTACATGTTGGCATTCATGGTTCCCTCAATGAACTGTAGCTCCCCAGTGCCGGCAGTACTCATGCAGCCTCAGACCATGACACTCCCACCACCCTGCTTGGCTGTAGGCAAGACACACTTGTCTTTGTACTCCTCACCTGGTTGCCATCACACACGCTTGACACCATCTGAACTAAATAAGTTCATCTTGATCTCCTCAGACCACAGGACATGGATCCAGTAATCCATGTCCTTAGTCTGCTTGTCTTCAGCAAACTGTTTGCAGGCTTTCTTGTGCATCATCTTTAGAAGAGGCTTCCTTCTGGGACAACAGCCATGCAGACCAATTTGATGCAGTGTGGGGCGTATGGTCTGAGCACTGACCGGCTGACCCACTACCCCTTCAACCTCGACAGCAATGCTGGCAGCACTCATACGTCTATTTCCCAAAGACAACCTCTGCATATGATGCTGAGCACGTGCACTCAACTTCCTTGGTCGACCATGGCGAGGCCTGTTCTGAGTGGAACCTGTCCTGTTAAACCACTGTATGGTCTTGGCCACCGTGCTGCAGCTCAATTTCAGGGTCTTGGCAATCTTCTGGTAGCCTAGGTCATCTTTATGTAGAGCAACAATTTTTTCTTTTTTTTTGTCAGATCCTCAGAGAGTTCTTTGCCATGAGGTGCCATGAGGTGCTTCCAGTGACCAGTATGAGAGAGTGAGAGCGATGACACCAAATTTAGCACACCTGCTCCCCATTCACACCTGAGACCTTGTAACACTAATGAGTCACATGACATCGGGGAGGGAAAATGGCTAATTGGGTCCAATTTGAACATTTTCACTTAGGGGTGTACTCACTTTTGTTGCCAGTGGTTTAGACATTAATGGCTGTGGTGTTGAGTTATTTTGAGGGGACAGCAAATTTACACTGTTATACAAGCTGTACACTCACTACTTTACATTGTAGCAAAGTGTCATTTCTTCAGTGTTGTCACATGAAAAGATATAATAAAATATTTACAAAAATGTGAGGGGTGTACTCATTTTTGTTAGATACTGTATGCTGTAGAAATACCAACACCTGTCACTGGAAGCACGTGAACTCAGTATTTTGGAGGTGTCTCGACATATTTTTGGTTACACAGGTAAGCGTGATGGTCCAGTGTTCACAAAACGTTGGCAATATAGTGTAGAAGATAAAACGATGGAAAGAAGGACTTAAAGAGGAACTGCAGTCTGCTCACATAATCTGTAATAAAAACGTCTTTGCCATTCTGAAGCTTCCCTCCAACCACTTTGCATATTATTTTATATACCGTATACTGTGATTCTGTACTTGCCAAATATGCTGCAGAAATCTCCCTCCACTGTGGCCAGCTGAGGCTGCTGCCTGTTCACTTCCTTTATTTACACAGTCACACAGAGGAACACCTTCAGCTCTGCAGCTTTCATTGGCCCTCTTATGACTCCTCCCCCCTCCCTTCCTGGCAAACTCTCACAAGAGTGAGAGAGAGAGCTGTGCATGATGTCATAAGCCTAGGCTAATGACCAGACAAGAAACAGGAAGTGGGCTGTATGAGGTATTTACTGGCAGAAAAAAAAATGTTTTACTATCCAAAGTTAAAACAACAAGGGCTGAGGATTTAATAGATATAAAGATGAAGAAATGACTGAAGTTCAGCATTAAGGAAATGCCTTATCTTTCCCTGTAGGGGCATATAGTATATAAAAGCTTTCACTTTATTCATGAGACTTTGTCACAGATATAAGGCACAGCTGAAAATGAAGGCGTAATGGCCTGAGCATGCTGATTTATGCATTAAGCAGACAACCCTAGTGCCAGTTTATGATTACAGTTACCTGGAAGGAACAGTAGAGATCAGCTATTAAAGGCCAACACAAGCAGCAGATTTTTTTTTTTTATCCTAGGAAGGACTTGACAGGAGTGTTCAATCTAATGTATAGGATTACGTTTACAGTAGAATAGTCATATATTTAATGATATAAGTAATGGGCAATAACCTCAATAGAGTTTTGAGATTGAAGTGGCCTTTTCAACCTCTTCTCAGAGGGAGCCACACTCAGGGCAAGCATTTAGAATAGAATTAATTCTCACTTATTAATGGGCAAAGATTCAATACTTAATTAAATACACTGTTTACCCATTTCTGAGTCAGGCTTAGGACTTACACACCTGACCGCTATTTATTGCGCTGCTGCATTCTAGAGAAAAGCCCAATGACTTAATAAATGTGCATACAGTTCCTTATGCCGCGTACACACGGTCGGACTTTTCGTCTACAAAAGCCCGACAGACTTTCGACGAACTTTTGTCAGACTTTTGGCGGACTTTTGTCAAACTTTTGGCGGACTTTTGGCGGACTTGCGGCAGACTTTCTTACGAACGGACTTGCCTACATACGATCACACAAAAGTCCGAAGGATTCGTACGTGATGACGTACACCGGACTAAAATAAGGAAGTTGATAGCCAGTAGCCAATAGCTGCCCTAGCGTGCGTTTTTGCCCGTCGGACTAGCATACAGACAAGCGGATTTCTGGGTCCGGCGTAGTTACGACGTAAAGATTTGAAGCATGTTTCAAATCTAAAGTCCGTCAAATTTGCGGCTGGAAAAGTCCGCTGAAAGTCCGCTAAAAGTCTGGGGAAGCCCACACACGATCGGATTACCAGCCAGCTTTAGTCAGTCGGCGTCCGTCGGACTTTTGTAGACGAAAAGTCCGACCGTGTGTACGCGGCATTAGTGTTAAAACAAATCCACCTATTGTCATGAATGCCACACTCTCAGGATCTTTATAACTTTGAAACCCAACTAGGGCAAAGTCAACCCCAAGTATACAATGGGGAAAATTATTATTTTGCCACTTACAAAGAAATGGAGGGTGTGTCATTTTTAAAATAGGTATATTTTAAATGATAGAGACAGAATATCAACCAAAAATCCAGAAAAAAAACACGATACAAATGTTATAAATTGAGTTGCAGTTTAGTGAGTAAAATAAGTATTTGATCCCAGAGCAAAACATGACTTGGTGGAGAAACCCTTGTAGGCAAGCACAAAGACGTTTCTTGTAGTTGGTTACCAGGTTTGCACACACTCAGGAGGGATTTTGGACCACTCTTCTTTACAGATCTTCTCTAAATCCTTAAAGTGAAACTGCAGTCTGCTCACATAATTTGTAATAAAATCATCTTTGCCATTGTGAAGCTTCCCCCCAACGACTTTGCATATTATTTTATATATACTGTGATTCTGTACTTGCCAAATATGCTGCAGAAATCTCCCTCCACTGAGTCTGGCTGCATCCATTTTAACTGTGGGCAGCTGAAGCTGCTGCCTGTTCACTTCCTGGATTTACACAGACACACCTCCAGCTCTGCAGCTCTCATTGGCCCTCTTATGATTCATCTCAACTCCCTACATGGCAAACTCTCACTAGAGTGAGAGAGAGCTGTGCATGATGTCATAAGCCTAGGCTTTTTACAGACAAGAAACAGGAACTGGGCTGTATAAGCTATTTACTGGCAGAAAAAAATGTTTTGCTATCCACAGTTGAAACAAAAAGGGCAGAAGGGTTAGATGAAAAGTTGAAAAAATGACTAAAGGTCAGCTTTAAGGTTTTTTGGCTGTCACTTGGCAACTCCAGGTTTCGTCTCCCTCCATAGATTTGATATATGATTAAGGGTTGGAGACTGACTAGACCATGTCATGACCTTAATGTGCTTCTTCTTGAGCCACTCCTTTGTTGCCTTGGCGGTATGTTTTGGGTCATTGTCATGCTGAAAGACCCATCCACGACCACGATCTTCAGTGTTCTGGCTGAGGAAAGAAGGTTCTCATTCAAGATTTTTCAATACATGGACCCATCCACTAGCCCCTCAGTGCAGCAAAGTTGCCTGAGAAACAGGTGCAGAGAAACAGCCCCAAAGCATCATGTTTCCACCTCTGTGCTTGACTGTAGGGATGGTGTTCTTAGAGTCATGGTCAGTATTTTTCTTCTTCCAAACACATTGAGTCAAGTTAATGCCAAAGAGCACTTCCTCCGAATCCTTCTCTGAAGTAAACTGCAGATGGGCCTGTACATGTGCCTTTTTGAGGAGATGGACTTGATATGTTTGGAAGAAAAAAATGCTGACTATGACCCTAAGAACACATCCCTACAGTCAAGCACGGAGGTGGAAACAATATGCTTTAGGGCTGTTTCTCTGCTAAAGGTACAGGCCGACTTTGCCACATTGAGGGGCCAATGGACAAGGTCATGCATTGTAAAATCTTGGATGAGAACCTTCTTCCCTCAGCCAGAACACTGAAGATGGGTCGTGGATGGGTCTTTCAGCATGACAATGTCCCAAATTATACTGCCAGGGCAACAAAGGAGTGGCTCAAGAAGAAGAACATTAAGGTCATGGAGTGGCCTAGCCCATCTCCAGACCTTAATCCCATAGAAAATTTATGGAGGGAGCTGAAACTTCAAGTTGCCAAGTGATAGCCAATAAACCTTAAGGATTTAGAGAAGACCTGCAAAGAAGAGTGGACCAAAATACAGTAGGGACAGAAAGTATTTAGACCCAGTGGAGGCCACAGTGCTCTTAAGAACCTTAAGTGCAGCAGAAATTTTTTTGTAACCTTGGACAGTCTCTGAGCTCTTCAGGCAGTTCCTTTGACCTCATGATTCTCATTTGCTCTGACATGCACTGTGAGCTGTAAGGTCTTATATAGACAGGTGTGTGGCTTTCCTAATCAAGTCCAATCAGTATAATCAAACACAGCTGGACTCAAATGAAGGTGTAGAACCATCTCAAAGATGATCAGAAGAAATGGAGAGCACCTGAGTTAAATATGAGTGTCACAGCAAAGGGTCTGAATACTTAGGACCATGTGATATTTCAGTTTTTCTTTTTTAATAAATCTGCAAAAATGTCAACAATTCTGTGTTTTTCTGCCAATATGGGGTGCTGTGCGTACATTAATGAGGGAAAAAAATGAACCTAAATGATTTTAGCAAATGGCTGCAATATAACAAAGAGTGAAAAATTTAAGGGGGTCTGAATACTTTCCGTCCCCACTGTACACTTGAGATGTGTGCAAACCTGGTCACCAACTACAAGAAACATCTTACCTCTGTGCTTACCAACAAGGGTTTCTCCACCAAGTACAAAGTCTTGTTTTGCTTGGGGATCAAATACTTATTTTACTCACTGCAACAGCAATTTATAACATTTGTATCGTGTTTTTTTTTCTGGATTTCTGGTTGATATTCTGTCTCTATCATTTAAAATACACCTATGATAAAAATTATAGACTCTTAATCTCTTTGTAAATTGGCGAAATTACAAAATCTGCAGGGGATCAAATAATTATGTTCTCCACTGTAAATGCAGCCAAATATTTATACTTTTTTATAGAGAAAATGAGACAATTTTTCAGTTTCTGACAGGTTAATGACCTGCTCCCCACTCCCTCCACCCCACAATAAATAGGTGCAAGCTTAGCCATAGAATGCTTCAGCAAGAGCATGCCCTGAATGCTGTTGAGCTGTCCAGCCTTATCTTCTGCCTTTCGATATCCAAGGAATACTTTAGGGCCTATAATAGATAGGTACAGGATACAGATTATAATCCAATTACCATGCTTTTGGGTAGGTATTCCATCTGCATTTAAAGCATTTCCCGGCTGTAGGAACTGAAGCAGTACCATGTTTCCCCCGAAAATTAGACCTACCCCGAAAATAAGACCTAGCGTTATTTTCCAGGAGGGCTGCAATATAAGCCTACCCCTAAAATAAGCCCTAGTTTAAAATGCTTGTAAAATCCTATAATCCACTCTAGTACAGTAGTATATAATGTGCAATGTGTATGTTTCTGTAATATAATTGCAGGGAAGAGCTGCGCTATATCGAAGGTATTTGGCACAATTATATTACAGAAACACACACATTGTACATTATATACTACTGTTATAGAGTGGATTATAGGATTTTACAAGCATTTTAACTCAGTTCACGCTGGGGATTCCTGTCAGGCAGGGAGAGAGAGTGGAAGAGAAGACAGCGCATTATATGGCAAGACCTACCCCAAAATGAAGCCCTACTGTGTCTTTTGTTGCCAAAATGAATATAAGACGCGGGCTTATTTTCAGGGAAACATGGTAGCAGTGGATGCCTGTGGTCAGCTAGGGCCCAATGTACACGGGATCACCCTGTTGACCCACAAATGCAATAAGCAGTTTAGCAAAGTACACTCTGATCAGATATTTGAAGGGCCACATTTGTGCTCCCATCTGAACAAGCCCCATAGACATAAGATGCACACAGGTGATTTGGACTGCAAAAGGTGACGATCCTCATGTCCATTGGAATCAGTAGACATTCCCAGCTAAATGTTCCTATGGGAAATAACAATTGGTTGTGTTGGGTAATTTTAGGCAGCTACTATGTTTCTCTTAAAGGCTGGGGTGTCTGCCTGCATTTTCTGCTCTCTAAACATTAGCATACACATTTTGCTGTGCATGCTATTACATTGATCATTTGAAGTCATTTGAAGTTTTGGCTAACTTAACAGATCATCAGAACTGTGCTTACAGCTACCTTTTATGAGGAGACATACAAGTATGGTAGCCATGTGAGAAAAAACAAAGTGCTAGGAACTTGGAGGGACGAATATCGTTTCTCATTATGTCCAGACCAGCAAATTGGCTGTGGAGTCACCACTTTCATCTGCATGCCCAGAGGCCAAAAGGATTCTGCTAGTTTACTTTTACTTGAATGGGGTTTAATCATTAGGGTGGAGACATCTCTATCAGTTGGCTTCTAGGCAAGATATGATAATGGGAATCAATTGTCCGCGTCTTTGATGTTTATAAAAGAAACAGTTGGGACAAAAGATGCTGAGTGCAGGCACCATGCCTCCCTCTCCCACAAGACAAGTGTTGTCACATCGGCTACTGCAATAGTCATGCGGGAAAAAAATATATATAGTCATGCCATAACATTTAAGACGATACTTCATTTCTCAATGGCCCTGCCATATATGATAGTGTGGTATGCCATTACTTGTACATCTAATGCAACAGCTAATCAATACAGCACAGAATGTTCTGGCTGCTGTGACATTGCTAAATACATGTAAACCCAACTAAACACAATTTGATTTACTAAAGCATTAGGTATGATAAACAACTGATATTGTTTGTTTTTATCATTAAAATAATGTATTCACTCATTTTCATTTATTTGTTGCATTTCAGTGCTGGTGATCTCCTACAACCTCTTTTCAACCAAATCCCAATTACATACATACACTCCATTAAAGACTGCATGGCATTTTCAAGGAGAGGTTTTGTGATGTTTACAAAGTGTAGATGCCTGCATCATCTGTGTAAAAATGGGCAGCTAAAGTCTTTATTGGAAGCCCCAGTTATAAGGTTTTAATGCAAGAGTCCAACAGGGACTGAGCATTATCACCCTGTAACAGGAAGAGCCTGAACAGAGACTCTCATGGCAGGATCACTGGGGTTTATACACCAATGCTGGAGAGTGCAATATCTGGCGCAGCTGTGCATGGTAGCCAATCAGCTTTAAACTTTAGCTTATTCAATTAAGATTAGACCAAAAAAAAAAAAAATGGAAGTTGATTGGTTTCCAAGCAGAGCTGCACCAGATTTTGCACTCTCTAGTTTAAGTAAATCAACCCCACTATTTATAAGATTTTAGTGTTTGGTTTGCATCTACTTAATATTACTTTTTAATACATGCATTGCATACATTTTAGATCATATGTTATTACTTATAAACATAGTTGAAGTGTAATATGTATAATACTTATTAACAGAATTTTGAAGTCTGTAGTATTTACTTGCCCTCCAGCTATGCAAGCTGGGTTTCGCAACTTCAGCCATCTTGATTAGCCAACATGGGATGACAATTGGGAGTTAATTCAGCCTGGCACCAAGGCATGCCAAGATTGTACTCTGAGCTGTGCATCCTGTACATAGCTTAGTGTACACACTGAGGCTCAGTTCACACTGGTGCGATGCGGGGAAAACCTGCGATTCAGTGCCGGTTCCCACATCGCTCCTAAATCACACAGTGGTTCACACTGAGATCTGCGAACCGCTAGGGGTGTCAACATAGGTGTGCACAGCCTATTGCATTAGGGTGTGCACCCTTAAGCTCAAACACGCATGCGTGTGCGGGTGTCTACATATATATGACCCCGGCACATTGATCTCCCTGCCGGCACAGTGAAAGAGAAGAGCATAAACACTTCTCTTATGGCAGAGACGGTAAGAGGGAGATCTTTCCCCTGTTTCTGCTGCTACACAGAGCGATAACACTAATGTGCATGGGGTGATTAGGGTGTGCCTGGGCACACCCGGCACACCCTGTGCGCACGCCTATGGGTGTCAATGTAAAGGTATTGACACCGCCAGATCGGTTTGCAGATCGCAGTGTAAAAATCAGATCGCATAGGTGTGAACACACATGCAATCCTATTCCAGTGCCAACCAGAAAAGGGTCTTGCACCATTTTAGTGTGAATGTGATGCGATTTCAGCCATACAGTTTGTATGGCTGAAGTCGCATCGCACAGACATCGCATGTGATCTGCACAGATCACATGCAATATCTGGCATCGCACTAGTGTGAACCAGCACTAAAGCAGTTTTCTAGCTAGCAGGTAAGAAGTATTTATATCAGAGGAGACAAAGTATGTCTTTTCTGCAGTCAAAGAAAGCAAGAAGGTAATGGGACTTTAAATGACGTGTATGATTACATGCACCTCCATTTCTAAATTGGAAATAAAAAAAACGTTTTTTTTGGGACTTTGAGTGAGGCACAAGATACATGGTAGGAGAAATTATGTAAATTGTTTAATTGGCATAAAAAAAAACCCTACTTCATAACATGTGATACATAATTAAACATGAGTATTTAAATCTATATACAAAATGATGACATACAAAAAAGAAGAAGAATTCATATATGTATACATGCACGCATCTGAAATCGCAAAAAGCGACACACCCCAGGATAACCCTGTGTGTCGGTGCGCTCGCTTTTTCCTTGGGTTCATTCCCTCAGCTCCCGGGACAGACTTGTTTCGCGGATCGTGACTTGCAACACTGCTTATTTAGAGCAATTTATACATAAGTATTCCAGGGAGATACACATCTCGTTTCCCCTTGCCCCTACCTTTTTTCCCACTATCTGGGCAAAACACCAGATCCTATTCGGGACCTTTTTTCATCATTTTCAGATATGCTATGTGTTTTCTCCTGATGAGTGGCAACTGCCCACGAAACGCGTAGAGTCTTTTCAATGTCATCATGTTCCCAACACATAGCTTGACCTCAACTGTGATTCATCTGTATCCTATAACCCATTTTTATTTAATTACCAAAATAAGCATTTGGCTTTTTTATACCAGCTACTTTCATGGGACACTTTGCAATTTAGATGCATGCATGTATACATATATGAACTCTTCTTTTTTGTATGTCATCGTTTTGTATATAGATTTAAATACTCATGTTCAATCATGTATCACATATTATGAGGTATGCTTTGTTTTTATGCCAATTAACCAGTTTCCGACCGCTGCACGCCGATATACGTTGGCACAATGGCTGCGGTGGGCAAATGGGCTGACCTGTACGTCCCCTTTAAGAGCCGGGGATTGCAGGTGCGCGCACACAGCTGGAGGCACGCGCACGCTGCGTACAGCGTGACTGTGCCTGCGGGACCGGTGGACTTGGTGTCCGCCTGTCTCCCGGCGATCATGTCACAGAGCCTCAGAACCGGAAAGTGCCTATGTAAACAAGGCACTTGCCCATTCTGGCTTGTGTCATGACAGAGATCACTGCTCTCCATCATTGAGAGCAGTGATCGCTGTCATGTGACTAGTAGCCCATCCCCCCACAGTTAGAATGACTCCCTAGGACACACTTAACCCCTTCATTGCCTCCTAGTGGTTAACCCCTTCACTGCCAGTGTCTTTTACACAGTAATCAATGCATTTTTATAGCACTGAGCGCTGTATATATGACAACGGTCCCAAAATAGTGTAAAAAATGTCCGAAGTGTCTGCCATAATGTCGCAGTCCAGATAAAAATCGCAGATCGCCGCCATTACTAATAAAAAAAATTATTAATAAAAATGCCATAAAACTATCCCTTATTGTTTACACGCTATAACTTTTGCGTAAACCAATCAATATACGCTTATTGCGATTTTTTTTTTACCAAAAATATGTAGAAGAATACATATCGGCCTAAACTGAGGAAAAAAATGTTTCTTTATATATTTTTGAGGGATATTTATTATAGCAAAAAGTAAAAAATAATGAGTTTTTTTTTCAAAATTGTCGCTCTTTTTTTGTTTATAGCGCAAAAAATAAAAACCACAGAGGTGATCAAATACCACCAAAAGAAAGCTCTATTTGTGGGAAAAAATGGACGTCAATTTTGTCTGGGTGCAACGTCGCACGACCGCGCAATTGTCAGTTAAAGCGACGCAGTGCTGAATCGCAAAAAGTGCTCTGGTCAGGAAGGGGGTAAAATCTTCTAGGGCTGAAGCGGTTAAACAATTTACAAAATTTCTCCTACTGTCTTGTGCCTTATTCAAAGTCCCCAAAAAAAACCTCTCTTTTTATTTCTGCATTCAGAAATTTTTAAAAAGTTTAACATTAAGCAGCCTATAGAAATCCAGGAATTAATGACGTGTCTACCCTGTTTCCCCGAAAATAAGACCTAGCATGATTGTCAGTGATGGCTGCAATATAAGCCCTACCCCCCAAATAAGCTTTATCCTGTTTCCCCAAAAATAAGCCCTACCCTGAAAATAAGACCTACAAGGACTTTAACTAGGGCTTATTTGGGGGGTAGGGCTTATATTGCAGCCATCACCGACAATCACGCTAGGTCTTATTTTCGGGGAAACAGGGTATGTAGGTAGGCAACTTTCAGGATGAAAATTGATTGAGCAGGTTGAAAAACCTTATTGCTATTCTGTGCCAAAAAAACAGCAGCTACAGTATCCGTCTCAATCGATCTTCTCCTTTCTGCAAAGCCGTTCTAGCAAATTTTCGGAAGTGGATTGCATCCCTTGAAAGATTTACTGCCCTAAGAGCAGTGCGATTGATGAGAAGCCAGTGCCAAACTTGTGTATATGAAGTTTTTCTTCGAATGAATGCCGTATTCCAATAGAACACAATACGAAACAAAATGACAAAATGGCACCGTTCTATAACAGACAATATACCATTGTGAATACCAGTCTTCATTATTTTACAACACTCATTACTGCTCAGCCATTTCAAACACTTTTCCTTTTGAATGTTATTTTACTGAATAGATTTTACTGCTAAAATGTTCTGTCATTAATCCTTTCAATATGTAGTTACTCCAGCACTTTAGTAAGCCTACCATTGATTAATCTTCAAACATAGGATATCGCTAGCCATTTTTTAGGCACATTTTCCAAACGCCTGAGAAATGTTCTTTTCTCAAAAGAGTTAAAAGAATCCAGCACAACTTTTTTATCCCCTATAAACCAAGGCTAAAAACAATCCATCCTACAGACCATTTTCCTTCAGGAATAATGGTGTTCCGGTAAAGAAACATTTATGAACAAACAACTTTTCTTGCAATGTGTTTATTTGACTTTTATGGTTTTAGGCAGATTGGTTTTTGGTTGTTTAAGTTTTACTGTATATTTCAGATGATCACAGGAGGCGCTTCTCTCATCTCATTTGGAAGCTCCTTCAAAAAATGAATCAGCAGCGGTAGCTCCAATATTTTGTCCTGTCAGGTTTGTTAAAAAGAACAAAAACAACATATTGGTGATCACCTTTAAAAAAACTGACACACATTTAGTCACTACCAGAAAAATCTCACTTCTGTGGAATAAAACTTTGTTTAAAGACCACAGATACCTGTACAGGTATCTACCTTCTATTGTTTTGTATCATTTTTTCCCATGCTGCATGTTGTAGACGGTGCCGAATTACCAAATAGGAAGAGCAGGCTCCGGCCTATGGGCCCCACATTGTTTAAGAGCCCAGTAACAACAGATCAAAATGCTATTGAATTACAATGAAGCTTTCTTAAATTGTTTACTAAAGATAGAAAAAAATGAATCAACTCCAATGAAAACTTTACATTATAATAGAAGTGTCAGATCTGAAAAAAAAAAAACAACATTAAGCCTAGGTTCACAATGACTGCAGGAATGAAATCGTGCAAGTTCAGCTGAACTCATTCCTGCATGTCAGTCTTGACTTCGGGGGTGATTTCAGAGACATCTGTGCGGATTTATGTACAGATGTCAATGGAAATTGCACCCCCAAATCACTGACAGTAGTATAGAAACTACTTTTAGGAATCGGTGCGGCGCCACACCGATTCGGACGCTGCCATTGCCGGCAATAGCCACTGATTTGGCATGCGATTTGACATGTCAAATCGCATGCCAAATCGCGTCAATGTGAACCAGGGCTAATACTTACCTAGATGGCTGCAGCACTGATCTGAGCTGCAGCTGTCCCCCATCAGCTCTACACCAAGAACTGAGCGATCAAAGACTGCTTCATCGCTCAGTTCTCAGGTCTGCCCTAAGCTCAGAGCAGTGACTGTTTGTTTTCGCTCTGTGCTGTGCCCCTTCAGCGCTCACTGGGCTGTGGATGGGGCAAGAGTGGCGGTCTCAGGCGCTCAGCCACACTCTGGGAGGCTGCGACAGCTGCTGGCCAGACATCTGGGCAGATCCCAAAATTATTGTCAGGGTCCCTGCAGAGCCTGGACTGGCCTTGTGACATCGGTTGACAGCGGACTTTTTCATGCTTTGGCCATACTTCTCCTTTAAAGACTTTATAGAGAAAGTACTGTATTAATGTAATGTACCTAATAACTTAAAGTACATGAAGACATCAGGTGTACATTACAGTTTCTGTCTTAAAAGCTCTCTGTCTGTTTCTGTCTTAAAGTCTCCTTTCAGTTGTCAATTTGTAAGAAGTTTTGATTGCAACCTACGTGTGTGTAATGTACAGTAGTGATGGTCATCTCCATCTAGCAGCCAACATGGACACTACTTAGTTCAATGTTATGCCACTAGAATGCGTGCAGGAGAAATCCCCTAGGAGTCTACAAAGGGGGCCTCAAGTTTTCAACTGCCCAGGGGCCAACACAGAGTTCACCCTTCCACTGGTTTTAGAAGACCTAGTTGCCAATTCTTAATGGAAAATGCTAACAAGCTCATAAAACATGTAAGCAAGTTGTACATATGGCTCTTTATTAAAGATAACCAAACACGAAACACTGGCCTACCTGTCACAACTTCAATTTGTATACTTCGGTCATATGGCACTTACCTTAATTTTCCAGATTTTGTGAGCTCTAACCGTGTTGAGATTTGTTATAGCCATGATGATCTCGAAAAAAAATAGCATGCTTCCTCCAGCTTAGCTCAGAGAAAACCAATAAATGATCTAACACGGGTGATCATTGGTGCCTGTAAAGGTACACAAGGCTTTCCTTTTGCTCCCAATGGCCGAACAGAACATTGTGGAAGCAAAAATAGGGGAAATATGCATCTGTGGTGGTCTGCATTAAACTCAGCTTGGGCAGTACCCAATCATCCAATAGTCCAGTACAATGCTTTGACTTAGATTAGACCATTTAGGAGGTAATAAGAAATGCTTCTGACTTTGAACGCATTCAGAACATTTTAGAAAATCTCCATACAACTTGACCAGTCCTACCCTTTTCGCAATGAAAAGCGGTTAAGAAGGTATTAAACGTTTGCAAATCTTCATTTTTTTGTGTAGGTCATACAAGAAACAAAAGAGGGTCTCCGACCCAAAGATGATGGGTAGATGTCTGCTCACTATTGTGCAGGCTTTGTTTAGACAATGTAATGGCATAATTTCTACTAAACACTATTTAAGATAGCACAATCTGATAGAAAAGGACTCGGGGCTCTGAGTAGACAGTATGGAGAGCTTTGGTGGTCACAGCCACAGGCCAGACATTATGGTCTTTGTCTTATCACATCAATCAGTAGACGACTACAAAACACAGACAAAGAGTCACTAGAGCAGACAAGATGCTTGTTGTCATTGCTATACAAACAATTGTTATGTACCTGACATTTACTTTCAAATTAATTAATTAATCCCATAGTCTACTTTTACTTAACAAGGGATTTTTAGTCCCCTCATAACACTTCCACATGTACACTTGTGTCTTCAAACACTTTGTCTCCACTTAAGAAAGCTATCGACCTATGCCTGATACAATTGCTTACAATTAGATTGGGTAGCCATCTTAAGCCTCCCATAGACGGTTCAAATTTTGCCCAATTCAGCAGGGACCGGCCAAGATTTAATCCATCTATGAGCAGGCTGATTGTACCCAAGACGATCCATCGAATGACTTGGGTACAACCAGCATGTTAACCTCTTCAGATCCGCACTATTGTCAAATGACGGCAACAGCGCGGATCTACATTGCCGGGACGACGTCTATTGACGTCGTCCCGTGCACGAGCGGCCTGCCCGCCCCCTGCAGGGCGCAAGCGGCGCGCTCGGTGATCAGTGAGTCTATGAGACTCGCCTGATCACGGATCAGAGTAAGGGGTCAGTCCCGATCCCTTACCACATGATCAGCTGTCAGCCAATGACAGCTGATCATGTGATGTAAACAGAGCCGGTAATCGGCTGTCAGCGCGAGGAGGAAAAAAAACCCGATCACCGGCGATCATCTGCCCCCACAGCAATAGGCAGCAGTGCCGCCTACCAGTGCCCACCAGCGTCACCCATCAGTGCCCACAGTGCCACCCATCAGTGCCACCCACAGTGCCACCTATCAGCGCCCACATCAGTGTAACAACAGTGCTGCACATCAGTGCCACCTATCAGTGCCCATCAGTGTCACCTACCAGTGCCCATAAGTGCCCATCAGTGCCGCCCATCACTGCCCATCAGTGCCACCCATCAGTGCCACCTATCCGTGCCACCCATCCGTGTCACCCATCAGTGCCACCCATCAGCGCCCATCAGTGGCCATCAGTGCCGCCTTATCTGTCCCCATCAGTGCCGCCTTAACTGTGCCTATCAGTGCCGCCTTAACTGTGCCTATCCGTGCCCATCAGTGCAGCCTATCAGTGCCCACCAGTGCTGCCTCATCAGCGCATATCATTGAAGGAAAAAAATTACCTGTTTACAAAATTTAATAACAAACTATGAAGCATAATTTTTTTTTTTTTTCAAAATTTTCCATCTTTTTTTGTTTGATTAGCAACAAAAAAAAATCCCAGCTGTGATTAAATACCACCAAAAGAAAGCTCTATTTGTGGGAAAAAAATGATAAAAATTTCATTTGGGTACAGAGTTGTATGACCGCGCAATTGTCATTCAAAGTGCGACAGCGCTGAAAGCTGAAAATTGGTCTGGGCAGGAGGGGGGTTTAAGTGCCCAGTAAGCAATTGGTTAAATCTCTAGCAGGCTATAGCCGCTAGCAATAATCATTGGGTTCTCCCTGCAGGGACAGCTCCCTGCCAGGAGACTGTGTTGATAGGGGAATCTATGGCCTGTCTTAGGTTGCATTCACATCTGCAAATGCTCACGCACTCTGAATGAATGCGAGAACCCCATGCGGCGGTCAAATGCAAGTGATTGGCTCTGGATGCAGGCAGTATTCGACCCGACCACTGCATGATTGTTTACATGCGAGTGGGTGAGATTAGCTGCGGGAGCCTGCAGACTTCTTCTGCTTTAAATGGGGCTGCCACCCTCAGCTATTCATTGGAACCCCACTGGTGTTCTTGCATCTAAACGAAGTGTGGGTGCATTCGCAGGTGTGAATGCACCCAAAGCCAGCCATAGATGGATCGAATCTCAGGTGGTTTAGCAGGGAACGCCTCTGAAAGTTTATGTGTGCATAGGCTAACCTGGAAGAGCGTTTAGAGGCAGTTAAAAAAAATCAGACGCCCCTTACAGCAGCTGTAAAAACGTCCTGTGTGCATCAGCCCTAAGATGTTTCCACAGCCACATGAAAATGTTATCATTTTTAACTAAGAAGAACAATAGATACATTCTCCTTGTGATAAGATGTGATAAGATGATCACAACCCATCTGGCTGATTTTGGTTGGCCTGGGAAACCGCTTGATCAAGTAATGTGACTATGTATGCTCATGCAACAACTGTGAAAAAAGAATCTTCTTTCTGTGGTTGGATTAGTCCAATTCTAATGACCCCTCCGCTAATATTGTGGAATGTCGTTTATTTCCTAAAGCTTGGCCATACACAGTTTAGCTGACCATACACTGTAATGCCCTGTACACACGGTCGGACTTTGTTCGGACATTATGACAACAAAATCCTAGGATTTTTTCCGACGGATGTTCGCTCAAACTTGTCTTGCATACACACGGTCACACAAAGTTGTCGGAAAATTCGATCATTCTGAACGCGGTGACGTAAAACACGTACGTCGGGACTATAAACGGGGCAGTAGCCAATAGCTTTCATCTCTTTATTTATTCTGAGCATGCGTGGCACTTTGTGCGTCGAATTTGTCTACACACTATCGGAAATTCCGACAACGGATTTTGTTGTCGGAAAATTTTATAGCCTGCTCTCAAACTTTGTGTGTCGGAAAATCCGATGGAAAATGTGTGATGGAGCCCACACACGGTCGGAATTTCCGACAACAAGGTCCTATCACACATTTTCCATCGGAAAATCCGACCGTGTGTACGGGGCATTAGTTTTTTTTTTTTGTTTTTTTTCAGTAAGCAGATTCCTTCATCCTCACAAACAATAAGGATGGAGGAATTCCATGAAACGATTGACTTCTGTTGAACAGGGACTGAATTCTGATCAGTGTATGGCTAGCTTTAGATTTTTGTCAGAAAAACTGTTTATCTGAACAATCTATTTTGTCCCGACCAGCTTTTTGAATGGAATTATTCCAAAATAAAAAAAAAAAACACAGAATTTTGTTAGATTTTTTAATAAATTTGCAAAAGATTTCTATCTATCTATCTATCTATCTATCTATCTATCTATCTATCTATCTATCTACACAGTGTGTATATATATATATATATATATATATATATATATATATATATATAATATATATATATATATATATATATATATTATCATCTAATCCAAATGGTTTGGCTATGATTTCTGTGTCACCACCCAAAACACCTATAGATATGCATGCTAATTTAGTAAAGTAGTACAAACAGCAAAGCACACAAAGTCCAGAACCCACAACAACCAATCAAAATACATATTCTACACATCTGACTTCAGAAAAGTGTCTGTTATAGTGGAGTGCACTTATTGATTAGTATAGGCACATCTAAGTATGCATGCATCCGGGGTAAAGATGTCCACATAGACCATCCTTCTCACCGTCATTGATGTCGTCCCTTCCACGCTGCACTCCACGAACGGTTCAAGCCACGCTTTCAGATTGCTCTACTGCAGGGTAGTCTTCCCGGTCACGATTGCAGACAATTTTACCCCGGATGCCTGCATACTTAGATGTGCCTTTTTTTAATCATCAACCATGTGAGTTGCTAAATTTTGTACCTTCATTAAATGTACCCATATTGCTACACTTAGAGGCGCCTCTATTCTATTTTAAACTCTGTAGCCCCTGCTGGATTTTGCTTCTAATCCCCTTGTGGGGGCTTCCATTTGTGGATGGACATTTTATGGTTACACAACCTGGTCACATTGCTATAATCTTTTTATATGGACTATAAACTAAAGGGCTTATAAATAAATGGTTGTGGAATGAATCATTTGAGTTTCCATTATTTCTTATGGGGAAATTTGCTTTGATATACAAGTGCTTTGGATTACAAGCATGCTCCCGGAACGAATTATGCTCGCAATCCAAGGTTTTTATTGTACTTTACTGCTTGTACACAGCACAGTTTATTTAAGAAAGCAATTATACAAAACAGGAGAAACAATCTAAAAGTGCAAACATTTTTTTTTTTTTTTTATCAGATCAGATGTGTGGGGTAAAGCAGATACCTTCTGGGGTAACGTGGATTGGACAGAATAGAAAACCTGTTTTGATTTATCTGGTTCTCATCTGAGATTGGTGACCCTACATCTAGCTGCATCGTTATTCTCTCTTCTTCTCTTCATAGGCATAAATACAAACGTAGCTAAGCTGAGCAGTTGTGTTTATGGCAAGGCCTGCTGTCGTAGGTACTGGAGGGGCTTTGATCTTACCTGCAATCAGGGGCGTTGCTAGGCCTACTAAAGATCTGGGGCTAGAGCCCATAGCAGCGAAGTAAAGAAAGTCATACGCTTGGATGGGCATACACATGTATATAATAAAAATGTGTGTGTGTATATATATATATATATATATATATCAATATATATATATATATATATATATACACACAAGAGGTGATGCAGAGGCTGCGGACATGGTACAGGAGATGTCAGAGGCTGCGGGCATGGTACATGGGATATCAGAGGCCGCGGGCATGGTACAAGAGATGTCAGAGGCTGCGGGCATGGTACAGACCACCCCCCTCCATCAGTACAGACCCCCCTCAGTACAGACCACCCCTCCCTTAGTATAGACCTCCCCCCATCAGTATAGACACCCCCTCAGTGCAGCCCCCCACCTCAGTGCAGACCCCCCATCAGTATAGACCCTCCTCAGTGCAGACCCCCATCAGTATAGACACCTCACCTCAGTGCAGACCCTCCAATCAGTATATACACCCCCCTCCGTGCAGACCCCCCATTAGTATAGACACCCCCCATCAGTATAGACACCCCCCCTCAGTGCAGACCCCCATCAGTATAGACACCCCCCTTCAGTGCAGACCCCCATCAGTATAGACACCCCCCTTCAGTGCAGACGCCCATCAGTATAGGCACCCCTCTCCCCTCCCATAACCCCCTGCACATGTCCCACCTACATACTGTATAGTAAAAATGTACAGACCTCAGAACAGCGCTGACGGATATACTGTACACAGTGGTGTGTCCCTTGTGATCCTCCTCCTCCTGTGTGGATGTAAACAGAGAGGAGGGAAAGGCGGCCCCTACCCCCCCCCCAGCGACACCACTGCCTCAGGCTCCCACTGTGTCATTCAGGTTACGTGACATCACTGGTTGCTAGACCCTGGGCGGCTCTAGCAACCAGTGCAGTGGCAGAACAAAGTAAAATGGCTGAGATATTAGTTATCTGCACGGCGCCCACATCCACCACTGATGGCATCGCTTCCCCCAGTGAGAGACTCGGGGCTATGGGCCCCAGATTCGGGGCTATAGCCCCAATAGCCACCTCCTAGCAACGCCTCTGCCTGCAATGCTGATAATTCTTGCTTGAAGCGAATTGATTATATAGTAAAACAAAGCACCATAAATCACACGTTTCTACACTGTTATCTGCTACATATAAGTGGAAGTATTTCTAATAAAACGAGTAATGCTACTCTATGGGTCAGTTCACAGCTTGCGGAATTTTAAGAAAGTTATAATTGTCTCTGGTGGCAGGAGTGGGTTGGGAAATACAAATAAATCTATTCTAGACAAAGTGGGTCTGAGATGTATTAAAGGTGTAAAGTAGGTTAGCATGAAGGAATGAGTAAGAGGAGGTATAGTAGTCCTTCATAGGAGGCACTGAGTGAGTCATTGGTAAAATCAATGATTTGTCCTTTCCAAGCAGTAACTCTCAAGATTAGGCCTGCTGGCATTGCCTTACTATATATGTGACAATGAACGACTTTAATTTCCCATTGAAGAATGGTAAAATCCAGATATGTGTTGAAGAATAGGGTTCGATCCTGTAAAGGTGCAAATGAGCAAAGAACCAATTATTTATTGCTTCCGTAACACGCTCTGAAGACTTTTGAGCTGTGATACATACTTGTCATAGCTTTTCAATAAGAGGAAACAGAACCTTAGTTTTGTTTCTTCTTTTAAAAGAAATGTCTACTTTCACAAAAAATATATATAATTTATATGCAAGCCACTTTGTAATTTAATGTTATTGAAATCACTTTTTCATTTCAACAAGCAGCCAACCAGCTAAGATTTTTTTTCAACTACCAAGACATTTAAATGTTGCTTCCTTGCAATTATAGCAACCTGGGGGCATTTCATACACTACAAATGTAACACTTAAGCGCCAAGCACCCATGCCACAGGTCCTGCATCTCTTGCTGAGTACCCCCTGGTCCCAAGGCCAAGACCACCTGCCATTGTTTTGCTGCAGCAGCAAACCCCCCCCTCCCCATCCACCATATTACTAATTGGCAATGCTGCCCTGACCTCTCCTTTAAATGTTTTGGCTCCACCCCCTAGTCCTGAACTGCCCTCAGCCCCATGCATGTTTACAACAATGGTTAGCAGTGGTGGGAGGGGGTACAGTGATGGAATGGGCACAGTGGTGGAAGAGGAGTACTGGGGAGGGTGCACTAAGGGCACTAGTGAGGTGAAGTAGTGTAAGATGGGTGAATGCAATGCAGTTTTGGAAATGGATGCAGTGGTGGAAGTGGATGCAAGGGATGCAGTAGTGCAAATGGATGGAAGAGATTTGCTGGCAGTGTAGTGGTGGAAGAGGGGTGCTAGGGTGCAGTGGTGGAAAAATGGAACAGGGTTCAGTGGTGAGCAGTGTTGGAAGAGGGGTGCAAGGAGTAGAGGGGTTCAGAGGTAAGCAGTGGTGGAAGTGAAGTGAAAAGGTGAGTGGTGAAGCAGGAGTGTAGGTAATGCAGAGATAATCGGTGGATGGAGATATTTTTAGGGGTTGGGGTTTTGCATGAGGAGAAAGGGGGATGATTTACCTGAAGGGTTGCTTTTTTGGGTGTTTACTGGGGAAAATGTATGAATGTGGGGGATTTCTGCCCGAGTGCTCTGTGTGCTATGTACTTCTAGCCTCTGCACTCTGTAAGTTGGGGTTGCAACAGGCAGGAGTATGCAATGTGTGGCACAATATACAGAGAACTGTGGTCAGGATTATGTAACATACCATGTACGTTACACACTCCTGGCCACCACACTCTGTACACTGTGCTGTACACTACAGTACACACCCCTTTCTATTAAATGTGGTATAATTATGGCAATTGCACAATATACACTAATTACATAATCATGACCAATGTTTTATTGTTTTAACAGGTGTTGATGACGTTCATCTTTAAAGCGTAACTGCGCTTTTCCACCCTTCACCCTTCTGGGTGATCCATGTACATTGCATGGATTTTAACAAAGTTTGTTGTGGAGTCCTACCTGTTTCTGCTCTTAAAGAAAAAGCTGTTTGTTGTTGTGTCCTGTACATAGAGAATCTGAATGGGAGTGACATTTTCTTTATTAATCGGCCGATGCACTTGCAGTGTATAAATTTCAAAAACCAGCAAAACCTTTCAATCATAAATAGATTCCTTTAAAATTTGGCCATGGATACTAGAGGACAGTTGGGCATGCCGGCATGATCTTAGGCCTCAGTGTTGGTCATTAGGCGACAGATCAGATAAGCTGGCCATACATGGCTTGAAATTCAGCTGATTTCTGATGAATTGGCTGCAATTCAACCCATGGTGACCCTCTTGGCCCCACCAAGCTTAACAAAGTTCAATTGAAAAATCAAAGGAGCCAAGTGGAAAGTTGTCAGCCAAAGAGTGACTGCATCTGAATGAGTGAAGGTGGCTTTGTTAGCTACTTTATGCTAATAAAGGCACATAGCTATGTACAGCCACCTTCACCAATTCATGCCTATGGGCACCTGTACATAGCTCCAGGGCATCACCAGCATCAGAAATATGCTGCAAATGCACCCATGTGTACGAAGCCTTAGTGCTTCCTATACTACCCAGTTTTTTCCAGCTATCAGAGATGTAATTTCTTGAACATCAGGAAAATGTATGTCCTTACGATGTCTATCTAGGTTTAAAGTAGCATTTTTTTATACGAATACTTATGGGGTAAAATAAAATTTTAATTTTTATCCTTGTGTTCATAGTTGTTGGCTTCACCTGCTGTTTTATTCATTCCTCAATGTATTTGTTCATGTATTCATTTAAAAAAAACGTGTTATGCATGAAGTATTGCCGTCATATTGTACCTATTGTATCTTTCCTCCTACATTTGTAGTAGTATCAAAATGAGCTGTGCATATATTTTTATGTAATTTCTGTAATAAGAACACTGTTCACAAAATTGTTCAAATGAAACATTAAGCTACATCGTGTCACGCCGACGAAAAAAAAAAAAAACGGGTGAAAGGCTTCCTTGCACCATGTATGGAATATATAAAAGCCAGAGACATTACAGGCATTAGTCATTCGTGAAATGACATATTCATAAAATTACATAGTATGCTCAATATGTAGGAGTAGATATGAGCATTGGCTGCTTCTCTGCTTCTCTGCTTGAGGCTCCTGGCATTGGCAGCAGTGTGGGGAATGTCTTGGTGGATATAATAATAAATGTTTTGGAAGCTAACTGCTCTCAGTCTTTGTGTGGTTATCGTCTGTCACCATTTACACTGTAATGCTGCCAATACATGCATACAGGGATCTGATCAATCCAGAGTGAACATTATGCCTTGCAGGCAATAACCATTTATCTGATATATACTTTCACTATTTTATGCATAACGCTACTACAGTCTGAGGCATTCACCAAGAGGGTTATCAATTTTCATCACTACTACATCAGCAGCAATCAACAGAAAAGATGGATGAGTCCAACCTCTTGGGCTGGATAGAGGAATCTCTCCTGCCAGCCAGCACCTGCAGCTGTCAGAAAACCCAGACAGTGGCTGCATTTGATTTGATACAGTTGCTGTTTGGCCAACAATTTTCCACCCAACTCCTTCGATTTTTAGAACAACGGATGTTGGGGAGGTCACCAATGGGTTGAATTTCAGCCAGTTCATCAGAAAGTGTCTGAAATTCACTCCGTGTATGGCCATCCTAACAGAGTAAAGCCGGGTACACAAGGGCTGAAATCGGCCAGTACAGTAGAAACTGGCTGACACTCGGCCTGTGTGTATAGCTCCCTGTCTCATGACCGGCATCTGTGGAACGGGCATGCTGGAAAACCAGCAACCGATTGGCATCTGATCAGCGCTGGCAGCCAATAACTGCAAGTGCTGACCTGTGTGTTCTGATGAGGACACAACAGAACACAATAGCACAGCAGGGTATATCCCTGTACTAACATTGCATTGCTTGTGTTAGTACAAAAATATATGAGATTTTTTTTCGTTCAGCCCGCTGGGTTGAACAAAAAAAAGCTTTTTGTGTGTACCAGGCTTAAGACAGGCCATAGATGGTGCGAATTTCTTTCCGGCAACCCTGGTTGCCAGAAAGAAGTTTGCACCATTCCCCCATCAACAAAGTTTTGACAGGGGAATCCCTCCTGCGGAGACATTGTATACTCCGGGCAGGAGGGCGGGGGAAACTGTCCCTGCCAAGAGAAGAGAGTAATTACTGCTAGCAAGCCACAAGCAAAAAGTAAAGCCGGCAGGCTGGTTGTACCCACGTTGAACGATTGATAAACTGGGTATATTCAGCCTGCCCACACGTGGTTCGAATCTTGGCTGGTTCAGAACCGGCCAAGATTCTAACTGTCTATGGCCGGCCTAAGAAGGAGTCTATGGTAAACATGTAGTGAACAATGGATGCACATATCAGGCTACACTTCCCAGTGTTGCATAATTCATACACAAACTAGAAGTCCTCACATTTGAGTATGCTATGTACTTACAAGGAGAAGGGATCATTTTTATGGATGGAAGTGGGCTGAAGCAGATTTAGCTTAGACATACATGGAGGCCAGAGGATGTTCAGTGTCAGCTTAAAGGATACATAAACCCTAAAAATTAACTTCTATAATTTGCTTCCTTTTGGTCTGCTTAATATACTATTGAAATATTGAAAGTATTAGTATTTTTTTTTAATACCTGTTAAAAAAAAGTGCAAAAAACTGTAGATTCTGCCAGAAAGCTTTCTTGTCAGCTGAATACTTTCTGTGCTCCCTGACTGCGCTGTACTCTTATCAGTTACATTGTTCTGAGGACCACATGTGGGTGGGTGCAGCGTGGTGCAGAGGCAATAATACACACACACGCACTTACCCTGTGTCTGTGGGGCATCGGGTGACGGCGATGAGCAGGGTCCTTCATGCATCTCCTCTCCTGCCTCATATCCCGTCCTCTCCTCCACCGGTGGCACCTGTCGTTTCAGCCAATCCGGTGACAGGTAACAGACCCAAGCACCTGATTGGCGGAGAGGCGGTTCAATGTTAGAAAAGCCAATAGTCATTCGTTTTCCTAACACAGCTGAGTTCACCTATTTTGCAGCCTTAGAGCCTTACTTACCAGCTCCGCTCGGGCCGTGCGTTCCACGGAGCTTCAGACGTCACTTCTAGTTTCCCTCTGGCACTGGGAAACCAGAAGTATCTCTTGACTAGAACAACAAAGCACCTGCCCGTAGTGATACTACGGGCGGAAGTTGTTCGGCACGATGGAATGTGCCACAGAGCAGGTAAAAATCCCGCAAATGAAGCGCCTCATCTGCAATCTCGTGATTGCATTGACGTGGTGTCCAACACCCAAATACAGTGCACTTAAACAAATTTTTTTTTTTTTTTTTTTTTAAAGAGCCTTTTTCAAAAAATTCTTACATTTTTAAAAAAATGTATTTACTGCTGGAGGTGGGGGGGGGGATGGGGCGGTGCCCATGCGTCCCCTATGGACTGGCTGCCACTGCTCCTGCCCATCTCTTGTCCCGGCTCTGCCCTCAGTCCAGAAGGAAGGACATGTGACATCACTGGAGTGGCTAGAAGACTAGTTAGTATAGAGTATTTGTATTAATAAATAAACAAATAAATAATACATTTATAACATGATGGGGGCTTCAAGGAAGGGGAGAGGGGGCTGAATGATGTGCATGGTCATGTGGCTGGAGATCCACTTTAAGAAAACTTACAATGAGAAAGCATAGATAGAGGCTACGTTAGTTAGGCTGCTGAATATACAAATTCCGTGGCTGCTATGTTGATCCAATGGCCTCAGTATTTCCTGACATGAAACAAGATTGCAGGTTAGAAGTTCATACTTCATTCTGCATGCTTCATCAATGTCTGTGCCTTGATGAAGCAAAGAGAGCCAGGTAAAGAGAGACAGGCAACTAGTGATTTCAGAAGGAAAAAAAGCTATGGCAGATACTATATTTTTCTCAGCAATGATTTCTATGATTAAGCCCTAGGGACGAAACATGTCAGATGGGTGTGGCCCAAGGGTGGTTTCAACAGCACGCAGTAAACTTATCAGTGGGATTTGCATGAAGTGCAGCCTTGTTTGTGGTTTTGCTATATGTATTGAGCTAGACAAGCTCTTCAAGCTCTTGTGACCTACACCTGGAGCAGTGGACTTCCTAAGAGTCTATATTAGGAGCTTGGAGCGGTGCAGTACTAACTGACCTACGCTTTTGTTATTAAACCAGCATTCGATCAGCGCATGCAGCCAATCCCTGCAGCGCTGATCTTTGTATTCTGACGGGGGGTTAGTTTGGTAAGTCCCTACTGTCAGAATACAATAGCACAGCAGAGGGGGGGGGGGGGAGAGATCCCTGCATCCACATTGCTTGTGTGGAACTGAGTTTTCCTGTTCAACCTGCTGGTTCAACGATAAAAAACGATATGTGTATACCCTGGTTTAGTCAGTGTTTAATCAAAATGTTAGGCTCGGTTCCCATGTATGAGTTTTTTAATGCTTTTTGCAGAAATACACTACAGTCCATTTAACATGGTTTCCTAGGGGACACATTCACATCTATGCTTTTTTCAGCTGCTGCATTTTTGGAAAGGGTCAGGGACTTTTTTAAGCCTGGGTTCACACTGATGTGGTGCGGGACACTGCATGTAATTCGCACAGGAAGCGCAGCACATTCCTGTGCGAATTACATGCAGTGTCTCTAGGGTGAGATTTGAGCCATGGATTTGTATGGCTCAAATGGCACGGCAGAATCAGATGGCATGTATGTTCACACCCATGCAATCCGATACTGAAAATCAGCTCTGTGTTTAGGGTGTCGGTTTTTAAACTGATTTTGGGGTGTTGTTAACTTAGCATACACTCCGCAATCAGTTTCCATGAACGGGTTGCAATTTTATTGCAGTGTGGAATCTGCAGCGAATTCACACCGCATCTAGTGTGAACTGAGGCTCAAAGCAAAACAGTGCATTTTTGGTTCAGCAGTCTCCAACAGAGAAGCTGCAGAAAAGCATGTAGTGCGTTTTTGCTATGATTTTACCATGATTTGCATTTTTTAATCCACCCAACAACAAATTGGCCAAAATAAGCATAAAAAAATGCAAAATGCATCAAAAAATGTGTGAAAAATGTGTGTGCAAAAATGCAAAATGCACCGTAAAAAGCACGGCAGAAACAGATCAAAAGTGCACTGCATTGGTGTGAACCAAACCTTAGTATTTATTCTGTCTGTTTCTAGATGCCTTTCCACTGGTCACTGCACAGAACTAGAAAAGACGAATAAAAAAAGAAGAGAAAGAACAAAGACTTTGCATCTGCTTTCCATTGTCTGCAGTTGAAAACACACAAAAACCTACAATTTGTAACTTTTAATTAGTAAGAAACAGAAAGGAATAAAAATGTAATGTTAACCTTCCAATGGACAAGCAGGCATGTGTGTGCCTAACTATGCAAATTAAATTCAGAAGTGTCTGCCAACTACAAAGGTTTTGTGTTCTGATTTGTGATATATTAAATACAACTAGGCATTTTGATTAAGTACGCTTGTCTTGTTCAGGACAATTGACAAAAGAAAAAAAGCGTTTTTGTTAAATCTGAAGAAAAAAGGTAGAGTTGAATAAACTCCTACACACAAAGAGAGCCCCTTGTTATTTTCTTTGCACATGCTCTTAGCTGGGTTTTAATCATTTGGAACACAAAAAAAACAAAAAACAGTGGCATATTTGGGTAAGGCACATATGGCACTAGCCCTTGGATGCCACTTGAAGGGGGCCAGTGCCAGGGGGTGCTTGGGTGTGCTATAGCGTTCCCAAAAATTCTGCTTGCACCCCCTTTAGATTAGCAGATCAAAGCACCCTTATTTTAGCACCCACGATTAGAACCATGTGTGGACAGGCTGAATGTACCAAGTTGATCGATCGATCAACTTGGGCACAACCAGCCTTCCGAATTCACTTGCGATTATCACTAGCGGCTGCTATAGCCACTCGTAATAATCACGGTCTTCTCCTGGTGGGGACAGCTTTCCCTGCCCGCCCACGCTGGGAGCAGGCAATGGCTCGGCAGGAGGGATTCCTCTGTCAGCGCTGCTGACTGTTGATGGGGGAATTGTGCAAATTTCTTTCCTGCAAAAACTGGTTGCATTGTTTATGGCCTGCCTTAACCAATGATACCACCAAACTATCAGTTCACTGTATTGTTATCTCTCACAATTACTACTGCAACTCCATCCTAGTTGGTCTACCTATACACAGACCATCCCCCTTCAGTCTATCAAGAATGCCACTGCCAGACTCATCCACCTTACCAACCGTTCAGTGTCTGTCACCCCTCCTTGCCAATGCCCCAACTAATAAAATTTGTCAAAGTCATCTACAACTCTGCCCACAGCTACATCACCAATCCTATCTCAAAATATCAACCGAACCATCCAATTTGCTCCTCCCAAGACTTCTTGCTCAAAATCTCTCTTGTCACCTCCTCCTATGCGTATGCCCTGAGCCTTCTTCTGGAACCCCTGATCCCAACCTCTACAGCTATCTCCAACTCTATCTGCCTTTAATCGAACCCTGAAAACTTTTCTCTTCAGGGAAGTCTATCCCACCTCTAGCTAGCATCTGAAACTTAGGGCCTGTACACACGATATGAAAATCGGAAGTAAAATTTCGTCCAATGAATGATCTGATGATTTTCAGATGGTTAGTATGGTGCTTTTCGACAGCCGATTCCGTTTCTTTGTCTGACAAAAGCTGGATGTGTAAACTATAAAATTGTGTCATACATGAACTCTACGTCCGATTTTCATTTAATTAGTACGGTTTTCGTACCAAAAAAATCACATTAGCAAGACTACCCATGCTCAGAAACAAAAGAATACATACAAAACTATTCTTCTGAAGTTGTATTCTGTTGTACGAGAATTTTCGTATGGTGAGTAACCTCTTCACTTTCGACATGCTTTACTTTCTTGGACAACTCATCCCCACACAGTTAATATCCATCGTATCCCTTCCCTTTTGCTTTAGATTGTAAGCTATTACGAGCAGGGACCCTCTAACCCTCTTGTCTTGATCTATCATGCCTAAGCTGGCCATAGACGGTGTTTTTCTTTCATGCAACCATGGTCAGTGTTGATTGATTCAGGGGAATCCCTCCCGCAGAGCAATTGTATTCTTCTGGCTGTGTATGGGCAGGCTAGTTGTACCCAAGTTGATCAATCGATCAACTCGGGTACAACTAGCCTGCCCATACATGGTTTGAATCTTGGCTGGTCCCTGCTGAATTGGCTAAGATTTGAACCAGCTATGTCTGGCTTTAGCACTGAAGATATATTGTAGATCAGAAACCTTCCTGATTTTTTTTTGTTATGATAAAAAAGTAATGAAAGAGAGATAATATAGCACTAAACAGTAAAGGCTCACCTTCAGTACTAGGGAGATTGCACTGAATGATGGATGTATATTACTACGTACGTAGTAGGGATATCACTGTTCATTTTGTAGCAATTGTTTTCCCACATATATATGTAACCATATGTAACATGTATGACCACTTTAACCTCGTGCACACTGGACATGTGTGCATGGACACATAGGAGAACATGCTGGGGAGTTTATTTGCTGCAGAAAAAAAACATCTGAAGCCAAAAACAGCAGCTGTAAAAATGTCCAGTGTGCATGAGGCCTACTGATGCGGGTTAGAAATTGTGCGAGTTCAGCTTAACTCACACAACATTTCAAACCGGCAATGCAGTCGGACTTTGGGGGTGATTTAACAGACATCTGTGCGGGTTCATGCACAGATGTCTATTCAAATCGCCCCCAAAGTCACCAAAAGTAGTACAGGAACTACTTTTAGGAATCAGTGCGGCGCCTCACTGATTCGGACGGTGCTATTGCTGGCAATAGTCGCCGATTTGGCACGCGATTTGACATTTTAAAATCGCATGCCAAATCGGCCCAACGTGAGCTAAATGTTTCTAAATTAAGAAATAGGGGGCATGTGTCACACAAGATGATACTACTATTTTCCAGTTTAAATAAACAAAACAAAAGTAAAAACAATGTTTTTTTAATAAATCTGATGTGAGATAAAAGGCTAGGGACAAGGCTGATATTTTACAGAGCTATGAAAAACCTCAGTTCTTAGGGGATGCATTTCCTGTGATGAATTCGGTGCTATATGCTAAACAAACTTTGAAGTATAATCCAATTTTCTTTAAAAAGGAAAAAAACAGTATTTAGATAGCAAAGAAGTGAGACTAGGAGCAGTTTCTGCTTGATGAACTTGACAATGAAGTGTTAATGGATGGGTGTTTATCAGTCCAGGTAATTACCCAGGTCTTGTCTCCTCCTAATGAGTCCTGGGAGACAGGCATCTCTGTCTGATTTCAAGACAGGTGTCTGCACTGCTCCACTCATAGGGAATACAGTCTATGCATATCCAAGACTTTTTATGTTATCTCTTTAATATGAGGCTAATTAATATAGTGCCATGTGTGTAACAGTATAGCCAGCTTGTTTGTGCCAGACTGCTGCAGTAATGTAACGTCTGCAGATCTGCAGGAATAGACACTTCACTTTTTCCATGCTCAGAACTCATAGTTATACATTTTTAAAAACAAATTAATATCTTACTCCTGGATCCAATGTGTACTGTGCAATATAGTGAAAAACACAACTGTCACAGCTACTGTAGCTAAAGGAAAGAGCTTTTCAATCTTACTGTACTGAAAATATGAGTTATAGAAGACTATATTTATTTATTTTTATTTATTTCAATTACTTATATAGCGCCGTCAATTTACGCAGTGCTTTACATATACGTTGTACATTCACATCTTATACTAGGGGGCAGTGCATTTTTCAGTATGTTAACCATTAATGATTTAAACTAGCCATGTAGGAATTATTAGGATTCTGATGATAAACCACATGCATATACATAACTTGTCACACCTATATGTGTCTATTACAGGTAGATCAACTGATTTATGTATGGACATTGTCAACTACCAATCCTGAAGAAGCTATGGTATACGGTGAAATATGTTGAGAATAGGGAGCGAGGCTATGTTCCCACTGCTCCGACACGAAAGCTGTACGACTTCCCATCTGACTTTGCCGTGCAACTTCAGGTCTGACTTCTATGCTACTTCAATGAACAGGATCCGACTTTGAGATGATTGAGACTTTTCCTTTGACCAATCAAAACAATTCCTTTGCTTCTGGTATGAAGGAAAGCTCACGCCGAATGCCACAAGTCGGATCAGTTAGGATGATGATCAACTTGGGAGGCGAGTTATATTCAAATCAATGGGCTGAAATTGTGCCCAAGTCAGACCAAAGTAGTGCAGTCAAAGTCGGACGGACACAAGTCGGACCAGTTAAGACAGCTCTCATAGGAAACCATTCATTTGCGACTCGGACCAGTGTGAACCAGCCCTTAGTTTGAATCTAGACTTGTATAGAATATAATTTGATGTTGTATGTCAAGATTTTTTTATACGTGTATATATGCTTGATCAACATTTTTCATTTTTTGGTACAATTTTATCATTGGATCATAAAAGATTCTGACTTTAACTATATGTATGTTATGCTGTAACTTTAGTTTACACTCTTTGTCATTGGAAGATGGGTATTGTTAATATACAATATTCTCTGGCATAGTACCTTTGAGGAAGAAAGAAAGTTCTGATCTAGATTCCACTTCCACTTTTCTTTTCTTTCTAAAATGTAACTTTTTTTTTTTTCATTAAAAATTTTGGGTCAATACTACTCATTGACAACACTTTTCTGAAAACTGCTGGCCTTTTTTAATGATGCCCACAGATGAACCGTGTCTCAGAAATAATGTCTACCTGTCCTCTCAATGATCATGTACTGTTGAAACAGGCTGTGGCCCTTCTTCCCTAGGTAGCCAATAAGTAGTGTGAGGTTTATCCCCTCTATTGTGGAGAAAATAGAAAAATCTCTGTGTGACGTAATCAGCATTTCTGAATCTCAAAAAATGGCTATTACAAAGCTTCTTTTAATATGTACATGGCATTTATCTGGCTGTGTTTTACCATATCAGTCTCAATTTTTACTAGTAATGTCATCAATATCAAAATCAGTAGTTGAGCAGGCTGCGGATAATAGAAAAACAATGATTTTCCCTGAATGACGGGACTTCAAGACATGGTTGATGATCTTTGTACCTGAGCATTGCTCATTTTTCTCTACAGAAATTGAAAAAGTAATTTTACTAAGCATGCACTGAAGTCAGGGAACAACATTGCATATAAACGTGTATGCCCAGCTGAGCATTACTGCTCATTATTTCAAAGCACATAACCACGATTAGGGGTCTTTCATTTTGAGTGGCACCCCAATGTGGGAATTGCATGTACCATGCATTGGGGTTGATTTACTAAAACTGAAGAGTGCAAAATCTGGTGCATGGTAGCCAATCAGCTTTCAACTTCAGTTTGTTTAATTAAGCTTTGAAAAAAAAAAAAGAGATGATTAGTTTTCTATGCGGATCTGCACCAGTTTTTTTTGCTCACTTTCCAGTTTTAGTAAATCAACCCCATTGCGGTGCACTTCATTCACTGCCACCACACAGAAAATGTTTGAACATGTTGCGCCAAGGCAATGCATAATGTGAATGGGGGCATAATAGCATTTTGCATGAATTATCATACATCCCTGTTGAAGGTGTGCTAAAAACTGTACCAAGTATGCAGCAAGAAGGGATTTTTTTTGCAAATAACTAAAGCATATTTTTGTAAACAAATTATTTTACATAATAGTGTGAAGAAACATTATTTCTGATCAATATTTTCTTGTCTGTTATTAAATTAGGCCCATGATGTTGGTCAGAGAATGGTAAATTATTACTTAGCTGCAGTAGAACTACAAGTTCAGTCATGCAATTTTACCCTGAGTTGTGTTAAACTGGCATTTTAGAACATTAGGACTTGTGGACTTGCTGTAGCAAATTGGGACTTGTAGTCCTTTCAATGAGGAAGTCTTGCAGGCTGCCTACATTTCTTTTTAGGGTTTCCATGATAAAAGATATAACTGTATTTTATATACAGGAAACTTGCCACCCTACCATTCTGTGTCATCTGCACACAAGATCAGAGCATGAAACAAATAATTAGTAAAGTCTGTTAATTATGATAGGCTCCAGACTCAAAATTGTCCAAATGCCAGAGAAAAAGCAGAAGATTTGATCATGTCTGGTAACGTAGGTAAAAGGTTCCTATTAGACTGTAAAAATGTACTGAGAGACATAGAGCAATTAGCAATAGCAAAGCATGTTCTGTTGATAAGTCCATCCCTAGGATATGTCAGGTTGGTACAGCACAATGGAGACTGGCCCATGCTCAGGAGTCAGGAGACAGCCAGTCTGTCCAGGTTCCCTCCACTTACCACTTAGCATGTACATAACAATACCCCAATTTGTTCTATTTTAATATCCCAGTCTACATGTTGCAGTAGTTTTCCCACTTTCAAAGTAATGAGATCTATTATGCAAACATCACTTTCAAGAAATGTCTGCCATGCCGGGGTGTCTCCACCTTTTTAGTTATCACAACAATCACCTGAGTGGGCAATGAGTCTAAGTTGCGTCTTGTGTGTTTTGATAAGCTGTGGATAATGAATGGGCTGGAGACTTCTTGCTTGTATAAAAGGGGCTGACATTGTCAGTACCTGAGCACTTGAGCAAGCATTGACATCTCAGCCAAGATGACTTCTTCTTCCATCGTTCTTCTCTTTGGTACTTTCCTTGCTGGACTTAGCAAAGCATTTGACATGGGATTATCCACAAGATGTGTCTCTATACCTGAAGACTTGAGCATGTGTCATGATGTTGGCTATACAGAAATGAGACTTCCCAACCTGATGGGGCACTCCAGCATGGCAGAGGTCGTGTCCAAGTCTGCTGAATGGCATAAACTGCTGAATACTGGCTGCCACCCATATGCCAGAACCTTCTTGTGTTCCCTCTTCTCCCCTGTCTGCTTGGACACGTAAGTATCTTCTCCTTAGACATGAAATGAAGCTTACTATAGACTAGGTTACAAAATGTGTTCTTTCAGGCATTACATTGGAACAAGTCTTTAATATGTTCAAATTCAGCCATTTATTTATTTTATTTTTTTGGATTATCAGTTTTTGAGTGTTTGCTACTGAGAATTACACCTGCAATTTTAAAGATGGCCATACAAGTATTTTCTGTATTGCAGTCCTTGAAGAAGGGGTTTAAATACATTTCCATCAACTTAAATAAAATCTGTCTTGTTGGGCCCTGTTCATGTAATTCGCTGGCTTTTTAATGCCTTTTTCTATGGAATAAAACCTAAATAGTCAAAGGTCCGAAAAATGCTAATAGCATTTATATTGATGTGCAAATTTGGCTTTGTAAACACACACAGACACAGCCAAGTACTGGTCTCCCAGCAGGACATCAGTGTCAAGGGAGGTTCCATTTAGCAGGGAATCAATGGTAACATAAACATGACTCTAGACCAATGGTTCTCAACTCCAGTCCTCAGGACCCACTAACAGGCCAGATTTTAAGTATTACCTTGGGGAGATGCAGACTAGAATACTGCAATCACTGAGCAGCAAATGGTATCACCTGTGATGGATTTCAGTTATCTTGCAAATCTGGCCTGTTAGTGGGTCTTCAGGACGGGAGTTGAGAACCACTGCTCTAGGCAGTACAAGAGTGCATTTACACTGGACTAGACCTGAAATTGACGTGACCTCTCCTCTCCTTTGCAGGTTCATCCCACCTTGTCGCAGCATGTGTGAGTCTGTCAGAGACAGCTGTGCCCCTGTGTTGGCATGCCATGAACAATCCTGGCCTGAAAGCCTTAACTGTGACCGTTTTCCTGCTGGGGATAACATGTGCCTTGACAACCTTGGCAAGGAGTACCAGAACAAATACAAAGGTAACTACTATCGGGATTAATGTGTAAAGTAAATAGCTGTGGAATTAAAACTTGATAACTGCTGATTGTTTGCTAGGAGGGTGATTTACTAGGGTAGTAATTAACCCTTAATAAATATATTTTATTAAGAACTACCTAATTTAAATGGCATGTTAGTTAGCCTATAATTATACGTATTTAAGATTATTTTTTGTGTGCATAGTATAAGTATTTAATACTATTTGATCTTTTTGTGCATAATATATTGTAAGTAAATAATGCTATTTTATCTTTTTGTGTCACTATTCCATATACTATATATCCTGTCTTTCTGTTATATTAAAATGTAGATCTGTTTTCATTGCAGAACTGCCAAAGGCAACATGTCAGGGATGCCCACTGATTGAAGAGACTTATTCATATAAAACTGCCCTGGATGCTTTCTGTGACAATGACTTTGGTAAGTTCAATTTTTTTATGTTGGCAGAGAGAGAGAGGCATTCTGTGTTTGTTGCACTGGTTATAATCTATTTAACAAGCACTACAAAGAGCACTTGGACTTTTAGTAAGCAGAAGTTGTTGATTTTTTAACTAAAACATGTCTAAACACTTTCAGGTGGAAAAATGTCTGCTATTGCTAGCTTCCTTTTAATAATGCTAGGCTCTTGGGTGTCATGCTAGGTTTATGGCTTTAATAGGGGCTACAGTTCCATTACTGCAACCTATAGGAACACAACTTTTGATGTCCCAGTGTGTGGCTCATAACTATAAGAGGAAAATCTGCCTCTTTGTCTCTGCTGCCTATAGGTACAGACCTACCATTGGTGTAAATCTGGCCCTGGTTTTAATTCTTTGACTTACTGGACAGAGTAAACTGAAACGCGTTATCCATTCTAGGTCAGAAACACATTGGGAGTTATTTACGAAAGGAAAATCCACTTTCCACTACAAGTGCAAAGTGCACTTGAAATTGCTCTGAAAGTGCACTTGGAAGCGCAGTCGCTGTAGATCCGAGGGGGACATGCAAGGACATTAAAAAACAAGCATTTTAGCTTGCGCATGATTGGATGATAAAATCAGCAGAGCTTCCCCTCATTTCAGATCTACCCCTTAGATTTACAGCGACTGCACTTCCAAGTGCAAATTTAAGTGCACTTTGCTCTTGTAGTGCAAAGTGTATTTTCCTTTTCGTAAATAACCCCCAGTGTACTGAATCCAGTGGGGTCGTTTTACCAAATGCAGATAGGCTGCTCACTTTGAAAGGGAATTTTCATTTAATTTAGTGAATGTGGTCAAAATGTACTTTACAAAGAATAGCCAATGTACATGCGTTTTTTGCTTGCATATGATTGGCTATTTTTTGTAATGTAAATTTTCACCACATTCACTAAACTAAAGGAAAATTCCCTTGAAAAGTGAAAACCTATTTGCCTTTAGAAAATCATTCCCAATGAGTCAGTCATAATTCATAGATATACATTTTGTTAAGAGAAAATTTAAGCAAAAGCGTAACTCCTGCTAATGGCCATACAGCTGTTTTTTTTTTTTTTTTTTGTTCAACCAACGGGTCCTTGCTTGAACCAGCCAAATTTTGAATCTATATATAGCCAGCTTAACGGCCTAGTGTAATAAGGTGCTCTGCTTTCTAGAGGATGTTCTGACATCTATTATATGGTGACATAATCTAGTGCTGTATCTGCCCATTTGCAACCTGTTCTTACCATATACAGTACCCCGAAATTAGGCTGCCAGCAGGAGCAAATCCGCTGGGTCCCCAAATGCTTCATTGCACTGTATTGCATTATTTCACTGTAAAATAGAACTTCCATTTGTTTTTCTTCTCTTGGATCTTCATCAAGATATCAACTTACTGCAAACTTTGTAGCGATCAGCTTTTATTTAGCTTCAATATACTGTCATTTAAAATCGTGATATTGGAACAGAATGAAAACACAGTCACAAATACACATTTCTTTGCTGCAGTTGCATGCCTAAAGGCTTCACTAGGTGTTGTAAAACAGTGGGAGGCTGTGATAATACTAATTGGCTGATAGTGTTAATAGCTTGTATGTTCAATCATCCCACAGATAGTATTGAGTGAAGTAGATCATTAGGCTTTTAATTGTGGCAGGGCTGAAAAAAAGCTCTGTAAAAATAAATCACAAGCTGCCCTAGTGTGGGCCCTTCAGTTGAAGTTGATAAAATTCAATAAAAGCCAATGTATAATTGTTTAAAAACACATCTGAGATAATGTATTAACCTTTATTTTATTTTTTTTATTTTTTTTGCAGCTGTGAAAGTAAAGCTAGCAAGAAGAAAGATTAACCAAGGACTTTATGAGTTTATGACAGAGGGTCCAGTAGAATTTATTAAACAGGGACAGCTGTTTCCATATGACACACGCAACATGATCGAACAGTGGCTGCGCATCAATGACAATTGTGGACACCATATGATCCGTCACTCCAGGTCTATGGTCTATGTCATTGCTGGTAATGTCCAACACGGAAAAGCTGTGGTCAACAGGGTCTTCCATCTGCAGAAGAAAGACATTCAGCTGACTCTGGCCACCAGAAAGTGGAGGCACCATAAATGTTAATAGGACAGTTGGACTTTAATCTGAAAATATTTAAGGCACTATTATCAGAACGGAATGTAAATAGCTACATTATATATATACATATATATATTTTATAAAGATTTATTTAGACAGGAGGCAATGTTGTGTGCTTTGCCATAATTATCAAAATTGTAAAAACCATATCCTGTGTACAGAAGGAAAATATATTATGATAAAAAGGTTACTTTAAAACAATTTGTGTTTGTCTCACTGATTCCAAGTGTATATTTGCAATTCACTAGCGAAAGTGCGTTTTAATAGTTTATCAGCCCCGGTTATAAAAATATATGTAATTATATATTGCAGACCTTTTGACAAAAGGATTGAAGGATAACTAAACCCAAGGACAATATTGTAATTTATTTGAGTTTGCTGGTTCTTCATTCTGGTGGCTACATTCGTTTTTCTATTTGCAGATTAGGTATATTTTCAGCAAGAACAGAACATTTTAGTCACAGGATTACCAGGTGAAAAAAATATATAAAAGAAAACTCAATAAGAAAACAAATGCAGCCACCCCTTTCTAAGAACTGTTATGCTGCAATATACAGTATTATATTGCGTTTGTTTTTTTGGTTCAGATATGTTTTTTAAGCTGGCCACAATGTTGACATGATGCTGGAACGTTAAACATCCCAATTGCAAAGAAGATAGTTTCTCCGCAGGATAAATACGATCATACTAGGAGGCGTATGCATTTACGTCTTGATGATAATCCCAGTGCAGAAGGATAATAACGCTGAACACTTTCTCTTGTTAGAGCTTTAAATAGGTTCTTTACAATAGCCATAGGAAACTCACAGATACCACAATGATTGTTTGATTATGCCGATGTCACAAGTAGAAGATGGCAGCCATGTAATGTCCATGAATAACTTCATGTAGAGTCCTAAAATGGTGGCTGTAGTTTTCTCCCGTCAGTTAAGCTTTAGAAACCTAGCAAAATGGTGGCAGAAAAAAATAACCAAGTGGTTCATGCAGTTTGTCCCATTTTTTTTTTTTAAATTAATTTTTATTTAATTTGTTACCCTTTTTGAGTTTACAACATCTTTAGGCTTAATGTACACAGGACGTTTTTACAACCTCTCCTGAATGATTCAACTTGACAGATCCCACGTTTAAATTGTCCGTTTAGCCACATTTAGAAGAGTTTGAAAAAAAAAATTTTTTTTTTTTTTCCAAAATAGCCAAAAACGCGCCTGTAAACGAAATGCGAGTTACCGCGTTTAGCCGCATTCAGAAACGCTTGTCGCTTGAAATGCCTCTGAACTCAGCGTCTGAACTCATTTTTTTGCTTTCCAAAAAAGGCCTCTAAACTCAACTGCCTAAAAACGACATTGAACAAACCTGTGTACATATAAACATAAGATAACATTGGATGAGTTCCGGGGCAGCTGAATAAAAGCAGCCAACTGCCTCTGAAAGTCCATCCACTTACCAGCAGCAGTGTGCATGAGGCCTTAGGCAAAACCTTTTTTTCATTTTGGGTAAACTCTGCAAGGGTCATCATCCCTCTGATGGTTTTTATTACTGTCTTAATTGACCTGGTAATGTAATGTCCAACTGTAATGGACAAAGAAAGTGAGGGGGAATCCAAGATTTTAAAGCTTTTTTCTTCGTTCAACCAGTGTGCTGAATGGGAAAAAAACTCAAATATTCTCACATCCACACAAGCAATGTGCATGCAGGGATCTCCCTCGCTGCCTATTCTGACAGTGGAGACTCCCTCGCTGTAGCCATTGACTATAGCGGCTCATCAATTACTGGGTTTTCCAGAATGACCATTCGAAAGAAGCTGGCCTAACAACTGACTTCTGTTGAACAGAGCAGGCTACACACAAATCTAAATTCAGCTGTAGAGTATTCACCAGAACAAGAGGTAATCTGCCAATTAGGACATTTGTCTTATGCCCCGTACACACGGTCGGACTTTGTTCGGACATTCCGACAACAAAATCCTAGGATTTTTTCAGACGGATGTTGGCTCAAACTTGTCTTGCATACACACGGTCACACAAAGTTATCGGAAAATCCGATCGTTCTAAACGCGGTGACGTAAAACACGTACGTCGGGACTATAAACGGGGCAGTGGCCAATAGCTTTCATCTCTTTATTTATTCTGAGCATGCGTGGCACTTTGTCCATCGGATTTGTGTACACACGATCGGAATTTCCGACAACGGATTTTGTTGTCGGAAAATTTTATCTCCTGCTCTCAAACTTTGTGTGTCGGAAAATCCGATGGAAAATGTCCGATGGAGTCCACACACGGTCGGAATTTCCGACAACACGCTCCGATCGGACATTTTCCATCGGAAAATCCGACCGTGTGTACGGGGCATTAGGCCCCTTTCACACGATCGGACCGTTCAGGTCCGCCTGTCAGTTTTGACGGCGGACCTGAACAGGCGCTCCATGTTAGTCTATGGAGCGTTGGATGTCAGCGGAGACATGTCCGCTGACATCTGACCCGGTCCGATCAGCTAAAAGCAGACGGATGGCTCTACGTCCAGGTCCATCGCTGGCGGATCGGATCGGGTGAGATCTGATGAAAACGGACATGCTGTCCGTTTTCATCCGATCCCTCCATAGGCAGCAGCGGCGCCTGACAAGCCCCTCCCCAGTCAGTGAACAGAGAGGGACCTGTCATCCGCCGGCTCAGCGGAGATCAACGGACTGATCTCCCGCTGAGCCAGCGGACCGAGGCAGGCTCCGTAGAAACGGAGTCCGCCTCGTGTGAAAGGGGCCTTAGGAGCAGAATTCCCCTGACTTCCTTAAATTTACTCAAATGTCCTGTTGAGTCTCTGGTACAGGAAGTGAATAGAAATTTCCCCAACAGCACACAGACACAATGAAAATCCAGAAAGGACTTTAAAGTGGTTGTAAAGTCAGAGTAGGATTACTGCCAGCCTGTCTGTCTGTAGTAAGTCCTCTACCTTTATGCTGTGATATACATGACTTTTTTGGATATCTGTACATTACAGAGTGCTATATTGTGCTTTATGTAAAATGCTCCCGACCACTCAACTGTATACCAGGGCTGCTCAATGACAGGCGCTGCCAAAGTGCTGTAAAAACTGTATCAGCCACACAGGCAGAGCATTGTTTTAATTGGGCTGGATATATGTTATATTCAGAGTCACTCCCCTGGACCAGTAACCAGAGCAGGAGTTCTGCTGATTGTATTTGCTGCTCCAGGTCGACAACTCCTGAAATTGAAGTACTGAAACTATATGCATCGGCATGAAAGCCAAACAACTAGCATTTTCAGAAGGAAAGATCAGCAATAGTAGCTCACGTCTCCTGAGTTTCCTTTAAAATGCCTCTTTTTTTTAAAGTCTATATGATCGGAAAATGTGGCAGTTAAAAAAAAAAAAAAGGATGAGCAGTAAAAAAGTTTTAAAGGCAAATAGCCAAATATCTGGAATTGTACAACTGCAGACAATCAATTGTGTATAGGGCTGGTTCATACCAGGAATCGCACAGGAGCGCTCTGTGCCTTCCTGTGCGATTTGTGCCCATTAAATTTCAATGGGCTGAATCGCACTGGACTGCAACCAAAGTAGTGCATGCAAAACGCACTGAAACCGGATCACATGGTACTTCTGTACCATACAACCTGGGGAAGGCAAACGCACTGCATTTGGGACCTGTGTATTTGGAGGCGTTGCTAATTTAACATTGACACCCGCTGCAGATCACAACTGCAGTGCACTTTGAATGCGGTGCAGGAAACGCGCAAGGAACGCGGGTTTTTCCGCACCATATTCTGGTGTGAACGAGCCCTAAAAGTCAGACCCGAAATCTGTAGTGAATTTGATTATAACAAACTGGCACAACATGTTAAACCACGTGTACTTAAAACGGTACTGAATCCAAAACCAGATATTTATTACTGGTATACTGCAGCTTACCAATTATTAGATGTGGTGGCTGCATTACCTTTTTTTTTTTTTTTTTTTAGGTTTTTTTTCCCCTCCGTTTTCATTTGGTGATCTGACCAGTAACACACTGTAATAAATAATTACAGTGTGTTAATAATTAATAAAATGTATTAGAATGCCTTCCACTCTGAATGAAGGAGCAACAGAGACACATTTGGACAGTCTGTCCGTGGGGAAAGTTAGATGTATTAGCAGATTTAAATACACTAACAACTTGAAGCCAACCTTCAGCTAACACTTTATAAGAAGTCACAGCAAGTGTTTTTTTCTTTTGGGATAAAGACTTTACATAAATAAAGGCTGACCATTGTAAGCACTTATGTCAGACTTACTGGCAGGATCACCAGGTGAAAATAAAAGAAAGAAACCCTACAAAAAGAAAACAAATGCAGACATCACATCTAAGACACAGTAAGCTGCAATATAATAAATATTTGTTTTTGGGTTTAATACTGCTTTAATGATATGCAGTCACAGAAAGAAACCAACATATTAAATCACTGTTGAAAGAAAGGAAAGGAAAGAGTTACTTATTGAATACTTAGTTTGCTATAAGGCTAACTCCACTTTCTTACATTTATTTTCATATACAGTAATATCATGTCTGAATAAGGAATACTATGCAGTTTTGTTTGGCCAGAGGAGCACCGTGTAGCTATTGGCATATATTATGCTCTACATTGCTGTTTCTAATTAATTTGTCTAGGTATAGATTTGTTGCCAGTTATAGCCAGCATTAGTTATATCAATACTTGGCACCGTAGCCTTTGAATTGACCTAATGTTAATGGCAGCACAAGCTCCAGACAAGGGTAAACGTACAACAAGACATCAAACTGGTCTGTTTAACCTGTCTGCAGAGTAAATGAGGTGATATATAAAGGTGTGATGTTCACAGTTAGCATGACAATCAATTTTATAGGGCTCACCACTAATAAACTAAACCAGGAGTCTCCAAACTTATTAAACAAAGGGCCAGTTTACTGTCCTTCAGACTTTAGGAGGGCTGGACTGTGGCCAGTGGAAATATACATTTTTTTTCTGACCTCAGTGGGAGTAAACCATGCCCCATCTTTGGTATTTGGGGAGGAATAGTGCCCCATTATTGGTGTCATTGGGAGAAATAACACCCCATTGTTGGTGTCAGTGGGCAGAATAGTGCCCAAAGGGCCGCATCGCCTCTCCGGGTTGCAGTTTGGAGACCCCTGAACTAAACTATAGAATAAAGTACTACCTATGATTTTTCCATCTACATAGTTTAAGGCTACATTTTTGAGTATTAGATGCAAAGAGCCCATGTTATTTTAACCAATGTTTGGGTCATGTTGCCATTTAGTTCAGTACACCCTTTATTACCCACTGGTTGGGGAGCTTGGCATGCACAACTTGGCATGAACACCTGCCAAGTACCCACTTTTGTGTCTACCTAACCTAAAGTTGCCAAGAACAAGATGGAGCATAACACAAGTCATTTTAGCTCATTATTATAACAATATCATCTTGGATGGAGTGCAGAATATCAGATAAGCAAACCAACAGTTCTGCTGGAATTTTCCTCTATTTTTCTATTACTCTCCACTGATTTAGCAAAAATAATGACAGACCATGGCACTGCACAGCACTGGCCCAAAAGAAGTAACCAGGCTATTACCTAATATCAATATTTGATATCTTCAATAAATGTAATTATAACATAGTGTATTAACCTCACAAAAGGTACTTGGCAAAACAGCATGCAACATAAAATCCATCCAAGGGATACTTGCCCTATTCATTGGATAGAAAGAATGTTTGACTGTTAAACCCCTTTAACAACATACAGCCATTGCCTCAAGCATGCATCCTGACATAAGTTTTTAAGGGCAAACTCTCTTCCATTAGATATCTGGCTAGCACACACAATTGGGGAAAGTTCAATAAAGCTGCTGCATAGGTAGAGAGAACAGAGCCCCTACTGTAGTGAATGTGTGAGACCAATAGAGCTCAGCTCAACGCCATGCCTCCACAGATGATATTAGCCAATGTCACAAGTCTTCAACAGAAATGTAGGAGAGGAACATATTGCAGAGGCAATGCAGGTTTGTATTTTCTTTCCAATATGGTTTCCTCCAGCGTGTCTGTGGTCCCCTTGCCCACCCTTTCCAACATCAAGAATGGTAAATATCTTGTTATCTTCTTACAAGCATAGGTACAACTATTGTAGAATGTATGAATACATGTGTCTGGGTGTCATTTAAAAGTTACATTCATTAATATTGCCTACGGATGTCTGTCCCCAACAAGACATAGTACACGTAATACTTTGTCCCATGTTGCTAGTTGGTTCCTAACCCTAGCTATGAGGTCAGACTGGGCATCTCTTCTCTCATCCAGCAACATAGCTAGGAAGGAAACAGCCGCCTAGTACTGGCCACTTGCCTCGGCTCCGAGCACTTTATGGAGATAAGCAGCATCAAGACATATGCAGAAAGGGAGAAGGGTGTGTCAGGCTCCTATTCCATATAGTCATTGTGTGTGCTAGCAAGGTAGCTCTTATGTTAGAGGGTTTACCCTTGAAATGCATAAACCAGGATGCATACGGTACTTGAGGCAGTGCTGAAGGGGTTCAACGATCAAACATTCATAGTATACAGTGGATAGAGTGCGTCTCCCCTTGGATGGAGTTTATGTGACATCCAGTTTTGTTGAGCACCTTTGTAAGTATAATATAATATGTTATACAAAAAACTGATCACGCAATTTCGGTGCACTCATTTGTTGTGTAGTGCTGTGCAATGGTTCCCCAGTCTGGATAGAGCTGCAAAGCTGTGGATATCACTACCTATCCCTGTGGGAACATTGGAATGAATTTTGAATAAAGGCACCTAAACAACAGGATTATATCGTTTCATTATTCAAGGTTCAAGGATTAACAGTTTTTATCTACTTATACTTATATGTATGGCCAGTTTACCACTGCTCGTATAATTCTATATACAGAAAGTCCCCGAGTTACGAACACAATAGGGACTATTATAGGTTTGTTCATACGTCGAAGTTGTTTGTAAGTCGCAACACTGCATTTGTAAGTGTAACTTCTAGTCGGAACACTGCATTCTTAAGTGTAACGTCCGCCTGTGCATGGATTTGGGATGTTCCGGGCGCTTGTTATGTTATCTGGGGCCTTTCTGACCATGCAGTACTGCAGTATGGGATGTGTCCGGAGGTATCCAGGACCAGCGTGGAGCACAAGTGGCCGGCGTTTGAGGCCGTTCGTAAGTAGGAGTCGTTCATAACTTGGGGACTGTCTGTGCAGCACATATGTCAAACACAAGGCCTGCGGGCCAAATCCAGCCCGCCACGCCTTGTCATGTGGCCCTCGCCACCCCTGGCTCTCACCCTCCACTTCCGCTGCCACTGTCTCTTGTAAACAGAGAAGCCTTCTGTGTTTACAAGGGACAGCTTTGCTCTCAGCAGCTCCCGGAACTAACAGATCCCTGCACGCACTAGGATGGGAAGGAACAGATCTCCAAAATCTGAGAGAGAGAGCAATTTCCCTGCAAGGCGAGGCAAAGCTGCCTACACAGGGAGGTACTTATGCCAGACCAGTTAGGAGAGAGAGAGAGATGCAAGGAAGCTTTGGGTGGGTTGGGGTTGCAAACTATGCATAGCGCATCTCTAAACGATGCACTCTGTACATAACACACTCCTGAACTCTGCACTCTGTACGTAACGTGCTCCTGAACCCTGCACATACTGCACCCCTAAATGTGGCCCCCCGAACTCTGCTGTCTGTACATAACGCAATCCTGAACTCTGCACTCTGTACATAATGCATCCAGATACAACCAGCCCATAGTGGACAACCATACTGCTGATGCGGCCCCCGTGATAAAATTGAGTTTGACACCCCTGATATACAGCATGTGAAACTGTCAATTCAAACTGTATCTAGCAGTCTTTAAATACTACTAGGCATTTGTGGCTATAGCCATTTTAAAATATGTTTATTTGTGCATTTGACACATTTTATAGTGCCTAATATTAAAGCTGTCTATAGACAGTAAAGACCTCTTGGACATGCAAGTACATTTCAATTGCCTTAGGCAGCTGGACTGGCTAGCGCTTTCCTAATCCTTCATGTTTAAAACTATGGCCAAGGGCAGGAAAGCCATACTGCTGATACCTCTGCTGCTGTGTTTTCATGGGGGAAAACAATAGTGATTGGACAAGACTTTCCAACTTCCCCCAACCACTATGGACCCTGAGCATTAGTTGTCAGCGGTCTAAAGGAAGCTCATAGACAATTTTATGGTTCTGGCAGAAAATAGCTGAATTTAGAACACTGTCTAATGTCAAGGACACCCTAAGGGCCGGTTCACACATGGGCAACACGACTTTAGCGCGACTTTGTACCGCGACTTCAACGCGGCTTCAGCGCGACTTCGGCAAATTACGAGGCGACTTGAAGTCGCCTCCATGACAGGCGACTTCGCCTGTGGCCAATCACCTCTCTGGGAGGGAGGGGGGGAGGGAGGGGTTTTCTCTGCAAAGTCGCTTGACTTTACAGAGAGATCTGACTTGCAGGCGACTTACATTAAGTTGAATGGGTACAAGTCGCCTACAAGTCGGATAGAAGTAGTACAGGAGTCTTTTCTGAAGTCGGAGCGACTTCAGTAGTGTCAATTAAGACGCTCCCATTGCCTACCATGTTAACCTAAATGCAAAGCGACTTGGGGCGACTTGAGGGCGTACAAGTCGGATCCCAAGTCGCCCCAGTGTGAACCGACCCTAAAGCTCTAAAGCTGTCCATATGCGGTTAGATTTCTTTCATAAAGCCTGCGGTCTGCAGCATTCAACCTGTGGAACAGATTCCACCATCCGCTTTAAACAGCAGAGATGGATGAATCCAAAAAATGAAGGACATGGAGTCAAGACAAGATTATACATAGAAAATCACTAGGGTGCATCAACTCTGTACTAGTCATTCTTTAATACAAGCTGTTTTTTTTTGTTTTTTTTTAATCCTGACTGGAAATAAGGCTAACTGATAACAGGATGTTATCAGCTCAAAAGATTTCTAGATGGATGAACAGCTATTTTTTACACTTGTTTAACAGATATAATAAAACACTTAGCAAATAGGAGTAGTTCATTTTTAGGCTTTTTAACATTTGGAGTCCCACTGTTCCCTGATGGATTTTAATATATTTTACATTATGCTGAATATAAAAGGAGGTGCACAGAAGGGGTGGGAGATATGGCAAAGGACATCTCACTGCTACACTTCCCAGGATATATAGGAAGCCAGTGGATAGCTTTGCCCACAAGACTCCATTTATTACTTAATGGAGAAATTTAATTTCAATAAAGTGGACTGATGTCAAGTTTAAGAAAATACATGGGGCAGTTATAATATAATGATTTGATAAATAAGCACAGAGACTGGATGCTTTCATTTATTGGTTGCTAATGTTTTGCTAACTGATCATAAATAAATTTCCATTTATTATTATTATACAGGATTTATATAGCGCCAACAGGTTGCTCAGCGCTTTATAATATAAAGGGAGACAGTATGATTAGCATAGGTTGCACAAACCTATTGCATTAGGGTGTGCACCCCAAAGCTCAAACACACATGCCTTTCTCTGCAGCCTCAGCTGCATTTGGCCATGAACAAATGGGAAGTGCTCTGTGCTGAGTGGCTTCCTGTTCATTCAAACTGAAGCATAGTAAACACAGTTTACTATGCTTCAGTTATGAATGGACACAGTGAGCGAGCGTGTTCACTGTGTTTATTTAAAAAAGGACGGGGCCATTAAATTATATGTAGCGACCTCCCAGACCTCTAGGGTCAGGGAGAGTGGACATCCTTCCTTGTAGAGTGGGTTAAGAGGCATGTGGATGTAATGAAAGATGAAATGATGGGCACCAGTCACTTTTTGGATGCTAACAAGACATTTATTGTCTTTTAACAAGAACTGTGGGAGAGCGTTTTAGGGCCAGGACACCCTGAGGTAGATGCAATAATTGGCAGACTCCGAGACACTATAGGTAGACAGCTATACAGAGAAAGACCTCTAGCCGGATGGCACATCTGTATAGGTAGGACCACTGTCTCCTATGGCAACTGAACTTGTAACAGTCACTAAAGGTAGTCGTATATAACTCTTGGTAACACAGAATAGTTCTTCTCTTATCTCACAGTATCCCACTGTAGGTCTTCACTAACTGACCTCCCAGTCTCTCACTAGACTTCCAGATCCCAGCCGCCTGCTAGATCCCCTGAGCTCTTCCACAGCTAACCCACTGTATACTCCTCAAGGGTCCCTGGCTTGGCACTCGCTGAAGCTTTCCCACTTCTTTACTGTCCCTGGCTGGTGAGAAGACTGCTCTGGTACTTGCTCGAGCTCACTCTCAGCAGTCTCTGGTAATAAGGTGGATGGTCCCTTAGTGGCAACTGCTACCACTTTACCTCCAACCACAACTGGTTCCCACGTCCGGCTGAACCTTCGCAACTCGGTTGGACTCCAATCCTGCAGTCCCAACCCTACTCTGCTTCTCCTGCTCCTGGATAGGCCTCGGGCAACCCAGAAGCCAGGTGTCCCCGGGATAGGCCTCTGGCTTCTGGCCTAGCAACCCAGGACAACATAACACACATCGACCCAGACAGCCATCCGGTTGGCTCAGAACCAAGATCACCTGACTCCACCCAAATAAATAGGCTCTACCAGCAGGCAAGGGACTAAAGAAACCCCTGCCAATTGGCTGAGACACTCCATCCATTCATAACCTGGTCTTGCTATGCCCTCGCCGATCCAAGCCACAGTGCCACCTCGTGACAGAAGAGAAAAGGTGCAGCAATTCCAAAATTAGCGAGGAATCAGTGGATCTAACAATTAGCCAGGACAATTACTACCTGGCAAACTAAAATTTGTTAGCAACCCTGCCTAAACACCAGGGTGCTACATCCTTCCCTGTCTAGGAAACTACATCGGAGTTTGCAAAGAAAAAAAAAATTGAACTCTCCAACTTCAATGTAGATCCGCACATTTAACTCACAGTGTCCCCGGTTGCAGATCTTCACTCACATCTCACAGACTCTTACTGTAGATTTTCTCACTGAGCTCCCAGTCTTCTCAGCTGACCTTCAGATCCCAGCCACTCGCTGGATCCCCAAGCTCTTCCACAGCTAACCCGCTGTACATGCCAAGCATCAACCACGCTACCTGCTGGGTCTCTGGCTTGGCTCTCAGCTAACCTGCTGAATCCTCTTCTAGTGTCACCCACGCTCACCCGCTGGGTCCCTGACTTGAACGCTGAAGCTTTCCCAACTTGTTCATCGTCCCCAGCTAGTAAAAAAAAAAAAAAAAAAGGCTGCTCTAGTACTTCTTCAGACTTCACAAACCCGGCCTCTGATAACAGGATTAATTGTCTCTTGCTGGCGACTGTGTCCCCTTTATCTCTGACCTCTCATTCTCACTTGCCTTTGGTAACAGGAGTGGTTGTCTCATGTGGCAAATGCATCTCCTTCACCTCTGGCAACACTCGGTTCCCTGTCAGGCTGAACCTCTGCAACAATCAGGCCTAACCTTTAGCTGCTGCTTCACACATAGCCCCCAGGCCTACGCCTGGGGCTAAAAGAACACTGATCACCTTACTCATCCCCCTTGAATAGACAATCCCAGCATGCAGAATAGCCACTCTGATTGGCTGAGAAATTATGTCTATTCATAACCTGAACTCACTGTGTTCTTGTCATTCTAATGTGCCACCTTTTGGCAGAAGAGAGAAATGCACCAGATTCAGGCTTAGAGCAAAAAGTCTGTGGATACAAGTACCAATTATCCAGGCTAGTTACCACCTAGCATAACTAAATTTGTTAGCAATATGAGAAATGTATATATGGGTAAGATTGGTGCTGCTAAGTGTTACCAATGTGACAGAGTATGTTAATAAGAATTCTTAGAAGATTAAATGAAAAATAGAATGAAAAAAAAATGAAAAAAAGTGTACTGTCACTTTAAGACATCATCATCTAAGGTGCAAAGGTGTCCAAAAAGTGTCCATTTCTTTAGTGATTCCAAAGTGTATACATCAGCAAAAGAACAATAACATAACAAAAAAATTCACATAGAATCCATTCAATGTTAAAGTTCATAAAAATAGTGGTAAAGTGAAAAAAAAAAAAAAATTATCGACAAATTTGGTCACTCTTTACACGTGCTCCCCCCTCAGGTCCGTCACCAAAGAGATGTACCCCTGCAGGGATAAAAGGCCTCACAATAGAGTCAGCTCTTGTTCTGCGTTCCCAGACCTGTGGGTACAGCTGGGGTAGGCTGCAGCTAATTTTCATCTCCTGGCACGGAACACCATATTGTTTTTTAGAAATTTGTTAGCAACCGTGCCTAATACCAGGGTGCTACATATATATTTACTAGCCCATTCCCCCACTCTCAATCCTGAAACATCGCCGCAGCAGCTGAGAGGAGGGAAGCCAGCAGCACAGTGGGGCCGACAAGAGGGGGAAGACTGGGTAGTAGGGGGAATTGGCACCGCCCATAGTTATTAGGGTGTGCCCAGGCACACCCCATGTGCATGTCTATGCCAGTTACAATACAATTCAATACCAAAGGAAAAAGGAAGACCCTGCTCATGGAGCTTACAATCTAAAGGATATTCTATTGCAATAATTTACCTCTTTGACTAGGATTGCAATCAAGGATAACTAGATTCAGATCATGAACAGTAGATTTGTAAGTGCCATGGAATCAGTACTCAGCATTACCAAATATTAATAAATAACTTTGTTATGATGTATTTGTTTTAATTTTTGAGCATATGCTAAATGGTGGAGAGATTGAAATAAATTAGAAGATCAAAAAATAGTCAAATAAAGATAAACATATTGTAGCATACAGTGTGAAAAAACAAAAAAAAAACAAAACAGTAGTAACTATAGTAACTTGTTAAAGAAGATTATCAAGGTAGCTTCAACAAAAGAAAATATAGCCACATTCACTGATTTTCTATTAACTTGAGCACAGGTCAAGATGAACTATTTGAATGTTGACACTGGCAGAATCATTATGACAATATTTAACCCTCAAATGCTAAATTCCCGCTGTTAAAGTGCATGTGAACCTTAATATTTTTTTTCTATGTGTTCACATATGTGTATTTTTTAGTTCATAGTTCCCATAATTTTGACGTACAACCGTAATTCCAAAACATTTGGGACACTGTAAAATCTACTGAAAACAGAATGCAATGATGTGCAAATCTCATAAACACATATTTTATTCACAATAGAAAATAGAAAACATATCAAATATTCAAACTGGGAAAATGTACCATCTTAAGAAAAAATAAGGTTATTTTGAAACTGATGAGATCAACACATCACAAAACAGTTGGGACAGGGCAACAATAAGCTGGCAAAGTGGTACTAACAAGAAAGAGCTGGAAGAACATTTTGCAACTAATTAGGTTAATTAGCAAGAGGTCAATAACATGCATGACTGGGTATAAAAATAGCATCTTAGAGCAGTGTTTCTCAACTCCAGTCCTCAAGGCGCCCCAACAGGTCATGTTTTCAGGATTTCCCTCAGATGAAACGGCTGTGGTAATTACTAAGGAAGTGAAACTGATCAAATCACCTGTGCAAAATAATGGAAATCCTGAAAACATGACCTGTTGGGGCGCCTTGAGGACTGGAGTTGAGAAACACTGTCTTAGAGAATTAGATTATCTCTGAAGTAAAGATGGGCAGAGGTTCACCAATCTGTAAAAAGCTGTGTCTAAAATTGTTGACCAATTTCAGAATATGTTCCTCAACGTAAAATTGCAAAAACTTTAAATATATTATCATCTACAGTACATAATATCATCAAATCATCAAAAGTCTGAGAATCTGGAGAAAACTCTGTGCGCAAGGGACAAAGCTGAAACGCAATACTGGATGCCTGTAATCTTCAGGCCCTCAGATGGCCCTGGATTAAAAACAGGCATGACTCTGATGACTATCACTGCATGGGTTCAGGAAAAATGCAAGGTAAAGCACAGAGGAGTAGCTTGAAGCTTGTGGACCCCGATGCAAAAGTTGACCTGGGCCCCCCCCACTACCACCCACCACTTCCATTGTGTGTGCAGATACACCCACCGCACACCAAGATACTCAAAGTGGCTTAAGAGTTTAGAGTTCATCCTTACATTAGAGGACAGGGATCACCCCTGGAGAATCAGAGGACAGGGACCCCTGGCAGGTCATTTGGCAGGGCTCCTTTTTCATTCCAGCACTGTAAACAGCCCCCCCCCCCCCCCCACAATACACAGGGCTGAAATCACATTCCTTTACACACAGTTTATCAGCCTTCACAGGGTGTATCTGGCTTTTATGTTGCCATTCTGACCTGTGAAATCCCCTGGTCGAAACGGCAGTGTAGTTGCAGTAGGCAAATACACCCTATGCAGATCATGGCTGACTGGCTGTGTTGTAAAGGAATGTGATTTCAGCCCCGCGGAGGAGGAGCAGCATAGAGTGCCGTACTGGGAAAGGAGCTCAGCAGCAGGCATAGCATTCAGGGTGGAGGGGGTGGTCAGGGGGCTTTGGGGGGGGCGAAACTTAGATCTGGGGGGGGCAAAGCCACGTGACATGAAATCTGGAGCCTGCAGCCCCTCAGGAGATATTAAGAGATTCGTTTTAGCAATTTCTGAAGGTTTCTCTGTCAGTGTTGGCAGGTGTTGGGGAAAGGTCACCTCCCAGAGGTGCGTGTCTTTTCCCCAGTTGTCAGGGAAGTGGGGTAAGCGGACATCCCCGGGTGGGGGTGGGGGGGGTACAGAGAATCCCACCTAGTGACTAGAAGACACTGAGCGGTAGACATGTGCACACTGAAATATTTCCCTTTCGGAATTCAATTTTCGTCCGAAAAATAAAATTTAGTTACTCCCGAAATTCGTTTTTATTTATTTAGTTTTTCGTTAAAAATTGCATTCGTCCGAAAATCCAAATTAAGGTCGAATCTGTCATTGAAGGCTTATGGTGTCTGTCGAATGTTCAGAGAAGATTCGACGGAGCAGCTAAACTGTACGACGCCGTATAGTTTACCTGCTCCGTCGAATCTTCTTAGAAGTTTCAACAGACACCATAAGCCAAAGTACGTGTGTACTTAGTTCTAGCTATTTTACTGCTCCTCCTCTTTGGTTACAATCAGCCAATAACATTCATCATCATCATTATTTTTATATATCTTTTCTCCCCTACGTCAAATCTTTTCTCGCTATGTCGAATCTTTTCTCTCTATGTAGAATAATCTTGGACTAATAGAGTTAAGGTTAGGCACATTCGACCACAGGTTTGATGGACACAGATTGTTATTGTCATCATCATGTCCAATCTCCTATCTATATCGAACTGTTGTAGCAATGAAAATGAAAATAAAGCATTTGTTTATGTCGGATCTTTCATTTTTCGGATTCTGCACTTTCGTTATCGTTTGTTAAAACGATAACGAAAATACCTGAAATTCGGACGAAAATGCATTCGGATGAAAACGAAAGCACATGTCTACTGAGCGGTGTCTTACCTCACCAGTGACAGCGGTCCCATCGTGGCTACAGGACAGCACTCTCCTCCTCTTAAATCGCTGAGCTTGGTTACCATTCTATGTTGCCAGCACACAGCAGACACTTCCCCATCCTGGGCTGTTCTCACCCCATGCTCCTCTCCATTCAGGAAATGGCTCACAGCTTCTCCCCAGCCAATGAGAACAGATGGGTGTGGACTGTGGAAGGCAAAGTGGAAGCCCAGTACTGGAGCGTGGCTGTGGGGCCCTAGGGCAGATCGGAGCTGGACTTTGTGGAGGATAGGATATTATGACAGGGAGGCTGCAGGGGCCCCTGGAGCTAGGGGCAGGGTTGCGATTGTGACCCCTGCAATCCCTTATGCTACGCCTATGGTAAAGCATGTAGCTCTAATAATGAGGGTATAGCTGAATCTGAATTAGCCTGTGCTTCTATGAGAACAGACTCTCTGTAACCAGTGTTGATTTAAAAATGATTGCGTTCAAGGGATCACGGACAGTCACGTGCCACCTCAATGTCCCCCCCCCCCAGGGGGGCCCCCAATCCACAGGGCTTGCAAGGAGCCACGTATTTAGGCCCTAGGCGGGGAAGGAGTGGGGGGAAGGGGCACCTGCAATTTATTATTTAGGAAGTCAGATTGGATAGACAGAAATCATTCTTATGTAAGTGTTAGGTGTAACTTCTAAATGGCTAGGGATCCCACCTAATCTCAATAAATGTCAGTTTCAGTAATATCTAATTGGGTGATTATTATATGTTTAGGTGTAAAAAATGTATTGTTTTTAATATACTTTATATTTGTTACGTGTTCCCATTTACATAGCATAGCTTTAAGAAAATTGTAAAAATTGCTGCTCACCATTAAAGGCGGAACCCTATGGAAAAAATGAAAAAAAAAACAAAAACATGGTCACCCAAAATCCAGACCCCCTCCTACACACAAATCCTGGCAGGCCAGGAAAGGGTGGGAGGTGTGCATGCACCGCCCTCCTCTCCTCACCCATGCCAGGCCACATGCCCTTGACATGGGGAGGTGCCTTGTCAGGTCCACTCCCCATGTCGAGGGCATGTGGCCTGGTATAGCTCAGGAGTGGAGGGGGTGCACGCTCACCACTCCCTTTCCTGGTGTGCCAACCTGCATGCTCGGCTGGGTTTCTGGTATCAGACCTGTAGGGGCCATCTTTTTTTTGTCATTTTTCACATGCGATTCCCTCTTTAAAAAAGGTGAGCAGCAAACTTTACGATTCTTATTAAGTTTTGCTCTGTGAATGAGAACATGTGGCAGATATAAATTAGGTGTTATCCCAATATGGCTGCATAAGTGGCAATACCTTTTAGGTGAGCGTCAAAGAAGTAGCGCTGGTGCCCCGTTCAAGTGGTCACTATTCAGACACCCACAAAAACAAACAAAGGAAAGGATTGCGCTCAGTGCGTGAAAAATTAGTGAAAAAAATTAGTGAAAAAAATGAATGGTCCTGCTGCTATGCACTATAACCCCGATATAAGGGCACACAAACATAAATTATTTTAGAGAGTGCAGCGCTGGACTAATAAACAGTGATAAATTCTATTAAAAATACAGTAACAAAAATCATGTCTTTCGTGATATATATAAGCTGCTCTTAAAGTGGTAAGTCAAAAAGCACATATACAATAACAAAAAAAACTAAGCAAGAGTGAATAAATTCAATTTTCCATGCAGATTCAGAAATTAATTTCCATCATTCAACAATTTACCCAACAGTAGAAGTGAGAACTTATTAGAAGCTTGCATAGTATATGGGGTGCTCATACAATTATTCTAGCAATATATAGGGTGCTCATATAATTACCGGTACTTCAAAAATACTAAACAGCGAAAATATATAAATGTGAATAAATCATAAAAGTCCAGATGTATTGTAGATACTCTATATAGGTGCAGGGATCTTCAACATACACCCTCCATGCAGGTGTGAGGATGAATCCTTACATGCAGTGTTGCCCACCACCAGGTAGTAAAATTGAAGGCTTACCAAAAAGCCTGTGACCGCCCTTATTCAGGGGGGTCCAAACAGGCTTAGTAGACGAAATCAAATCACTCTGGGGGTAGTTCAAAGGACACCGCTGAGTGGGTACGTCGGACTCCTTCATGGACAGCCAGCCAGCAACAGCTACAGAAGCCTCATACAATCCTGTCACCTCTCATAGGACCGCTTGCAATGACTCCAGCACAAAAAATATTTTAGGTGCCCAAAAAGGAAACAAAAAGAGAAGAAGGCCCCGCTGGTGCAGATAACTTTCGGCTATTTATTCCATAATTCAGGCAAATGAAGTACAAAAAACTTTTAATATCAATTAAAAACTGAAAAACGACACTATCGCTGTTTAAACACAAGGTGCGCATGCGCGGTGTGTTCAGTGTTGTGACCCTACGGCCGTTTCGTCACAACTGACGTCATCAGGGGTACCATAAAACAGCCATCATCAGGGGTACCCATAAAAACAGCAGAGGTCGGCCAGCAGACCTAGGAACGGTAGGTGGAGCTGGTATTATATCCACAGACAAACAAACAATGATGATGGACTATCAGGGCATCCTTGTTGCCGAATCCACCATCTAGGGAATGGACTCTCTACCATCTATGAAAAACCAGGCTTCCACATTCAAGTGAATTGTCCTGTCCCTGGCTGTCTACATTTCAGGTTACACCCATGGCTAGCTCATGTCCTCTTATATAAGACAGAGCCTATCCATGGAGTAGAGACACTATACAGACCAGAGGACAAGTATTTGTCCCATTCCACAGAAGGAAACGCAGAACTTCCCTTTATAAATGAAGTTCCGCTTTAAGATCGGGCAGCACAGAGGCTTAGTAGTTAGCACTTCTGTTTGCAGCACTGGGGTGTTGGGTTCATATCCTGACCAGGACACTGCCTGCATGGAGTCTGCATGTTCTCCCCGTGCATGTGTGGGTTTCCTTCTACAGCCCAAAGACATGCTGGTAGGTTAAAAGGCTTCATTCAGTGTGTCCAAGATGGCTGCTTCACCCCCCAAGTGCTTTGAGTGTACATCACTGATTTACCTTGCTCAGCGGGAGCAGGCCTTAGAGAACAGAAGCCACATATGGGCACCACATAGGCTTAGTGGTTAGCTTTGCAGCACTGGGGTCCATGGTTGAAATCCTGACCAGGACACCATCTGCATGGAGTTTGCATGTTCTCCCTGTGTTTGCGTGGGTTTCTTCCAGGTACTCCAGTTTCCTCCCACACTGCAAAGACATGCTACCTTGCGTTGGTGGTACAGTGGTGAGCATAGCTGCTTTCCAAGCAGTTGATCCGGGTTTGATTCCCAGCCAACGCAATCTCACAAGATGGCTGCCTCACCTGGTAAGTGTTACCCCCCCCTCCTTCCCATCATATCTGTATATACAATGTTCCCTCTACAGTACAGTGCAAACGTTTTAGCCAGGTGTGAACAAATGCTGTAACCAAAGGGGCCACGTGATCCCTTACTGGCTATGTCCTGGTTAGAGATCACTATGAACCTACCAAAGAGGCCATGTGATCTCTTTCTGTCTACGTCCTGGTCAGAGATCAGTATGAACCTATCATAGGGCCATGTGATCCCTTCCTGGAGGATATGTCCTGGTTGTAGAACACCATGAACCTACTATGGGGGCCATGTTACATAGTTTCATAGTTACATAGTAGGTGAGGTTGAAAAAAGACACAAGTCCAACCTATGTGTGTGATTATGTGTCAGTATTGCATTGTATATCCCTGTATGTTGTGGTCATTCAGGTGCTTATCTAATAGTTTCTTGAAGCTATCAATGCTCCCCGCTGAGACCACCGCCTGTGAAAGGGAATTCCACATCCGTGCCGCTCTTACAGTAAAGAACCCTCTACGTAGTTTAAGGTTTAACCGCTTTTCTTCTATTTTTAATGAGTGGCCACGAGTCTTGTTAAACTCTCTTCTGCGAAAAAGTTTTATCCCTATTGTGGGGTCACCAGTCCGGTATTTGTAAATTGAAATCATATCCCCTCTCAAGCGTCTCTTCTCCAGAGAGAATAAGTTCAGTGCTCGCAACCTTTCCTCATAACTAAGATCCTCCAGACCCTTTATTAGCTTTGTTGCCCTTCTTTGTACTCGCTCCATTTCCAGTACATCCTTCCTGAGGACTGGTGCCCAGAACTGGACCGCATACTCTAGGTGCGGCCGGACCAGAGTCTTGTAGAGCGGGAGAATTATCATTTTATCTCTGGAGTTGATGCCCCTTTTAATGCATGCCAATATTCTGTTTGCTTTGTTAGCAGCAGCTTTGCATTGCCTGCCATTGCTGAGCCTATCATCCACTAGGACCCCCAGGTCCTTTTTACATGATAGATTCCCCCAGAGGTTATCCCCCCAGTGTATAGATTGCATTCATATTTTTGCCACCCAAATGCATTATTTTACATTTTTCTACATTGAACCTCATTTGCCATGTAGTCGCCCACCCCATTAATTTGTTCAGGTCTTTTTGCAAGGTTTCCACATCCTGCGGAGAAGTTATTGCCCTGCTTAGCTTAGTATCGTCTGCAAATACAGAGATTGAACTGTTTATCCCATCCTCCAGATCGTTTATGAACAAATTAAATAGGATTGGTCCCAGCACAGAACCCTGGGGGACCCCACTACCCACCCTTGACCATTCCGAATACTCCCCATTTATCACCACCCTCTGAACTCGCCCTTGTAGCCAGTTTTCAATCCATGTACTCACCCTATGGTCCATGCCAACGGACCTTATCTTGTACAGTAAACGTTTATGGGGAATGGTGTCAAATGCTTTTGCAAAATCCAGATACAAGAAACAAAAGTGTGGCGCTATATATCACATCCACAGCCGTGTGTATTACAATAAAGACATATAAAAATAGTGAATACTACCAAAAAAATGTATAATCATAAAATGGATAGTGTCAAATAATTAGTCAGTGTTGATCACATATAAAGTAAATACAGAATAATGCTTAATCATCAGATGTGCCAGTGATTAGTAGAAACCCATGCTGTTTCCATGAGCCAGACACCAAACATAAAAAACATAAAACTTTAAAAGTCCATAAAAAATGTGTAGAAAAATAGTGAAGAAAACATCAGAGTTCAAAAGGGGTGATGCATGGCCAGATGGTATTCACAGAATTTTAGTCGCACCAAATCTGGCGAGTGGGCAGAAGTCGCACCAAAGTCGCACCAAAACTGGTGAGTGGGCAGAAGGGAAACCACAAGTGTGCATAGATTGTACATCAGTGCCAGGGCCAACACCAGGAGTAGAGGAGGCTTACCGGAGAAAATTGACCTGAAATGGCGTACGCCAGACAAGTAAAAAAAGCATAATAACCACTGGTTCTGGGAAATGCGTGTTGTCAGATGTCATCAACAGATGGTGGAAAGAAAAAGGGGGGGTCCGCACGGCTTCCTCTCCCACAGGTAATCCAGCATAAGCCAAACGTGTAGTTTCATATGCCATGCAAGGAGCAAACAAAACTCATAGCGTAATAACGTTTTAAAACACTAGTTTATTAAAATAATAAAAAACAAACTCACATTTGGAAGAACGGAACAGAGCTCAAATATCAAATAGCGGCGATCGTGAGGGGTCCATCCGACATGTTTCAGCTAAGGAGCCGTCATCTGGGGTCAACCCCACTATTCACTATTTTTATATGTTTTTGTTGTAATACACACGGCTGTGGATGTGATATATAGAGCCACACTTTTGTTTCTTGTATCTGGATTTTGCAAAAGCATTTGACACAATTCCCCATAAACGTTTACTGTACAAGATAAGGTTTTTCTGCCTTGAGTCTATAGGTGTGTTGGCTGCTTTTCACTTTCTTTCTAAACGTAGCGCTGTACTTAAATTTTATTTTTGCAAAATCCAGATACACCACGTGTACGGGCCTTCCTTTATCTAGATGGCCACTCACCTCCTCATAGAAGGTTAATAGATTGGTTTGGCAAGAACGATTCTTCATGAATCCATGCTGATTACTGCTAATGATACCGTTCTTATTACTAAAATCTTGTATATAGTCCCTTATCATCCCCTCCAAGAGTTTACATACTATTGATGTTAGGCTAACTGGTCTGTAATTCCCAGGGATGTATTTTGGGCCCTTTTTAAATATTGGTGCTACATTGGCTTTTCTCCAATCAGCTGGTACCATTCCAGTCAGTAGACTATCTGTAAAAATTAGGAACAACGGTCTGGCAATCACTTGACTGAGTTCCCTAAGTACCCTCGGATGCAAGCCATCTGGTCCCGGTGATTTATTAATGTTAAGTTTCTCAAGTCTGAATTCCGTCCTCTGTTAACCATGGAGGTGCTTCCTGTGTTGTGTCATGAGGATAAACACTGCAGTTTTGGTTACTGAAGCCCCCCGATTCACTCGTGAAGACTGAGGAGAAGAATAAATTCAATACCTTCGCCATCTCCCCATCCTTTGTAACCAGATGTCCTTCCTCATTCTTTATGGGGCCAATATGGTCTGTCCTCCCTTTTTTACTGCATCCCTGCATGGCTATGTCCTGGTCAGAGATCACTATGAACTTATCATAGGGGCCATGTGACCCATTCTTGGCTATGTGGGGGATATCAATAGTGGAGAAGGATATGGAGGTTTATGTAGATCATAAGCTTAATACAATGCGTTGAAAAAGTATTCATAACCCCATGAAATTTTCCACATTTTGTCATGTTACAACCAAAAACGTAAATGCATTTTATGTGATAGACTAACACAAAGTGGCACATAATTGTACAGTAGAAGGAAAATGATAAATGGTTTTCAACATTTGTTACAAATAAATGTGAAAAGTGTGGCATGCATTTGTATTCAGCCCCCTTTACTCTGATACCTACCCCTAACTAAAATCTAGTGGATCCAATTGCCTTCAGAAGTCACCTACTTAATAAATAGAGTCCACCTGTGTGTAATCTAATCTCAGTGTAAATACAGCTGTTCTGTGACGCCCTCAGAAGTTTGTTAAAGAACCTTAGTGAACAAACAGCATCACGAAGGCCAAGGAACACCCCAGACAGGTTAGGGATAAAGTTGTGCAGAAGTTTAAAGTAGGGTTAGGTTATAAAAAAAAATATCCCAAGCTTTGAACATCTCATGAAGCACTGTTCAAATCCATCATCCGCAAAAGGAAAGAGTATGGCACAACTGCAAACCTACCAAGACATGGCCATCCACCTAAACTGACAGGCCAGGCAAGGAGAGCATTCATCAGAGAAGCAGTCAAGAGGCCCATGGTAACTCTGGAGGAGCTGCAGAGATCCACAGCTCAGGTGGGAGAATCTGTCTACAGGACAACTATTAGTCATGCACTCCACAAATCCTTCAGTGAAATATTCTCCTGTTGGTGGACACCTTTCTTCAGCACACCTTTCTTCTTCCCATCCCTTTCTATTCACCCACCCCCATCTTTACCCTCCAGTAGCTCAAGCTCCCAGGGACCTCTGCACAGGGGATCAAGCCATATACCATCCTCCATTTTTACTTACCATATGGTGATGTGCCGTGGCATGGCCACTTGTGCATAGACCATCTGGCGTCCAGATGATTGTTCTATATGTTACATGTTTTAGTCCTGTTTTTGTTGGTGTTAACCTTTTGTTAGAGTTGCCATATCCATTGGCCATGTTGCCTTCGGGTATACATCCAGCCTGTTGCTATATGATCTTCCTCCATTTGGAGAACATGATATGATCTTTTTAATTGATTGTTTAATAAATATTATATCTATTAATCCCAACACTGTCTGCTGTGTCACTCATATGGTCAGTCCTTCTCCTCCACTAGTGGGGATTTTTTGTTCATATGCAGTACAGAGACTAGAGTGACACTACCTTAATTCGGTAAGCAGTGTTTGCTTGGGGTATCACTGTGTGTTTTGACTAATGTCAATTGCCCTCAACATGTGGTTTACTGCAAGCCTTGGGCCCCTAATCCCCCAAACCTGCAGACAGGTCCCCTTAAACATCCTGAAGGGATGCCCCCACTTTCCTAAGAGGGAGTAATGTCTGTTGGCCATTGGGGACACCTGGTCTACAAGCATCTCGGATGCTCAGATAAGAGATGTGGTGCTCACGGGCTGCAAACTAGAGTCCCGCTCTCTGCCCCCATCCCGCTTTGTGTTGTCCAGCATCTCACACAGGCAGGTTGGACAGCATGAAGCGCAGTGGGGAGTGGGAGAAAAGAGCAGGACTCTAGTTTGTAGCCCCTGGACACCATATCTCTTACCCGAGCTTCTGAGACAACTGCTGACCAGGTGACTGCGACATCCAACAGATGTCCCCCCTACTTTGGAAAATGGGGAACTCCTTTTAGGATTTTTAAGAGGACCTGTCTGCAGATTTGGGAGATTTAAGGGCCCAAGGTTTGTGAATGAACTGGGCTCCTGGCTCAGGCCTGGCCTTGGAGGTTGAAGCCTGGGAGGAAGAAAGGAACTGTTCTTGGCTTCAGAGGTGGAAGGAGTCTTTCCAGCTTCCTTTTAGGCTTTCTCTGCTGGGGAAATGAGAACTCTTCCCCCCAGTGAGGTCCTTCATAGAGAAGTCTAAAGCCTCACTCACTCGGGGCGTATGAATCTGTACCCTGTGTGGAGGCTGCGCTTACCCCAAAAAGGACATCCATGCGGGTGCAGTTGCACGGACGCACCCTAGGTGCGTTCAGGGCCATGTACCGGTACCCATACGGATGTCACATAGGGAACAGCAGCCGCCCCCAAGTTGACAGCAATGGGACTGCCTACATAGGATCCTGGGAACACCTTTGCACCCCTGTTCCGGTAATCACAGCCCTCCCATGGGGTATGGATTTATACCCCCATGTGAATGAGGCCTAAGGGTGAATGGAATATTTAGCTCCATTGTGTTGCTAATTTGGGGACCACTGTACCCCTCTTTATCGTTATTTGGGCGTGTTTTATTATAAGAGTAGATATACAGTGGGGAAAAAAGTATTTAGTCAGCCACCAATTGTGCAAGTTCTCCCACTTAAAAAGATGAGAGAGGCCTGTAACTGTCATCGTAGGTATACCTCAACTATGAGAGACAAAATGTGGAAACAAATCCAGACAATCACATTGTCTGATTTTTAAAAGAATTTATTTGCAAATTATGGTGGAAAATAAGTATTTGGTCACCTACAAACAAGCAAGATGTCTGGCTCTCACAGACCTGTATCTTCTTCTTTAAAAGGCTCCTCTGTCCTCCACTTATTACCTGTCTTAATGGCACCTGTTGGAACTTGTTATCAGTATAAAAGACACCTGTCCACAACAACAGTCACACTCCAAACTCCACTATGGTGAAGACCAAAGAGCTGTCAAAAGGACACCAGAAACAAAATTGTAGACCTGCACCAGGCTGGAAAGACTGAATCTGCAATAGGCAAGCAGCTTGGTGTGAAGAAATCAACTGTGGAAGCAATAATTAGAAAATGGAAAACATACAAGACCACTGATAATCTCCCTCGATCTGGGGCTCCACGCAAGATCTCACCCCGTGGGGTCAAAATCATCACAAGAATGGTGAGCAAAAATCCCAGAACCACACGGGGGGATCTAGTGAAAGACCTGCACAGAGCTGGGACCAACGTAACAAAAGCTACCATCAGTAACACACTACGCCGCCAGGGACTCAGATCCTGAAGTGTCAGATGTGCCCCCCTGCTTAAGACAGTACATGTCCAGGCCCATCTGAGGTTTGCTAGAGAGCATTTGGATGATCCAGAAGAGGATTGGGAGAATGTCATATGGCCAGATGAAACCAAAGTAGAACTGTTTGGTAGAAACACAACTCGTCGTGTTTGGAGGAGAGAGAGAGAATGCTGAGTTGCAACCAAAGAACACCATACCTACTGTGAAGCATGGGGGTGGCAACATCATGCTTTGGGGCTGCTTCTCTGCAAAGGGAACAGGATGACTGATCCGTGTACATGAAAGAATGAATGGGGCCATGTGTTAGATTCAACTTTTAAACAAGTTGCTTAAGTTTATATTGCTTTGCCAAATTATTGCTTCTATAAGAAAGATGACACAGAGTCAGGTATGTCTGTATCACAGTTCTCAGCATAAAGGACTGCTGCCTTTACTCTTTCAAAGGCCTTTTATAAGCAATTATACAAACAATAGCATTAGCACAACCCCCACAAAGGGCAAGGGTAAACAACAACAGGAGTCACCTGGGCTACGAACACAAGCTTCAACACCATGGCAATACAGTTACAAGAAAACAAAAGCAGCTTCAACTGAGTTCAACAGCCAAAAGTTACATTCATAACAGATTTACACGTAGGCATTATATTAAGTGAGAACTCTAAATTAAATCCCTGACCTTATCAATTTCCCCCTTTGACATCATCCTCTCCTTCCCCCTGGGACTTCATGAATAAGTTCTAGTCAGTTTTTCCCCAGAGTCCTTTCTCTGACCGCGAGTTGTCAGAGGGGTAGAACCCATCCCCCTAGGTATTACCAACATCTTAAAATTCAAGAAGAGGAGTTTTATAGGAGTAGGGTGATGTCAATACACATTTATCGGTATGCCCTGTCTATTCTCCTAATTTTCCTATTTATTTTCCTGTATACACATATATTCGTGATTGTAAGTGATATTAATATTAGAATAATAATTACCATTGGACTTAACAACCAGTGAAAGGTATTGGTTGCTGTAGAAGACATTCCACTGAATATATCCCACCAATGTGGTGCAGTATCCTGTTGTATCTGTGAGGAAAGATGTACTAGTCTACCTTTGTCAATAATTGCAGATACAAGGTTATTCTGTAGGGTATGTTCTAGTGTTTCTATGTGTTGTCTTAACAACTCTGATTGTTCCAAAACCTGTTTTAGTGGGTCTAAAGAAATTATAAAGGGTGTAGTGTCAGTGAGATTATGTACCTCATAGACTGAAGAGAATATCTTATCGGCGTCTGGTTCAAAAAGATAGGTGTCGTTACCCCATTGTAATATTTTAATCTTTTTTATACATCCCGCAAACGGCGCCGATTTATTTAATGCTGACATGGTGCGGTTATCATTAGTAATGATACAAATATGCTGGGGTCCTATTTCTATGAATCTATTGTTCACATTTATCGGTGTTCTTTGCATTTTGCATATGCTAGTTTGGTATTTTAACAAGCAAGGTTCATATACTGGGGAACTTCTGCCACATACCATTCCCTTATTGGTTCCTTCACATAGAGTTAAATCATGGGTTCTGTTTCCTTTATCTACATATTTCCCATATATTTCTGGATACCAAAACTCGTCTTTAATTACTAGTGGCATGACCACTATTTTACACATTTCCATTACATTTGCTACCCGGTATGCTTCGAACCTTCCTACACACCATTTCTCCTCACATTCTATCTTATCCCCTTTTACTTGGAACCATACACCATCGTCAGTTAAACCCTTAAAATATTTCATCCAGGTATGATAATTTCCCAACTGTAGTTCAGTCCTGGCCCTATTTATTTGTATATGATAGGATAAGAGGTTAAAAGAGCACTGTGTGAAATTTACAAACTGTTGATTTTGATTCCACAGCTGGAGCTCTGCTCCTATCGTGTGATTTATTAACCCTCCCAAAAATTGTAATAGGGGTATTTCTTGCAATTGGGTTTCAAAAGTGGTGGGTAACCATTTGCTTGTGATAGTCAAGCTGTCAGCTATGTGTCCCCCTGCATGCTTCCATCTGTTGTTCATTTCTTCTATTTCGACCGAGTTTAAAATTCCCATCCCTGTACCTGTCAGTCCCAATAGTGTGTCGTACCATTCTCTTTTATACCTACACTCCGGTATCGGGGGAAAGGTGATATTGAATTTTATTTTTGTTTTCTGTTGTGATGTTGATACATTTATGCAAGTGTTTGGTACGGGTGTTAATATGGAAGATTCAATTGTTGGCGTTACTTCTTCCTCCATTTGTATGTGAAACCCATAGGTCTGTGCCATCCAGTACCACCCATCAACTCTCTCTTCCCTCCACCAAGATGCACAGAGGAAAGTACTGGATTGATTAACGGTAATATCTGTCAGATTAAACATCCCTTCGGTTATATTCCCTCCTTCTGCCATGACTGTTAATATTTGGTACATTTGTCCCACTACCCGTTCCCGGGCTTGTTTCCATGTCTGTGAAAGGGATATTTTATGACACCTATGGTTCTTACTATTGTTAAAGGGGAAACCCATATTATCGTTCCACTGGAAAGTTACAGTTACTTCTGAGAGGGGGTCTGCCTGTATCCATGCTATACCTACATCTACATGAAACGGTCGCCTATGTCCTTTAACAGTATAATTACCCACAGTGTAATCCTTATTTATCTCATATCCTGATACATTTGCTACTTTAGGATCATCTATAGCCCATTCGAAAGTTGTTGTTTCCTCTACTTCAAGTACATTAATACCAGGAGTCCATGCATATATTTGTAATACAACAATCTTCAACAAAAAATATGTAAGTAGATATTTCATCATGTTGTTTTCTCGGGTTGTTTCTTGCAATGTGATGCGTGTATCCAGGTAGGTTTTCCTTCCAGCTTTACTGAGGTGGCTGTGGTCAAGAGTACTTGGTAAGGACCTTCAAACCTGGGTTCCAATGTCTTTCTGGTGTGTTTCTTTACATATACATAATCCCCTGGTAGCAGCGTATGTGTACCTGTTATTGAATTAGGGTCTGGAAGAGAAGAATACACACTTTTGTGGATCTTAGTTAGACGTTGTTGTAATTGTATCACATATGCAGTCAAACTATCACATTGCAATTGCATACTCTGTGGAAAGTATAAACCTAATCTAGGTGCATTCCCAAAAAGTATTTCGTATGGGGATAATCCTGTTTTTCCTGTTGGAGTGTACCTTATAGAGAATAAAGCCAGAGGCAGGCATTCTGGCCAAGGCTTGTTTAACTCTTGCATGGCTTTTTGTATTTTTAGCTTTATTGTCCCATTTACTCTCTCCACTGATCCTGAACTCTGTGGGTGGTAAGGGGTGTGAAAACTTTGTTGAACCCCTAACATGGTCATCACATTCTGCATGATTTCTCCTGTAAAGTGTGTCCCCCTATCTGATTCTATGGTTTCAGGAAGACCAAACCTAGGTATTAACTCAGTGATCAGTTTCTTAGCTGTGGCTTTAGCTGTAGCCGATTTTACTGGATAACTTTCGGGCCAACCTGAGAATAAATCGATACACACGAGGACAAATTCAAAGGGGCCGCTCTGTATTAATGCCATAAGGGTGTCTGCCGACCATGGTGCCCAAGTCCTTATTTGCATTCTACGAGTGACAGTAGGTGGGGCATTTGGATGGGCTGCTTGTCCAAATTCTGGATTGTTTACCTGAACAATGCGTGTATCAGTGCGTACGGGAGCTACAGTTTCTGGATGAGGTTTTTGTGCCCCACAATGCACACATTCTGCTGCCCATTCTGGGTTTTGTGCTCCACAATCCTGACAAACCCATCCTCTCCCCTCAAGTACCGGATATATCTTGTGTGGTTTGCGTTCTACGTCAGTGTATGGTGGTGGGATGGCTGAGCTGGGAGCCTCGACATTTTTTGTTCTTCTATCTTTCATATCCCAACCATCACAATCTGGATTATACTTCCACCCCTCTTCTTTCGCTCTATTTGAGACCTTAATTAAGCATTGAACCTGACGCATCCATTGCTTCTCTAACACCTCTCCTTGTCTGTCGCTTTTTATTTCACTCCATACATCCGGGTCTAAGCCCGCTGCTCCTTTCACCTTAAATTTACGAAGGACATCCTTTAAGTCCTGTGCTTCGGTTTTCCCATAAATGTTCTTAATTATCTGTGGCACCGTATAGTGCGCCACAATTCCCTGACGGGGTTTTGTGTTCCTCTGGCCCATTCTAACAGTCCTGCCTAGGTAGCGTGTGGGACACTTAGTGTACAATATAATGCGGCTACAACATATACAAGAATGAATAATTACTTTATATGCTAGCCCAATAACAAACCAGCTAAGTTACACTAGTTCCTCGTTGCCTTCCTCCTAGGGTGCTAGAATACTAGAAACCTCTTCCGGAATGAGATTTCTGAAATCGAATTACTTTATATGCTAGCCCAATAACAAATAATTACTTTATATGCTAGCCCAATAACAAACCAGAATGCGGCTACAACATATACAAAAATGCGGCTACAACATATACAAGCATTCCTTTAAGTGGCCAGGTATCCGACTAGATCTCCGGACTTTTGGAGATCTTATTCCCTCCCCGTATCTGGGAATCCCTCTCATACACTCTTATCCCTGCTTTATGGAGCAGACAGGGCTTATACTCTCAACCCGTCTATGGTTTATGAGTTAGATGTGAGGTTAAGCATAAGCGTCAGACCCCCAAGCTCACAAGCCCTCAAGTTCCCAATCATGTGAGGTAAGGCGCATTCCGTTGCTTAGTTCGGCAATCCCCTTCTAACTCATACCATCCTTGACAAGGCTCATTCACTTTCTCAACAAGACAGACAAGACAGACACAGACAACAAAACAAACAAATAATTCCAGCAATATAAACTAAAATATGCAGTAATTCTAGACTCACCACTACAGAGGCTGGTGTTTTAAAACCAGGAGAACCGTAACTGACAGAACAGATAGGCACAAATCAGGGGAGCACAGAATATAAGAAAAATAAAGCTTTTTCTTACCTGGCCAGGTTTTTTGATCTGTGGTTCCCGGAATGCCTGTCCTTTCGTTCCGTCAGCGTAGCTCAGCCACCTCTTGTAGCAACTTGGTGGGTCCCTGTTCGAGCGCCAAATGTTAGATTCAACTTTTAAACAAGTTGCTTAAGTTTATATTGCTTTGCCAAATTATTGCTTCTATAAGAAAGATGACACGGAGTCAGGTATGTCTGTATCACAGTTCTCAGCATAAAGGACTGCTGCCTTTACTCTTTCAAAGGCCTTTTATAAGCAATTATACAAACAATAGCATTAGCACAACCCCCACAAAGGGCAAGGGTAAACAACAACAGGAGTCACCTGGGCTACGAACACAAGCTTCAACACCATGGCAATACAGTTACAAGAAAACAAAAGCAGCTTCAACTGAGTTCAACAGCCAAAAGTTACATTCATAACAGATTTACACGTAGGCATTATATTAAGTGAGAACTCTAAATTAAATCCCTGACCTTATCACATGTATCATGAGATTTTGAGTGCAAACCTCCTCCCATCAGCAAGGGCATTGAAGATGAAACGTGGCTGGGTCTTTCAGCATGACAATGATCCCAAACACACCGCCCGGGCAACGAAGGAGTGGCTTTGTAAGAAGCATTTCAAGGTCCTGGAGTGGCCTAGCCAGTCTCCAGATCTCAACCCCATAGAAAACCTTTGGGGGGGGGGAGTTGAAAGTCCGTGTTGCCCAGCGACAGCCCCAAAACATCGCTGCTCTAGAGGAGATCTGCATGGAGGAATGGGCCAACATACCAGCAACAGTGTGTGACAACCTTGTGAAGACTTACAGAAAATGTTTGACCTCTGTCATTGCCAACAAAGGATATATAACAAAGTATTGAGATGAACTTTTGATATTGACAAAATACTTATTTTCCACCAGAATTTGCAAATAAATTCTTTCCAAATCAGACATGGAATTGTCTGGATTTGTTTGCACATTTTGTCTCTTAGAGTAAATATTTTTTTGCCCCAGTGTGTGTGTGTGTGTGTGTGTGTGTGTGTGTGTGTGTGTGTGTGTGTGTGTGTGTAGTTTAGGATAAGTTTGGATTTCTTCTGGAGGCGCTTTGAGTGGACATAACTGATGTACCCTGCTCAGTGGAGGCAGGCCTTCATGAACAAAGGCCATATATGGGCAGCACAGAGGCTTAGTGGTTAGCCTTGCAGCACTGAGGTCCTTGGTTCAAATCCTGAGGAGGACACTATCTGCATGGAGTTTGCATGTTCTCCCTGTGCTTGCGTGGGTTTCCTCTGGGTACGCAAGTTTCCTCCCACACTACAAAGACATGCTACCCTTGCATTGGTGGTGCAATGGTGAGCATAGTTGCCTTCCCAGCAGCTGACCTGGGTTGGATTCCCTGCCAACGCCATCTCCAAGTTCTTGGCATCCCCAGAGAGAAAAGCGCTATACAATTTCAATGCTGAGTATATATTAGCGGTGGAATAAAGAATGAAGCAAATGTGTGGTATGTTTGATGAAGAAATTAAAATGATCCCCCCAGAATCTATAGATGGTGAAGGCACCAACTGATAGAAGACGCTAAGGCTGCGTTCACACCTAAGCGTTCCGGATCACAGGGGCGGAATTACTGCAATTCCCAAATCGCCACAACGCGGTACGTGCTTGTGATCCGTTACTTTCAATGGCAGCCCAATCACGGGGCGATTTTGTCACGATTGTCGTCCGACAAATCGTGTTAACACAATCGGAGGACACCTGTCGCCCAACAGCAGTCCCGCGGTTTTTGTTGCGATTTGTCGGACAAAAGTCATGGCAAAATCATGCTGCGATTGGGGTGCTATTGAAAGCAAGAGGATTGCAATCGCGTTTCCGGAATCCCGAACACCTAGGTGTGAACAGAGCCTAAGTCCTCGCATAACAAGAATTTCCTGCACATACGTCTCCCCAATAGGAATATTACACCAATACCCCCCCAGCAGGAATATTACACCCATACTCCCCCCCGGCAGGAATATTACACCCATACTCCCCCCCAGCAGGAATATTAAACAGATACCCCACTATCCTGATACTGACATCCTCCTAGCAGGAATATTACGCCGACACCCCACCATCCTGACACTGAAGTCCCCCCAGCAGGATATTACACCCATACTCCCCCCAGCAAGAATATTGCATCAAAACTCCACCCAGCAGGAATATTACACCGACACCCCACCATCCTGACACTGACGTCCCTCCAGCAGGAATATTACACCAAGTGTCGCCTATGGAAATTTAAGTACTGTAGTTTGTCGCCATTCCACGAGCGCGCGCAATATTAAAGCATGACATGTTAGGTATCTAATTACTCGGCATATCATCTTTCACATTATACAAAAAAAAAAAACTGGGGTAATTGTGTTTTTTTTTAAATTCAGTAAAGTAGATTTTTATTTTCCAAAAATACAGTGGGACATAAAATATTGCAACAACTGCCATTTTATTCCCTAGGATCTCTCCCAAAGAAAACCCCAAAACCAAAACACAAGAATCAGGGTGACGGGTCTGGGGTGCTTGGGATCAGGGTGATGGGTCTGGGCTGATCAGGGTGACTGGTCTGGGATCAGGATGCTCGATATCAGGGTGCCAGGCCTAGAGTGCTTGGGATCAGGGTGATGGGTCTGGGCTGCTTGGGATCAGGGTGACGGGCCTGGGGTGGACCAGGGGGACAGTGGGATGGACAAGGAGACAGCAGGATGGATAGGGGAATGGACAGGGGGGACAGCAGGATGGATAGGGGGAAGGGACAGGGGGAATGGACAGGGGGGACAGCAGGATGGACAAGGGGGACAGAAGGATGGATAGGGGGATGAACAGGGGGGACAGCATGATGGATAGGGGGATGAACAGGGGGGACAGCATGATGGATAGGGGTATGGACAGGGGGGACAACAGGATGGATAGGGGATGGACAGGGGGGACAGCGGGATAAATAGGGGGATTGTATACCTGTCTCCTGCTGTCCCGTTCTGTAAGCTGTGGGTTGCTTCCTGTACTGAGGCTTATCACTGCACTAGCTGCTTCTTCAATTTACAGATGGAGGCCACTGTGCTCATTGGGACCTTCAATGCTGCAGAAAATTTTCTGTACCCTTCCCCAGATCTGTGCCTCAATACAATCCTGTCTCAGCAGCCTGCAGACACTTCATGGCTTAATATGGGCTCTGACTTGCACTGGTAACTGTGGGACCTTATATAGACAGGTGTGTGCATTTCCAAATTATGTCCAATCAACTGAATTTACCACAGGTGGACTCCAAAAAAAGTTGTAGAAACCTTCCAAGGATGATCAGTGGTAACAGGATGCACATGAGCTCAATTTTGAGTGTCATGGCAAAGGCTGTGAATACTGTATTTATTTGAGTATAGCACGCACTTTTTCACCCTGAAAATCGGGTGCAAATAGCGTGTTATAGGCCGATACTTCAATTTTAGCTGCCTCGGAGGGGACAGGGAGCAAGGCGGGATGAGCGCCGTCAGATTACATACAGTGAGAATCTCCTGTTTACTTGGCGGCCTCTGTAATAGAAAGTCCCGTTTCCTGGGCAGCCATTGGACCACTGTTCTGTCTATCATAGGAGATTCTCACTGTATGTAATCTGTTGGTGCTCGTCCCGCCCCCCTCACTGTCCCCTCTAGGCTGCAGATGGGCATCGATCAGGCTGCACTGATGGCAATGGTGAGGCTGCTGCATTGAAGGCAATGGTGAGGCTGCTGCATTGATGGCAAAGGTGAGGCTGCTGCATTGATGGCAATGGCGAGGCTGTTGCATTAATGGCAATGGTGAGGCTGCTGCATTGATGGCAATGGTGAGGCTGCTGCACTGATGGCAATGGTGAGGCTGCTGCACTGATGGCAATGGTGAGGCTTCTGCACTGATGGCAATGGTGAGGCTGCTGCACTGATGGCAATGGTGAGGCTGCTGCACTGATGGCAATGGTGAGGCTGCTGCACTGATGGCAATGGTGAGGCTGCTGCATTGATGGCAATGGTGAGGCTGCTGCATTGATGGCACTTGTGAGGCTGCAGATGGGCATTGATCAGGCTGCATTGATGGCAATGGTGAGGCTGCAGATGGGCACTGACCCTTATTTTGATTTAAAGTTCCTTATTTAAATTTTTTTCCCCTGAAACTTCCCTCTTAAAATGAATGTGCGTGTTATACGCCGATAAATACGGTACTTATGTACTTGTGATTTTTAAATTTTTTATTTTTAATACATTTGCAAATATTTCAAACAAACCTCTTTCACATTGTCATTATGGGGTATTGTTCGTAGAATTTTGAATAAAATAATGCATTTAATTAATTTTGGAATAAGGCCGTAACATAACATAATGTGGAAAAAGTGAAGCGCTGTGAATACTTTCCGGATGCACTGTATGCTGTGCTTGCGTAAACTTGTGTGTGAGCGTAAATTCCTGGATGCACAAAAGCCATGTTCAAGGATTTACACTATGCCAGTACCTTATCAAGAAAATGCTAAGGATCCTGCAAGCAGGAAACCTGAGTGATGATTTTATAAGTAATGGCTGATTTTATCCAGCAGGTTACAGTTAATGAAAAGTGGATTAAATAGACTCATACGAACCTGCTAAAGTGCTATGCAAGAAGCAATATCTCCCCCTAGTGGTAATAAAAAGGTTCTAGATCTAGTGGCATTTATATGATTACTGGAGCAGGATTTTAGTCTTTAAAGTAGGAGAAACTATTACAACTTATAAAATATAGTTTTTTTCAACAAATACTGTTATTTTAGATAAAGCAGAACTTCAGGGAAATTGAAAAAAAACCCCCTACCAATTCATCCAAGTATGTGTTCATTTACAATGATTAAAGCCGAAATCTGGGAAACTTGAAAATGATCTCTTGCAGTGGGGCTGATGGTTTGTTTAGACCCCTTTCACACTGAGGCAGCTTTCAGGCGTTTTAGCGCTGGAAATAGTGCCTGTGAAGTGCCTGAAAACTGCCTCCCATGCCGCCTGAATGTGAAAGCATTGTGTGAGTTGCGTGAGTGTTGTCCTGCAAGCGGCATCCTTGGGGCGGTTTGGGAGCGCTACGCCCCTGCCCATTGCAATGAATGGGCAGCACTTCCAAAGCGCCACAACACGGGTGGTTTTAACCCCTTCTTTGGCAGCTAGCGGGGGTTAAAAGTGCCCCGCTAGCGACCAAAATGCACCGCTTAAACAGTGCTAAAGCGCCGCTAAAACGGGTGGCACTTTAGCGCTAACGCACGAGCTGCCCCAGCGTGAAAGGGGTTTTAGGTCTAAGGGACTTGCCAGACCAGGCCCAACAATGTCTTCTTCCCTACGCTCCAGCAGTCTAAGTTCCTGATGTCTTCAAGTCCAATGCAGGGTGCAATGCACCAATGCAGTGTGGGGGAGCAGAGGATTGGGTAGATAAAAGCACTTTTACTCTCCCTTAGATGAAACAAACAATTAACTCATGAAGTGCAGGCCCAGTTTTACAGCCAGAGATAACTTCCAAGGGGCTTCAGGAATTATTTTTATTGCATAGTTACATTGGTTCAGCATAGAACAATGGCTTAAAAGTGATATGGTCCAGAAATATTTAGCCAGAATAAAGGTGGATAAAGCACCTGGAACAGATGGCATCCACCCATAGATCTTAAAAGAATTGAGCTCTGTCATTTCAAAATCATTGTTTCTAATTTTTAGGGACACTTTTTTATGTCTGGAATGGTACCACTGGACTGGCGTAAGGCCAATGTGGTGCCTATATTTAAAAAGGGATCAAAGTCTTTAGCAAGTAACTATAGACCTGTTAGTTTAACTTGTTTTTTTTTGTAAATTCTTTTTTGTAAATTTATTTAACAAGGGGGAACATGCGAAAGCACAGAAAACACAATGTAGTACATCACTTTATATCCCTATACATATATTTACATAATTATAAGAGCACTTTACATGAAGTCTCCTAGGTGGGATGTGTATCTAAGGAATAGGAGTCCCCTGTGCCCGCATGACCCCTTTTATTTTACCGATGTGAGCCGTATTTTAAGGGTGTAGGTGAGGAATTGTAGTCGGATCTCATCGATCCCTTATTGTCAATATCCGATGTACTAACATCAAATAGAAACAAAAACAGAGACAAAAGGAGGTAAAAAGATGGAGATGAGGAAAAAAAAAGGGGGGGTAATACCCCTGTCCGGTCACAGACCGTCCAACTGGGGAGTTTTTTTCTTCTTTTCTCTTTTCCTCCCTTCCCTCCTATAATTCTTTTTTAGCAGTTATTCCCCTTCACATTGGTTTACTAGCTGTCTTCCTTGGAGTAATAGAATTCGTGCCAGAAATATAATTTTTTGGAGAATTTTTCATTGAGACCTTTTTCCATGGCCACCAAGTCCTCCATTGCGTGTATGTCTGCTATTCTTTTCAACCAGGTAGCCATCGACGGAGACTGAGTCTGTTTCCAATACAAAGGGATGTAGCTTTTTGCTGCCATGAGCAAGAGTGGCAGTATGGATTTCCTGTAGCTCTTGGTTGGGATCTCGTGATGATGCATAAGGAAGAACTCGGGGGAGTTTAGCAGCACACGATCTGTGAACTTTTGGATGATGCGCTGCACCTCTGTCCAAAAGGACTGTATCAACCGGCATGACCAGAAAACATGAAGGAACGTTCTGATCTCCTCTCCGCATCTCCAGGACAGGTCTGCACTCTGGGGGAACATCTTGTGAATCTTTACTGGCGTGTGGTACCAACGAGACATCACCTTGTATCCTGCTTCTTGGTGTCTTGCACATATGGAAGTCTTGTGGGAAAAAAGGATAATCCGCTCGACCTGCTTTTCTGTGAATTTTAGTCCCAGATCGCGCTCGCACCGGTCAATGTAAGGAGGTCTAGTGTCCGGCTCTGGGGACACCAGTAGCTGATATGTTAGAGAGATCGCGTGTGAATCTTCTGCCAGAAGGAGAGTCCCCGCAATGCCGGGTCGTCCATGATTTGTTGTCTGTTTTTCCACTGTCCATCAATTAGAAAATGTCTAGCCTGTGATCTCTCAGTTACTTTTAGATCATGAAATCAGGGATCCTTAAGTCCCAGAGTGAACGCCGGGTTTCCCACTACTGGGGTGGGTGGAGGAGGGAGTGGTGCGATAGACAGATCTCGGAAAACTTACTAAGCAGTCCGGATTGTCACCCCCACCGTGGGGTGGAATAATACCTGCTTTGGCAGAGGTTGCTGGCACCAGGGCAGTTGACCCAGACGGTCTCCCGCCATGGAGTTTTCTATTTGCACCCATTGTTTCAAGTTTTCGTGTCTGCACCAACCCAAAATATGGGTTAGATGACAAGCTGTGTGATAGAGAATGGCGTCTGGGAGGGCTATGCCACCTTTCAATTTTGCAAGTCGGAGTGTTGTTTGTGCCAACCGTTGAGGCTTACCAGCTCATACAAAGTGGGCCATCGCTCTATTTACCTCTTTTAAGAAAGCAATAGGGATTTGTATTGGTAGTGCTTGAAAATGATATAAGAGTCTGGGCATAATATTCATTTTCACTATGCCACAGCGTCCAAACCAGGTAAAGAGGCCGTGCTGCCATTCCTTTAGATCTCTTTTTATCGCTGTCAGGAGAGGGGGGAAATTGAGAAGAAAAATATCTTCTGTCTTCCCGGGCAACAGGATTCCACAGGTATTTAATATGAGAGGTGGCCCATTTAAAAGGGAAATCCGAACGGAGTAGAGCAGTTATGGAGGGTGGCAAGTTAACATCGAGCGCTTCCGATTTCTGATAGTTAATGCGAAATTGTGATAGTCCTTTATAAGTCTTTAGTTCCTTGAGCAGATTTGGGATGGACACTAGGGGTTTTGTCAGAAAGAAGAGGAGATCATCAGCAAAAGCCGCTACTTTTGGGGACAGGGTGGCGTCTAGGCCAAGGCCTTCGATATCTGGGTTATTTTTGTGCACAAAAATGGTTCGAGGGTGAGAAAAAAAATTAACGGTGACAGAGGACACCCTTGCCTCGTCCCATTTGCTTTTTTAAATGTCGAAGAGAGATAGCCGTTGACCTTGACCTGGGCCGATGGGCAGGAATAGATAGATCCAATTCATCATTCGTGATTTCAAGCCTATGCATCTGAGGGTTTCATATAGGAAAGTCCAACTCACCCTATCAAATGTCTTTTGTGTTCTCGCCGCCTGGATCAGATTAATCGCCTTCGTTGTTTTGTCACGTGCCTCTCTAGTTGGGACAAATCCTACTTGGTCATATTGAATCAATAGTGGGATTGAATTTATCATGCCACATTTAAAAGAGATATTGGTCGGTAATTTTGACGCTGTAGTGGGTCTTTTCCTTCTTTAGGTATTACAGCAATGTGGGCTCTCAGTTCATCTCTCGGAAGGACCGCCCCTCTCCTGCTGCATTGTATGCCGATAGAAATGCGGAATCAACAGGTCTCCAAAAGTCCTGTAGTATAGAAGGGAATACCCATCTGGGCCAGGGGCTTTGCCCAGTTGCATTTGTGCTATTGCCAACGTTACCTTGTTTGCTGAGATCGGTTTTTCAACTTCGCTCAGCTCGTCCTTCGAAACCTGCGGGAGGCCCAACCTGCTAAGGTATTCCCGAATGGCCTTTTGGTCGGCGGATCTGTCGCTATCCGACTTCGGGTACGGGAGATTATACAAATCTGTATAATATTCCCGGAAAAGAGCGGCTATCCCTTCAGTAAAAGAGAGAGGGGGAGGTGGTGCTGCGCTAACCAGAGATGTCTCTACTAGTGGGAATAAATATTAAATCCTGATATTCAAAGATCACGGGAAGATTAAATAGTAAAAAACATCAGCAAATCGCATAGGATAAAAATATGTGAATCCAATTAATACTTGTATATATAAGGATAGGTACTGGTGTAAGGTAAAAACAAATAACAACAGATTGAATAGTAAGACTCAGTAAATCGCATAAGTAGATATGGTGAAAAATAAATATATGAATCCAATCAGTGCTTAAAGATGAAAAATAAAAAGTAATAAATACTGGTGTACGGTTAAGACAAATATTAGCAACCAATTAACATATATTGACATGTGTAGAAATCCAATGTGACTAATAGTGCTCGTGCTCTTGTGACTAGAAGCTCAAAAATTCATTTGTTAAGGTGCAACAATAGATGAAGGCAAACAGTCATAAATCAAGTGGTAAATGACAACCAAGTGAGATAAACAAAGCAAACGAAATGGTCGCTTTATCCTAATATTGCGACCTTCTGCAATAGTGCGACTATAATGTGAGTGATCATATATGTGGCTAAACCACTCTGATCATTGGGTGTCCAGAAAAAATAATTATAAAAATAATTCAAAGTGTCCAAAGCAAAACAGTGTTCAGCAAGCCAGTGTTTTAAAACGCAATCCCTCCAATGGCAGTGAGGTGTTATTTCTAAAACATTCTCTATCTTCTTCATGCAGCATGCACTAGGGTAGACAGTGGCCCCTTACCTAGCGGTGCTAGGTCAACCGCATATGAGTTGTTAACTCTCGTGGTCCTGGGTCTCTCCTGTGTCTCTGTGTCCAGACTTGCTGACTCTACAAGATCCTGTATGGGGCTGGTATGTGTCTAGCTGAGGTCCTGGGACAGTGCCGCTCCTAACTCCTCCTCCACATCAAATCTGTCTCCATTCAAAACATTGAGTGTGATTTCTTTCTGCTGCTTCACTTTTCTGCTCTCTCCATGAGTCACTTCTGACAGGTTTTTCAAACACCAGATAATTGGTGATGAGGGAGGACAGTCCCAGCAAACAGCTTGAGTTTCCATACCCATTGGTTCATAGTGGGCTGTAGCAGGTCCACGTCTACAAAGAACGGTGCATGGTCGGAAAACCTGATTGAGCCGAAACAACCTTGGATAAGAGTGATTGTGGTACCATGAGCATGTCGATTGTAGTATATAAATCATGGGGGTGCGAGTAAAATGTATAGTCCCTTTGGTTCGGGTGGAGGACATGCCACACATCCACCAAGTAGAATGCATGAAGATTTTTTTTAAGACGCCTCAGCATCGCATCGGAATTCTGAGATTAATTTCTGGATGAGTCTATAGTCGGGTCTATGGTAAAATTCATGTCTCCCCCCAAGAGTACTTCCCCTTCGGAGAAGTCTCCCAAGTTGGTCAGGATCTGATCCAGGAAGGCTATCTGGTTAGAGTTGGTAAGATATATGTTCAATAAAGCGGTAACCAAATATCAGCCTAACTAAAATATTAATGAGTATAATAAGCAGCCAGCAAGTACAAAAAGTCATAAATGCAGCGCTGAATAAAATATGATAGTCCATATAGATCAATGAAGAGCAGAGCTGAGATGAAACCTCCACCAAAACTTCAGTGTGCAGGAGAAAAGCACACCACACCCAAGCGCTTGTGAATCTGCTTACCAGAGAGATGTAAAAAACAAGCGAAGTAAGCGTGTAGTACAGTGGTCTCAAAATACCGGCCCGCGGGCCATTTGCGGCCCGCGGACTGGTTATAAATGGCCCGCCGAGCCTGGACGGGTTTGCTTGAGGGGGAGGCGCCGAAGAGCTTTGTCTCCATCTCCGTGTCCTCTCTGCTGCACACTGCTGCAGCCCAGAGAGAGAACAGAGCGGAGGAAGGATCTGCCTATCGCCCCGCCAACCTAGGCACTGGTGATCGATCAGAGCCCCGGATCCAGGGTCCTGCTGCCACCTCAGGGCGGGAGATTGTGTCCTTCTCTGGGTGCCCTGTGTTGAAGTTAGGAGCTTACTTGAGGAGAGGTGAGTGAGCCATCACACTGAGGCAAGTCCTTAGTGGGGTGACTGGGGTAGAAATTTGGGTGTGGGGGGTATTTATGGAGTGTGAGGGGTATTTGTGGGGGTATTTATGAAGTGTGGGGGGTATTTGTACAGTGTGGGGGGTATTTGTACAGTGTGGGGGGTATTTATGCAGTGTGGGGGTATTTATGGAGTGTGGGGGGTAATGCTGGGTTAATAATGCGTTTTGCTGACATCAGTGCTGGGTTAATAATGCGTTTGCTGACACCAGTGATGCGTTTAATAATGCGTTTGCTGACATCAGTGCTGGGGGTAAATAATGCGTTTGCTGACCCCAGTGCTGCGTTTAATAATGCGTTTGCTGACATCAGTGCTGGGGGTTAATAATGCGTTTGCTGACACCAGTGCTGGGGGTTAATAATGCGTTTGCTGACACCAGTGCTGGGGATTAATAATGCGTTTGCTGACATCAGTGCTGGGGTAATAATGCGTTTTCTGACATCAGTGCTGTGGATTAATAATGCGTTTGCTGACATCAGTGCTGGGTTAATAATGCGTTTGCTGACATCAGTGCTGGGGATTAATAATGTGTTTGCTGACATCAGTGCTGGGGATTAATAATGCGTTTGCTGACACCAGTCCTGGGTTAATAATGCGTTTGCTGACATCAGTGCTGGGGGTTAATAATGCGTTTGCTGACATCAGTGCTGGGGGTTAATAATGCGTTTGCTGACATCAGTGCTGGGGATTAATAATGCGTTTGCTGACATCAGTACTGGGTTAATAATGCGTTTGCTGACATCAGTGCTGGGGGTTAATAATGCGTTTGCTGACACGAGTCCTGGGTTAATAATGCGTTTGCTGACATCAGTGCTGGGGGTTAATAATGTGTTTGCTGACACCAGTGCCGGGGGTTGATAATGCGTTTGCTGACATCAGTGCTGGGTATAGTATATTATTGCTGGTATAGTTTACTGTTTTTTGAAGTTTTGAAAGTGCATGCGGCCCCCATGGGATATGAAAACTTGTCATGTGGCCCTCTGGCAATTTGAGTTTGAGACCCCTGGTGTAGTACAAACGCTCAATCAGTGCATCCAGTTGGCACACTCCATCAAAAATAAATACAGTTGTCACGTATCACCAGGAGCTCAAATTTCACATGAGTGAATGGTGCGATCAACAGCATGGTACCCAATAGAAAGAAAGTGACAATAGTAAAGCCCGTAAGGATAAAACACACGTTTTTATTATAGTCTACTTACAGGAGTCCAGTAAAACATCATCACAGAAAATGGAAAAGATAATCCGCGGTTCAAAAGCGTGCTTGCATCGGCCAGCCTGACATGTTTCATCCTATGTGGATATCATCAGAGGCGCCAGGGGGTAGGGTTGCCACATCATCCCTGCAATCCAGGACACATATTAATTACACAGGTTCTGTGGCTGATTAAGGTGGTAATTAAACTCACTTGGTGCCTTATCTGCATTAAATCAGTCTCAGAACCTGTGTAAATAATATGTGTCCTGGATTAAAGGGATGATATGGCAACCCTAGGGGGGGGGCTGCCCTCGTGCAGACACTACGGGAGCTGGACTCAGATCATCTAATGGCAACACAGGAATGGGTCCCCCCAGTCTCTTGGCAGTTAATAAACGGGCTTCACCCCCCCAATTGTTTTGTGCAGTCAGGAATCAGTCAGTCATTGGTGTTCTGAGTAAGTTTCTTGGATGAGTTGTGCACTCTCAATGTGAGGAGCCAAGAAAAGAGTGAAAACATGTCACTTATGGTCGTCGCGGGTCACACTCAGGCTTCAGGGCTCTCGCCGACAGCTGGTTTCCTCTCCTTCGTCTGGCGGAGCGACGTGGCAGACCCGGTCCGGGAGCCCAAGGAGCCTGGCAGGAGTCTCTAGTAGGCAGCGGCTTCATCCAATCAGATAATTGGATAGGTTCCATGTCTAGGAAAAGGAACAGGTCCGGGAGATCTGCATGGTGCCTCAGAGTAAAGGAAGCTCCCATTTCCGGTCACTTAGTTGGAATGGAAAGCCCCATCGGTATGGGAGCCATGGACCTCCATGGAGGTCGGTGTTTCCGGGCCCAGGAGCTGTTGAAAGATAACCAAGCTAGTGTCCTGCAAGTTCTCCAGACCTGTTGCCTCCGGCAACCCTAGGATCCGGAGGTTGTTGCGGCGACTCCTCTTCTCTTGGTCCTCGGCCTGGAGCTGCACCTCTGCCAGTTTTTCCTGGAATTCTGCCTGTCCTTTCTTTAGTTAAGCTACCCGTAGCTCTAAGGGGCTCACCTCTGTCTCCCCGTTGCCGACACGTTCATCCAGCGTGTGAACATCAGAGCAGAGCTCACGAAAGTCACAGCACTGCTGCTCCTCCATCCTTGCCATTAGGGCTTCCATATCAGCCTTGGTTGGTAACGCCCACAGCAGGGCTCTGATGTCCGCGTCCGTCTGCGAGGATCCCACGGAAGTCTCCGAGCCACCCGGGCTGGCAGGTGAGGGTACCATAAGCGAGGGCAACCCCTCCAGCGAGTGTGGGACAGGTCGCTGTGGTGCAGCCATGGATGTGGATGGTAGGTCTTCTGGCCTTCTCTCGCCACATGGCTGTGTGGGGGAGACTGCTGTTCAAGCCAGGAATTGAAGATACCGGCTGATCAATGCCGCTGGATTAGCTTTCTGTATTCCCTTGGTCATTTCAGGGTGGTTTTTGTAGGAGAAATGGTCATTTCAGTTAAGGTTAGTAGTCCGGGGTCGGGAGCTCTAACAGAAAGCTTCCTCACTCCGCCATGTCCAAGCCAAGTCCCCCAGTTTAACTTCTATAGTCGGGAAGATACTGGAGAGTTTAAAGTGGTTGTAACTTTAAAGATTAAATCACTGCCAGCCCCTCTCTTGTACCCAGGCATACCACACTCTATAAGTGTTTTTTTTCCCCCTGTAAATACCCTTTTTCAGCTATATTCAGGCCGGTCATGTGACTCCCGGCCACTCTGCTACTCCGATCCAGGGCTACAGTGGGAGGGGCCGAGATCTCCCTCTGACATCAGCCGGGGAGGTGACATGACCGCTGTGCTGGCCGCTCAGCCTCTCCTGCTGTAGCCCTGGATCTGAGTAGCTGAGCTGTCGGGAGTCAGGTGACCAGCCTGAAGATATCTGAAAAATGTATTTAGAGGCTTTGTTTTTAAAAACACTTACACAGTGTGGTATGTCTGGATGAAACAGAGGGGCTGGCAGTGCCAATTTTAAAACTTTTTCTTCACTACCAATTGTGGCAGGAGGGGGGCAGAGACACAGACACACGGAGCTGATAGGCAGGGAGGGAGCAGGGAGAGGAGGACAGAGGAGAGCTGCGGATGACGGAGGCATGTAAACTGACCACGCTGTCAGGGCTCAGCAGCCATGATTATCGTGGTCAGCACACAGAGGGGGACACAGGAACAGGCAGGATTAGCCAGGTTTTTTACAGTTTAGAGAGGGGCAGATTAGACAGCACAAGCGCTATGCTGTTTAATCTGCTATAAGGGAACAGGATCTTTTTTTTTTTGTTTTACAAACTGTCAGGGCTAGGCTCAGCCCTTCCTTCTGTGAGCTGGCCTGCTCAGCTGTCGGCTAATTGCCAGCTCCTATCTCTCCACAGTTACTCAACTGTTGATGACATTCTGCTCATCAGCCCTGCCTACTTAAGCCGTCCAGTCCAGAGGAGCTCTGCCTTCGCCTGGTCAACAACACAGAAACTATCTCCTGCGATCCTGTTCAAGACTTGCTTTGCTGACATCCCTTCTGGCTCCAGATCCTGCGTGCTGTTCCACTACATTGATCCCTGACTTCTGGCTTGGCTGACTATCCGTTCCGGTTACTGAAGTTTGGCTATGTTTTACTACGTTTGTTCTTTTTACTTTTATTATTAAACAAGTGTGATTTTACTGTACTTCTGTCTTGGCCTGATTTCATGGTTTGACAGTAGGCGAAGGCCATGAATTCAGAAGATGCAATCAATCCACGTGTTGGTAATATTTTTTCCAGATTGGATGAACTGGATCACCGCATTTATCAGTTTGCCATGGCGTTACAAACGCTTCTGAGTCACACGGCTTACCTGGAATCTCCCACTGTGGCCGCCCCTGTACAACCTATGTTTCAGGCTGACCCTGCTGCTGCTCTAGTGTCTGTGCAGGCACCCGCCTTGAGTATTACTGCCTGCCCGTGTGACACATGAGACGGTTCCGTTGTCCATGGCCGTAGGGGTTCTTCACCATGATATAATCCAATTCCAAGTTATTTCCTCACCTAAGTTTCCGCTGGTTATTGGTTATCCTTGGTTACAGAGGCACAACCCCTCTTTTGATTGGCTCCATGCTGAGGTTCTCTCCTGGTTACCACAATGCAGTGACACATGCTTCCAGAAGGTAGCCAAGGTCCTGTGCACCTCTTCACTCTCCTCCCTGCTGGAGGAGGACTGCGATTTTAGCGATGTCTTATGTCTTTGACAAAGGTCAAGCTGGTAGCTTGCCTCCACACGAGCGGTATGATTTCGCAATTGACCTTCAACCTGGTGCCATACCCCTCGTGGCCGGGTTTACCCTTTGTCGGTCTTGGAGGATAAGGCCATGGAGGAGTATGTTGCAGATGCACTTTCTCGAGGTTTCATCTGCAAATCCTTGTCTCCTGCTGGTGCTGGTTTCTTCTTTGTGAAGAAGAAGAGTGGTGAACTGAGACCTTGTATTGATTATAGGGGTCTCAATCATTTCACGATTAAGAATGCCTATCCGATTTTGTTGATTGCGGAGTTATTTGACCGCCTCAAGGGAGCAACGGTTTTTATGAAGCTTGATTTGAGAGGGACATACAATCTCGTGAGAATTAAGGAGGGCGACGAGTGGAAAACTGCGTTTAATACCAGAACAGGCCATTATGAGTACCTCGTAATGCCTTTTGGCCTTTGTAACGCCCCTGGCAGTTTTCCAGGAATTTATTAACAATGTCCTCCGAGATTTGTTGCAGTTACAGTGGGGCAAAAAAGTATTTAGTCAGCCACCAATTGTGCAAGTTCTCCCACTTAAAAAGATGAGAGAGGCCTGTAATTGTCATAATAGTTATACCTCAACTATGAGAGGCAAAATGTGTAAACAAATCCAGACAATCACATTGTTTTATTTGCAAATTTTGGTGGAAAATAAGTATTTGGTCACCTACAAACAAGCAAGATTTCTGGCTCTAACAGACCTGTATCTTGTGATGATTTTGACCCCACGGGGTGAGATCTTGCGTGGAGCCCCAGATCGAGGGAGATTATCAGTGGTCTTGTATGTCTTCCATTTTCTAATTATTGCTCCCACAGTTGATTTCTTCACACCAAGCTGCTTGCCTATTGCAGATTCAGTCTTCCCAGCCTGGTGCAGGTCTACAATTTTGTTTCTGGTGTCCTTCGACAGCTCTTTGGTCTTCACCATAGTGGAGTTTGGAGTGTGACTGTTTGAGGTTGAGGTGGACAGGTGTCTTTTATACTGATAACAAGTTCAGACTGGTGCTATTAATACAGGTAATGAGTGGAGGACAGAGGAGCCTCTTAAAGAAGAAGATACAGGTCTGTTAGAGCCAGAAATCTTGCACCAAAATTTGCAAATAAATTATTTTGCCTCTCATAGTTGAGGTATACCTATGATGACAATAACAGGCCTCTCTCATCTTTTTAAGTGGGAGAACTTGCACAATTGGTGGCTGACTAAATACTTTTTTGCCCCACTGTATGTGTGGTGGTTTATCTCGATAATATCCTCATATTTTCCCTGGCATCCACCACACAAATGTCTGTCATGTGCTTCAGAAACTAAGAGAGAACAATCGCTATTGTAAACTGGAGAAGTGTGAGTTCCATCGTGAACAGGTTAAATTCCTGGGTTATGTCATTTCCACTGCTGGTTTTTTCGATGGACCCAGAGAAACTTTCGGCAGTTCTACAGTGGCCCCAACCCGTGGGTTTACGTCCCCTGCAGCGTTTCCTGGGCTTTGCCAACTATTATCGGAAGTTTATACGTAAGTTCTCGTCTCTGGTCAAGCCCCTGACTGATATGACCAGAAAGGACGGTAACCCACAGAGTTGGTCTCTGGAGGCTTTTAAGTCTCAAAGGCTGCCTTTGTTTCTGCTCCTGTGTTGGCACATCCTGATCCTACGTTACCTTTTATCCTTGAGGTTGATGCTTCTAAGACTGGTGTTGGCGCCCTTCTGTCTCAACGTCCTACCTCTGAGAGCGCTATGCATCCTTGAGGCTACTTTTCCAAGAAATTGTGACCTGCGGAGTGCAATTACGAGATTGGTGACAGAGAGCTGTTGGCGATCATTTTAGCTCTGAAAGAATGGAGACATCTCCTCGAAGGTACCACTGTCCCAGTTCTCATTCTTATTGACCATAAGAATCTCACATTCTTGTCTGAGGCTAAACACCTCTCTCCCAGAAGGGCGCAATGGGCTCTTTTCTTGTCAAGTTTCAATTACATTGTCTCATTCTTACCCGGTACTAAGAATGTAAGGACAATTTTCCTCCACTTCCAAGTCAGAGTCGGTTCCGGTTCCTGTGATTCCTCCTGATCATAGTCTGGCTAAGGTTCACATGAGTCTCACTTCTCCTTTGGGTGACAAAATTCTTGCTGCTCAGGTCCATGCTCCTCCTGAGAAACCTTGTGACCGCTGCTTTGTCCCAGAGAGTCTCCATACTGCCATGCTCCAGACTTGCCATTCTCCCAAGGCTGCTGGCTACCCTGGGAAGAATCAACTCTTTTGGGCCATTTCCCAACAATTCTGGTGGCCTAGTCTACGTGCTGATGTAACTGCCTTCGTAGCTGCCTGTTCCGTGTGTGCTCAGACTCCACGACACCTTCCAGTGGGCCTCCTATAACCCATACCCAATGGAGAGAGGCCCTGGACCCACTTGTCTATGGATTTCATTGTGGAGTTATCCAACTCCCAGAGCAACACAGTTATCCTTATGGTGGTTGCCGGTTCTCAAAGTTGTGTCATGGTATTCCACTTAAGAAGTTGCCCACTTCTAAGGAACTGGCTTCCATTTTTGCTTGGGAGATCTTTCGCTTACATGGGCTACCCAAGGTGATTGTCTCGGACAGGGGTAGTCAGTTTGTGTCCCGGTTCTGGCGAGCCTTTTGTGTACAGTTGGGAATTCAGCTCGCTTTCTCCTTTGCGTATCACCTACCCATGCCCGGGCGGTTAGCGGACGTTGGAGCCCCTTCAATCCCGGTTAAGTGCGGTTATCTCCGGTCTCCTTGGGCGAGTGACCCAGGACCCATGGTAGAGCTGCCCAAGGAGACCGAAGCCAATCAGCTCTTGGAGCAATTCCTACGTTGCTATATTTCTGACCATCATAACAACTGGTCAGACCTATTACCGTGGGCAGAGTTTGCTCACAACAGTGCCTTGAATTCTGCTTCCCGATTGTCCCCGTTTATGGCGAAATATGGTTTTCATCCTTCCTTGTTGCCTGACTCGTTTGTTCCGCAGAATATCCCTGCGTTAGAGGAGCATCTCCGTGGTCTTCATTTCACCTAGGCACAAATCCAGGAAGCTTTGCGACATGCTAATGATAGGTACAGACTCCATGCTGACCGCAGACGCCTGCATGCGCCTTTCTACCAGGTTGGGGACAGGGTCTGTCTGTCATCTCGCAACCTCCGACTTCGTGTTCCCTCACTGAGGTTCGCACCTCAGTTTTTTGGGCCTTTCCGTATTCTTTGCAGGATAAGAATATGCGTATTTCAAATGTATTCATGTCTCCTTATTTAAACCTTTGGTCTGCAACCACTTTACCACCTCGGTGCCACGTCCTCACCCCGTACAGGTTGACAGCCATAAAGAGCATGAAGTACAGTCCATTGTTGAATTGTAGGTTCCGTGGGCGCATACAGTACCTGGTGCATTGGAAAGGGTATGGTCTGGAGGAACGCCTTGGACGTACATGCCGCTGTCCTCCTCCGTAATTTCCATAGACATTTTCCCCTCAAGCCTGGTGGTCCTCTGAGGGGGAGGAGTCGTTGAGGAGGGGATACTGCCAGGGCTGGGCTGAGCCCCTTCTTCTCTGAGCTGGCCGCTCAGCTGTCGGCTAATTGCCAGCTCCTATCTCTCCACAGTTACTCAGCTGTTGATGACATCCTGCTCATCAGTCCGGCCTACTTAAGCCGTTCAGTCCAGAGGAGCTCTGCCTTCGCCTGGTCAACAACAAAGAAACTATCTCCTGCGATACTGTTCAAGACTTGCTTTGCTGACATCCCTTCTGGCTCCAGATCCTGCTTGCTGTTCCACTACATTGATCCCTGACTTTTGGCTTGGCTGACTATCCATTCCGGTTACTGAACTTTGGCTATGTTTTGACTATGTTTGTTCTTTTTACTTTTATTATTAAACAAGTGTGATTTAACTGTACTTCTGTCTCGGCCTGATTTCATGATTTCTAACACAAACACTTTAATAAAGGACCACATAGATGAGTTCTTGCTGGCAAAAAATATTTTAAGCAACAGACAGCATGGATTCATGAAAGACAGAAGTTGTCAAACAAACCTGATTTCTTTTTATGAGGCGGTAAGTAAAACCTAGGACAGAGGAGTGGCTGTGGACCTGGTATACTTGGATTTTGCAAAAACATTTGGCACAGTTCCCCACACACGGCTAATGTGTAAGGTAAAGTCTACAGGCTTGGAAAGATCAGTTTGTAAATGGATAGAAAACTGGCTAAAAAGACAAAATTCAGAGGGTAGTGGTCCATGATTCTTACTCTGAATGGTCTAAGGTTATCAGTGATGTACTCCAACGTTCAGTGTTAGGACCCTTACTTTTTAATATCTTTATAAGTGATATAGGGTCTGGGATTAAAAGTACAATTTCTGTCTTTGCAGATGACACCAAGTTATGCAGTGGAATAACATATTTACAGGATGTCTCCTGGCAAATGATAGGTGTGCGCAGGGGGTGTGCCAGGTGTGCCTGAGCACACCCTAATCACTATGTGCAGTGCCGATTCCCCTTCCTGGCCAGGCCTCCCCCCATGTTGCGCCTCCCCTGCAGTGCTGCTGGCCTCCTCTCCCCTTCCCCCGGCTGCTGCGGGGAAAGGTATAGTAAATATGTTATTTACTGGCCCCTTCCTTTTCTAAATGAACTTATTCACTCACTGTGTTCATTCATAACTGAAGCATAGTAAACTATGTTTCAGTTTGTGAATGAACAGAAAGCCGCTCAGCACAGAGCACTTCCCATTCATTAACTGTGTAGTTAGTGCCAAGACATGGCTAGGTTTTTGTTTGACTATTTTTGTTCTGTTTGTTTTCTGAAACACTGTACAGCACAGTGGCGGCTGGTGCTCAAAATGTTTGGGGGGCGCAAACAAACTGAAAAATTCTGAAAAAAAAAACATCAAATGCTCCCACTGTGCCCCATCAAATGCTCCCACTGTGCCCCATCAAATGCTCCCACCGTCTGCATTTATCCTGTCTAGGTGGGACAGCCCCCCCGATGCTCCTCAATGTCTTCTCCTGTCCTATCTATTGGTGCTAGAGGGGGTGGCAGGAGAGAGGGGGCGGTGCCCGTGTGCCCTTATGGATGCACCGCCACTGGTATAGTACCTGTATATAGAATTATATATATCACCAATAAACACCACACTGTTTGTCCCTACCTCACTGGATTCGGTATCTGTGCCTGAAAGACTGCTCATCCCAGGGAACTTTGCACCGCCTACCTGTCCCCCAGGTTACAACGACTTGCATGCAAAAAAACAAAAAAAACGGACAATCTGTCGTCCGATTTTTGGATCATGTGTACGAGGTTACTGAGCTGGAGGAAGTGTCAATGGATTACTGGTGCACTGATCAGCATTATAACTACCAGCTCATTTACTGTGAATGAAGCAACTGTGTGGGTTTAGCTGATTTTAAAAGAGACAGCGGCTGTGGGGGAGAGGAGCCTCTGCCCACTGTCATGGGGGCTGGGGTGCTCAGCGGGTAAGGGCTGGGGTGTTTGGAAACGTTACATTTTTAACCCTAAATATACTGTAGGTGTAACATGTCACTAAAGGGGGAAATTGCCCTTTAAATCAATAAAAAACATTCGACCAACACAGCCTAACATTTGTTTTTTGTCCTATTCTGAAAAAACAAATATACATGCACTTTTAGTGGGTGAATTGTTATGTGAATATTTTTTATAAATATACCCCAAGGGTGCAGATTCCCTCCTTTGCTTTTAGCTACTTTATTTCTATTTATTATTAATTATTAGTAAATGAGCATTAGAACACAGCTTATAAAGTAGAGATGTCTCCTACTACAGTACTAGTAGTATAAAACTGCTATATCATAGAAAAGGGGTCAATAACCCAACGATCATGAACTACCTTTTAATCATTGGCACGTCCATGCCTTGCTGACCTTCAAGTGCAGAGCAGGGAAATGATGAGTTCAGACATGAGCCTGAATGTGCCTGAGCTCTCCAGCTGGGAAGCTGTCAAAGCCAACAGCCAATCCTAGGTGGCAGGGCATTCCCCGCACCACAGCATGGCCGTTGTGTATGTGCAGCTGTGGGGCAGGAAATGTCTTTTCTGTTTGTGATTTGCAGTCAACTTTTGACAGCTTTCAGGTGCGATAGCTTGGGTTGGCTTGGGCTCTTGTCTGAACAGACCTGAGTTCATCTCCTGAGTGTACTGCCCTCCTCTCCAGTCCATCCAAGGCATTTGTGGGCAACATCATGTAGGATGGATGAGAGGGGATGGCTGGCAGGGATCAGTGTGCCACTACAACTGGATCTGTCACAGCAGCTTCTCTGCACAACTCTACATGAGAACACCTCATGCAGATGTACCATAGACTGCCAGTAGTGTGCCCTTCTGACCCCACCCCCATACTGTGCCCCTCTGACCCCCCTGTACTGGGCTCTCCTGACCCCCCTGACTCCCATGTACCAGGCCCTACTGACCCCCTTTTCTCTGCCCTCTGCCCTACTGACCCCTGTAGTCTACTCTTCTGACCCCCTGTCCTCTGCCCTGCTGATCCCTGTCCATTACTTTGCTGATAACCGGTTCTCTGCCCTGCTGACTCCCTGATCTCTGCCCTACTAACCCTGTCCTCTGCCTTACTGATCCTCGTACACTGCCCTACATGCTAATGACCTGTATATACTGTCCTACATCCTACTGACCTCTATACACTGCAATATACTGACCTCTGTACACTGCTCTACCTACTACTGACCTCCTTTACACTGTGCCATGACGAGGCTCTGTGGCTTATGCATGCATTTGCAAATGTGTGCAGACTGTACCCCTGCTTTTAACGCATACTGTTACAGGTTATTTGGTTGTCTGCGGGCTGGTGGTAAGTTAAGCTTGTTTTTTTCCTTGGATTTATCTTTGGCCTTGTTTGTACCTGTTGTTAGCCTTCCAATGCTTCTTACTGCGATAGCCAGCTATAGATGGGAGCAACTGGCGTTTGTATCACCCTCCTGTACACTGCCCTATCTACTACTAACCTCTGTACACGGTCCTACACACTACTGACCTCTGTACACTGCAATTCATCCTACTGACCTCTGTACACTGTCCTACATCCTACTGGCCTCTGTACACTGCAATATATCCTACTTTCCTCTTTACACTGCCCTACCTACAACTGACCTCTGTACACTGTGCCGCACAGTACTGACCTCTGTAAACTACAATTTATCCTACTTACCCCTCTACACTGCAATGCTTACTATTGGCCTATGTATATTGCACTACACACTATTGCCTTCTGTACACTGCAGTACAACCTACTGACCCCTCTACACTGCAATACTTACTACTGACCTCTGTACAATGCCCTACATCTTACTGATCTCTGTACACTGCCCTACATCCTACTGACCTCTGTATACTGCCCAACATCCTACTGACCTCTGTACACTGCCCTACATCCTACTGACCTCTGTATACTGCCCAACATCCTACTGATCTCTGTACACTGCCCTACATCCAACTGACCTCTGTACACTGCCCTACATCCTACTGACCTCTGTACACTGCCCTACATCCTACTGACCTCTGTACACTGCCCTACATCCAACTGACCTCTGTACACTGCCCTACATCCTACTGACCTCTGTACACTGCCCTACATCCTACTGACCTCTGTACACTGCCCTACATCCTACTGACCTCTGTACACTGCCCTACATCCAACTGACCTCTGTACACTGCCCTACATCCTACTGACCTCTGTACACTGCCCTACATCCTACTGACCTCTGTACACTGCCCTACATCCAACTGACCTCTGTACACTGCCCTACATCCTACTGACCTCTGTACACTGCCCTACATCCTACTGACCTCTGTACACTGCAATGCTTACTACGTACCTCTGCACAATGCCCCACATCTTACTGACCTCTGTACACTGCCCTACATCCTACTGACCTCTGTACAATGCCCTACATCCTACTGACCTCTGTACAATGCCCTACATCCTACTGACCTCTGTACACTGCCCTACATCCTACTGACCTCTATACAATGCCCTACATCCTACTGACCTCTCTACAATGCCCTACATCCTACTGACCTTTCTACAATGCCTTACATTCTACTGACCTCTGTACAATGCCCTACATCCTACTGACCTTTGTACACTGCAATACTGTATATCCTACTTACTCCTTTACACTGCCCTACCTACTACTGAACTCTGTACACTGAAATAAATACTACTGACCTCTATACATTGCCCTACATACTACTGATCTCTGAACACTGCCTTACAAACTACTTTTCTCTGTACATTGCCCTATATTCTAATGACCTCTGTACACTGCCCTACATACAGTACTATTTACACTGGCCAGAACTCAGAGCAGAGAGTCAGGCCAGAAACTAGTCAAGCAAGTCAGCCATCAGTACCGGTTGTTCTGCATTCATGTTGGACTCCTGCATCAGCTTTGTGGGGGTGACCAATTACTCTACAGGCACAAAGACATTTGTGAAAGAAAGAGGCCAACAAGTTTCTCATTGACCCTAATATTTAAGGTAGGCTACGTTTATATTTTTACAGTGATATTTGTTTTATTACAAAAAAGAAAAATGGCGCTTTACCCTATTGCACCCTGATCTCTTCCACATGGTCCAGGTAGCTCTCTACCTCTCAAAGCTTGCCTACCCTGCCATAGAACATAGCACAGCTGGCACACACAGCAGTGATACCACACTGTAATCGCAGGAGTCATGACTTCCTCACCTCTTAGGCGTCATTCACTCGGCTGTAAAATGTTACTGGTGTTATTACACATGTGTTTTCTAGGAGAAAAATTCCTGCCTTATCAGTAAATTCTTGCATATAGATAGGTTTAAATGCGTAAAAGATGCGTATTTGCACGAATACAAATGCCTATTCAATGCTTCATGTTCTTAGACGAAGATTTTTGGATTTTGAGTTACGGATCTGAAAGCAGCTCATGTTTATGCACCTGTGTACAATGCAGCTGCGACCAGATTTGTAAGTAAAAAAAAACACTTGTGTATGTGTTTTTTTTTTTTTATGGCCGTGTGAATGAAGTCTTAACAACCTTGTATGCTATATATATATTTTCTTTTAGGCATCCCCTCTGCTTGTATGCGTTTATATACATTAAGGCATGTATATATTTAAATCCCGTTCGCTATACCTTATTTTTGTGTTCCTGAGCGATTCCATCTTGATTTTGGGCACGTGAAGCCCACTAGGACTCTCTTCCGGGATAAGTGCATGCTGGCTACCCAGCATGCACCTCCCAATCTCGCGCATTGTAAGTCGGGCATAACGCTGACAGCGTGAAAGAAAGCGATACTAGCCTTCGGCGCTGTCCACTGACTCCTGGGAAACGGTGAAACGCATCTCCCAGGAGCACAGGCGCAGTGGGATATGATGTAAATCGCCGTGGCCAAGAAGTGGCAAATTAGAAGGGACCCCATAGCAACAATGCAGACAAAGTAAAAAAAAAAAAAAAAATTTGCCCAAATGTTGTTGGTAATGCTCAAAGCTTCTGATTTATGTAAAGATTATATTATGGGTGGAACTCTGCTTTAAATGCCGTAGGCTGTTTTTGGTGCGTTTAGATGCATTTTTTTTTTTCAAATAACAATTTTTATTGGTCACAGGTATATAAAAATACAAAAGAATTGTAGTTTGCTCAATACAGAATACAATTGGTAGACATTCAAACTGGTATTCAGTAGGCAATAGGATATATTCATCTAGATAAAGTAAAGATGTAGTAAATTCTTCATCCGCAAAATTCGTCAACCAACAGATATCTATTTTGTTCTGGACATAGTCCAACAATAAGGAAAAGGATAGTAGAAAGAGAAAGGAGGAGAAAAGAGAATATAGGAAGGAGGGGGGATGAGGGGGGGAGGAAGGCTCTGTCGCCAGCCTAGGGTGGGTCCTCCCGCCTTTGCCAGTCCTCCCAGACTTTGTCATGTATTTCCAGTCTATCTTGTAAACGGGCTGTCATTTTTTCCATGAGCTCTATATCCTTTATTCTGGTGTAAAGATCTGTTTGAGTGGGAGGGGTCTGTTTTTTCCATTGCAGGGCGACTAGGCACCTCGCCGCCGTGATTATATGGCCCATCAGTTTCCTAGAGTGGCGGGGTATATTCAACCCAGACACCCCAAGAAGAAATAATTTCGGAGTCCAGGGCACCTGTACCCCCAGCAAGCGAGTCAATAGTAATTGAACTTCCGTCCAGAACGGGACTATTTTAGGGCATGACCAATAAATATGATATAGGGTCCCTCTATCTCTGTAGCATCGCCAACATCTGTCCGAACTGGAAGGGTAGATGGCTCGGAGTACATCAGGCGTCATGTACCAGAAAAAGAGAATTTTATATGCGTTCTCCTTATACAAAGTACAAAGTGAACTTTTGGCTGCCTGGGACCAGATCACCTGCCAGGTGTTTTCCGGTATCTCCTCGCCTAGATACTTCTCCCAGCGGAGCATGTATGTGTGCTTGCCCTGATCTGGGAGACTGTAGGAATTCAATACTTGGTATATGTCAGAGATTAGCCCACGTCTAGCCGAGCCTTCCAATATCAGGCCCTCAAATGTAGTTGGGGTTGAGAATTGTAGGTCTGGGGCAATAGATTGGGCATAGTGTCTGATTTGCAGGTAACCATAGAATGCCTGCTTTGGGATGCCAAATTTTTTTTGAAGCTCCGCAAAGGAGAGTAGCCTGCGTGTGCATGGGTGGACTAGGTGGCCAAAGTGGAACAGGTCTCTGGTCGTCCACGGGGAGGACATCTGATGCGTGAGACCTGCAGGCATTTTGGGGTTATATAGAAAAGACGTAAGGAGTGATCTCTCGGAGCATAGTGTGTGGGCTCGTGACAATCTACGCCAGAGTGTGTTAAGGTGAAGCATGGGGCCCAGAAGCTGGGAGGAGTCTACCTTCGCCTTCGCATTCGATAACATACTGTTTGGGTGGACCGGTGCCATCCACAGTTTTTCGATTTCTGTCCACTTGTTATAGGAGCGTTGAGTAAACCAGGAGGCCAGGGCTCGCAATTGGGCTGCCTGATAGTATTTGGTTATGTCAGGGAAGGATAACCCGCCGTCTGTTCGTGACGCCAGCAGGACCGATCGTGGTATTCTATGTCTCTTATAATTCCATACATAACGTATCATATCCGCCTGTAGTTTCCGCAGTTGGGACTGGAATGGGAAGTGTTTGGAATAGGTAGAGCAGTTTTGGCAGAATAACCATCTTAACCGAGGCTATCCTCCCTAAGAGGGAGATATGATGAGCCTTCCATTTTCTTAGGAGGTCCCTTATATTTTTTAGAAGGGGGGGATAGTTGGCTCTGTAAAGGGTAGGGTAGGAGGGAGTAATCTGGACTCCCAGGTATTTTAGGGATAGATCATTCCAGTGGTAAGGGGAAGCATTGTCGTAGGTGTTGGATCTCCTGAACCGGTATGTTAATAGGTAAGGCTTCAGATTTGGCTGCGTTTATTTTATAGCCCGATAGGGATCTGTACAGGTCAAGCTCAGCGTGTAGGTTGGGGGAGTGAAATCCTGGGTTGGGTCAGGGTAAGTATGATATCGTCAGCAAACAGTGCCAGCTTAAATTCCCTATCTCTCACCGGGATCCCGTGTATGCTCGTATTTTTCCGGATGGTCGCCGCCAGGGGCTCCACACACAGCGCAAATAATAGCGGTGATAGCGGGCACCCTGGCGAGTTCCATTAGCAATCGGAAAGGTCGGCGACAACGCAAAGGGAGTCTTAACTTGGGATGAAGGATTAGTGTATAAGTGTCTAATAGCCTGCAGAAAAGGGCCCCGGAATCCCATGCAGCGCAGCGTGGCGAACAGGAAAGGCCAACCAAGGCGGTCAAAAGCCTTTTCTGCGTCAAGACCCAGAACCAATGCATCTAGTCCCTCCCTGTTCGCCACATCTATAAGGTCAATAATTCGTCTCGTGTTATCCCCCGCTTGACGCAGGGGGACAAAGCCCACCTGGTCCTTGTGTATTAAGGAAGGAAGTATCAGGTTCAATCGCATTGAGAGAAGCTTAGTAAAGATTTTTAAATCGGAGTTAAGAAGTGCGATTGGCCTGTAACTTGCGCATACTGAGGGGTCCTTGTCAGGCTTGGGGATAAGCGTGAGGAATGATCTCTGCATGTCCGCGGGGATGGTGGTGTTCTGAAAAAAGGCGTTAAACATCCTGCACATGTAGGGTAAAAGAATCGGGAGGAATGTCTTGTAGTACTCGTAGGGAGCCCGTCTGGTCCAGGGGATTTGTGTGTGGGCAGAGTTTTTATAGTGGCTGTTATTTCTTCCTCTGTGATTGGGGCGTTAAGTGACTCAAGGTCCGTTCTTTGGAGTCTGGGGAGGCCGCTGTCTTCTAAATAGTGTCGCATTCGTTCCTTGAGGTCAGGAGGCAATGGGTCACGAGGGATCTCAGGATTGTTATATAGGGTTGTGTAGAATTCCCCAAAGGTCTGGGCTATGTCTTGGGGGTGTGTATGTAGAGTGCCCGTCCTATCTTTAATTTGGTGAGGGGTGGACATATGGGAGCGTTCAGACAGTTTGCGCGCTAGGAGGGAGTGGGCTTTATTGCCTTTATCATAATAGGTTTGCTTTAGCCACAGAAGTGCTTTCTCCACCTGGCCTAGTGCCAGATCTCGAAGGTTAGTTCTGAGACATACTACTTTTTTAAGGAGAGATATAGATGGTGAGGCCTGTAGGCGAAGTTCTAGGGTTTTGAGTTCTTTTTCAGTCTGAAGTTTAGATGCTATCGCGTTTTTCTTCATAGCTGAAGAGATCGCGATGCATCGTCCCTAAGAACTGCCTTGTGAGCCTCCCAGAGGGTGGTGAGGGAGATGTCGGGAGTGTTATTGTCTAAGAAGTAGTTTTTCAAAGTCGTCTCTAGTTCCGACCTAGACGGGACATGTTGGAGAAGAAAGTTGTTTAACTGCCAGTTGCTGGGTTTACGCGCCGTAACTCCCATCTCAAGTGATAGGGTTATTGGGGCACGGTCTGACCAAGAAATGGGAAGGATCTGGGCTGTCTTTGTGATCCGTAGGGTGGCGTTATTAACGAAGAAATGGTCTAAGCGGGAGTGCATAAGGTGGGGGGCTGAAAAAAAGGTATATTGTCTGTCTCCTGGGTGGAGTACTCACCATGTATCAAATAAGGCATGACGTCTGGTTAATTGTCTAAATAGTTTGGAATCACGGGCAGCTCGAGCTTGGGGGGCTGTGGGGTTAATCACATGACGATCTAAACCCACTGAATGCGCCAGGTTGAAATCTCCTCCCACGATCAGACATTCGTTGGGGGACTTAAATAGGCGTGTAAAGACCTTGGATAGGAAGTGTATCTGGTGTGCATTAGGAGCATAGATATTGCAAATGGTTATCGCCTGCGATTGCCACTGGCCTCGTAAAATTATGTAGTGTCCCCTTGGGTCAATGAAGGACTCTAAGCATTTGAACGGGGATCCGTGTTTAAATAAGATTGCTACACCTGCGCGTTTGCGAGGGTTGAATGCTTGAAAGACCTGAGGGTAATGTCTGGATGCGAAGGCGAAGGCACCCCCCCTATTAAAATGTGTTTCCTGTAGTAGCGCTATATCTGCCCCTGATCTCCTAATTTAGATGCATTTTTGATGCTTTTTACAGCGCAGGAAAAATGCAGCATGTTTTTTTTTCTACAACTACAGGCACTGGTGTAAACTATGCCATTAAAAACCATATAACCTACTTCCCATGCGTTTTTGATGCAGAAAAAAAAACACACTGGACTGCATGTGGTGTGACCTGGCCCTCATACCTGTGATGTCATTTTAATGCTTCAGCAATTTTTCGGACTTGTGCATGTTACTGGATGTCAAAAACGAGTGTGCAGCACTCTGGGTTCCAGTTCACAACACGGGGGAGTCGGTCACTCGCCTAGAGCGCCATCACTTTGTACCTGGGCACTGTGCCTGGTGAGTGAGTTATATCTGCTATTAAGGATGAGCTCCTGTGTGTTCGCACAGGCCACGTGCAGAGCCCGCCAGGAAGTCAGCGCTGCGCTAATCACAGGCAGTGAGACATTTCCCGATCTCTGCAGCCGCGTATTGGGACAATATCTCACTGCCTGTGATTAGCGCAGCGCCGTGCCGACTTACTGGCGGGCTCTGCACGTGGAGTGTGCGAACACACCGGAGCTCATCCTTATCTGCTATGGAGTTCCATTGGCTGGTTGCAGGTGTGTGCTGGGAGTACATTTGTCATGGCTCGGGTCTAGGGTTGCCACCTGTACGGGAATGACCCGGACAGTCCGGGTTTTGACAGCTGTGCCCGGGTTTCTCTCCTCCTGAAACCCGGACACAGCAGCATAGGCTCCAGCCAGTGTGAGAAGTGAGTGTTCATATCTCCAGCCCACCAGCAGTTTAGCGCCCCCCCCCCCCCCCCCCTCCTGTAGCTGAGACTGCGCTCCGTCCTGCTGTGTTCCGTCAGCAGCGCGACCCCCTCCTGTCCCTGGATGCTCACTCTCAAACAGCACCTGCTCCCCGGACGGCTCCTGTCCTGTGTGGCTTCAGTGGTGACAGTTCCCCTCCATCCACCTCTCCCCCATTGCAGTGCGACGTGAAAGTGTTCGGGTTTGGCTTCAAGAAAAGGTGGCAACCCTACTCGGGTCCTTTGGGTGCTTTTCTGCACGGCTGTATACAAGGCTAGCAGCTAAATGAATAGACCTCCAAGCAATGTTATCTTTAGGCTGCCACTAGGTGGAGCTCTAATGTTTACAGTGTAACCACAAAGAAATGATGCCATCTAGCTCGCATTAGACTTTGAACACAAGACTCTGCACGATACAGTTAGTTAAACTTTCATTTTATGTTATCCTTGTACACTCCTATGATTAGTTCCTGTATGTAGTATTCTGTATGTATGTACTGATATTGGTGTGCTCTTCCTGCTGTCACTATACTGGAAGTAATAGTAATATGTTATGATTGCTTTCTGTTATACTTTTACATTGACAATACAAGTGAACAATACCCATTGTTCTGTGCTCTCCTCTACCTTATAAAGTTCTGCATCCTTCTCAAACCTCACCAACGAAAATTAGTGATGTCCAGTTCATGAACAAATCGTTCTTTTGAATTGATTCTTTTCAGTAAACTGGATGAATCGATTCTTCTGACTGAACTGATCCGTTCAGAGGGAGAGAGAGAGAACGAGAGAGCGAGAGGGAGAGAGAGCATGTGAGAGAGAGCGTGAGAGAGAACGAGAGAGGGAGAGAGAGCGTGTGAGAGAGAGAGAGTGAGAGAGAGCGTGAGAGAGAGCATGTGAGAGAGAGAGAGAGAGTGAGAGAGAGAGCGTGAGAGAGAACGAGAGAGGGAGAGAGAGCGTGTGAGAGAGAGAGAGTGAGAGAGAGAGCGTGAGAGAGAGCATGTGAGAGAGAGAGAGAGAGTGAGAGAGAGAGCGTGAGAGAACGAGAGAGAGCGTGTGAGAGAGAACGAGAGAGAGAGCATGCGAGAGGGAGAGAACATGAGAGGGAGAGAACATGAGAGGGAGAGCGTGTGAGAGAGCGCGAGAGAGAGAGAGCGCGGAGAGAGAGAGAGCGCGAGAGAGAACGAGAGGGAGAGAGAGCGTGAGAGAGCATGCGAGCGTGAGAGAGAGCGCGCGAGAGAGAGAGAGAGCGCGCGCGCGAGAGAGAGAGCGCGAGAGAGAGAGCGCGAGAGAGAGAGAGCGCGCGCGAGAGAGAGCGCGCGCGCGAGAGAGAGAGCGCGCGCGCGCGAGAGAGAGACGCGCGCGCGCGAGAGAGAGAGAGCGCGCGCGCGCGAGAGGAGAGCGCGCGCGCGAGAGCGAGAGAGCGAGAGAGCGAGAGAGAGAGAGCGAGAGAGAGAGCGCGAGAGAGAGCGAGAGAGAAGAGAGCGAGAGAGAGAGCGCGAGAGAGAGAGCGCGAGAGAGAGAGGCCGAGAGAGAGAGCGAGAGCGCGCGCGCGAGAGAGAGAGCGCGCGTGAGAGAGAGCGCGCGAGAGAGAGAGCGCGTGAGAGAGAGCGAGCGAGAGAGAGAGCGCGTGAGAGAGAGCGAGCGAGAGAGAGCGCGCGTGAGAGAGAGCGAGCGAGAGAGAGCGCGTGCGAGAGAGAGAGCGCGCGTGAGAGAGAGAGCGCGAGAGAGAGAGAGCGCGTGAGAGAGAGCGCGAGAGAGAGAGAGCGCGAGAGAGAGCGCGAGAGAGAGAGAGAGCGCGCGCGCGCGAGAGAGAGAGAGCGCGCGCGAGAGAGAGAGAGCGCGCGCGAGAGAGAGAGCGCGCGCGCGCGCGCGAGAGAGAGAGCGCGCGCGAGAGAGAGAGAGCGCGCGAGAGCGCGCGCGAGAGAGAGAGCGCGAGCGCGCGAGAGAGAGAGAGAGCGCCGCGAGAGAGAGAGAGAGCGCGCGCGAGAGAGAGAGCGCGCGCGAGAGAGAGAGAGCGCGAGAGAGAGAGAGAGCGCGCGAGAGAGAGCGCCGCGCGCGGAGAGAGAGAGAGCGCGCGAGAGAGAGAGAGAAGAGAGAGAGAGAGAGAGAGAGAGAGAGAGAGAGAGAGAGAGCGAGAGAGAGAGAGCGCGAGAGAGAGAGAGAGCGCGGAGAGAGAGAGAGAGCGCGCGAGAGAGAGAGAGCGCGCGAGAGAGAGCGCGCGAGAGAGAGCGCGCGAGAGAGAGCGCGCGAGAGAGAGAGAGCGCGCGAGAGAGAGAGAGAGCGCGCGAGAGAGAGAGAGAGGCGCGCGAGAGAGAGAGAGAGCGCGCGAGAGAGAGAGAGAGCGCGCGAGAGAGAGAGAGCGCGCGAGAGAGAGGAGCGGAGAGAGCGGCGCGCGCGAGAGAGAGAGAGCGCGCGAGAGAGAGAGGAGAGAGAGCGCGCGAGAGAGAGAGAGAGAGGCGCGCGAGAGAGAGAGAGAGGAGCGCGCGAGAAGAGAGAGAGAGAGCGCGCGAGAGAGAGAGAGAGCGCGCGAGAGAGAGAGAGCGCGCGAGAGAGAGAGAGAGCGCGCGAGAGAGAGAGAGCGCGCGAGAGAGAGAGAGCGCCGAGGCGAGAGAGAGCGAGCGCCGAGAGAGAGAGCGCGCGCGCGAGAGAGAGAGGCGGCGAGAGAGAGAGGCGAGAGAGAGCGAGAGAGAGCGAGAGCGCGCGCGAGCGAGAGGCGCGCGCGCGAGAGAGACGCGCGCGAGAGAGAGAGCGCGCGCGGCGCGAGAGAGAGGCGCGCGCGAGGAGAGAGCGAGAGAGAGAGAGAGAGAGAGCGCGCGCGGCGCGCGCGGCGAGAGAGAGAGAGAGAGCGCGAGAGAGAGCGAGAGAGAGAGAGAGAGGAGGAGCGAGAGAGAGCGAGGGAGAGAGAGAGAGAGAGAGAGCGAGAAGAGAGAGAGAGAGCGAGAGAGAGAGGAGAGCGAGAGAGAGAGAGAAGAGAGCGAGAAGAGAGAGAGAGCGAGAGAGAGAGAGAGAGCGAGAGAGAGAGAGAGCGAGAGAGAGGAGAGAGCATGTGAGAGGGAGAGAGAGCGTGAGAGAGAGCATGCATGTGAGAGAGAGAGCGTGAGAGAGAACGTGAGAGAGAGAGAGAACGTGTGAGAGAACGAGAGAGAGCGAGCGCGAGAGAGTGAGAGAGAGAGAGAACGAGAGAGAGCGAGCGTGAGAGAGAACGTGAGAAAAACCGCAAAGGTGATCAAATACCACCAAAAGAAAGCTCTATTTGTGGGAAAAAAGGACTGCAATTTTGTTTGGGAGGCACGTCGCACGACCACGCAATTGTCAGTTAAAGCGACGCAGTGGCGAATCGCAAAAAGTACTCTGGTCTTTGGCCAGCCAAATGGTCCTGGGGCTTAAGTGGTTAAACAGTGCTTATATCCAATGCTTTCAACACTTCCTTTAATCAAATTGTTGTTCTTCTCCTGAATGCTCTATGGCAGTGCTTCTCAACTCCTGTCCTCAGGATCCACTAACAGACCAGATTTTCAGTATTACCTTTGGGGAGATGAAGGCTAGAATACTGCAACCACTGAGCAGCAAATGATGATATCTCTGATGTATTTCAGTTATCTTGCAAACCTGGCCTGTTAGTGGTTCCTGAGGACGGGAGTTGAGAACCACTGCTCTATGGTCACATTTGCATGTACTATGGTTTTTAGAACTATAGCGTAACATTGTTTCGTATTGAACACACTCCCACCCCTCCTGCTCAAAAGAACGCCCTTTATCTGAATATTCACAGCCAATCCCTCCCTGCACACAACACGGCTAGATGGCTGCGCAGGCAGACTGAGCTGTAAGTTGGAGAAAGGATCTGAGCACACTCACATGCACAAACACAACTTTGTGTTTACGTCTTTGATTTGGCTGGGTAAATGCATCAAAGAGACACTAAAGCTGACTATACACTACAAATTTTGAACAGTTTCTCAGAAACTGGCCAATGTTTGCTCAGTGGGTAGCCCTTTTGGCTGCCTCCTGCCCAAAATCCTTTGCTTAAACAATTCCAAGGAGGTGGGCGGAAAATTGTCAGCCAGAAATCTGCTCTGCTGCATAGCTGTTTTGTATTTTGACAGTTGCTGGGGCCGGCTGTCAAAAAACAACGGCCGCAAAGGGAGATTCGTCCATCTGTGCCGTATAGCATTAATGGAATCTGTTATCAGTGCATCAAGGATGAGCTCAGGCGTGTTCAGATACTAGTCCAAACCCACCTGAGCTATCCCAGCAGGAATCACTGTGGATTATAAAGAAGATGTGCATTCTCTTATTCTGGCAATCTCTATTGAATTCTGTTTTCAATTATTTTTATTATGATATTTTTCACATAAAAACATTACGTATCATTTCAGGTCAACCTTATATATATATAAGCATACTTTAACATACATACATAACCTCAGATGGTCCAAAGAAGTCCATTTTAAATATAATTTATTATCCTTACCTGGAGGAAAATAATTATTACCTGTCAGACGGCTATTTTATTGCCAGAATCTATTTTTAGAGCGCTTATCCCATATTCTAAGTGTCTCTACAGTAATTGGGGTCATATCTCTAGGAAGACCTCTATGTTGGCTTGGTATCCAGATAATCTGGTTCAGAGCAGAATTACTCATCTCTGACTCAACTAACACCCATTTTTTATATGGAGAGCCATGGACCCAGTCCATAACTCTCTGCAATACTGCCGCCTCATGGTATTTTTCAAAATCTGGGAGAAATAGTCCCCCCCCCCCCCCCCTCTTCTTTGATCTACTCAAAACCTTATAGGCAATACGATTCCCTCTGTTATTCCATATAAACCTTTGTAATATTAATCCAAGAGTTTTAAAGTAAGCAACAGGAAAGTTAATCGGGAGACACTGAAAGATATACAAGGCTTTTGGGGGGATCTCTATTGAAGTCTAACCCGCACAGCGGTCATCCCATGATATGCCTATTGTAACCTCCCACTAGGTGGAAATGGCACAATGAATGCTGGGAAATGTAGTTTCTAAAATGATTTTTTTTTAGAGCTTCCCAGAACACAAATTGGAAACCAGACTGAACAATTAATATTAAAAAGGAAGGACATGAAGATAAAAGTCTTGTTTACACCACAATCGCTGTGTTCTGTGTGCAGTTTTGCATGTGCACTTACATGTGTTTATAATGCATTTGCATTATTTATGTTTGTCACTGAAATTCAGGGACCATTAGGCGTTCGAGCCCATTCACACAAAGCCTAGTTCCCTATCAGGCCAGGTTACACCACAATGCTGTGGTGGTGTGTGCTGAAAAAAAAAATTATGACAGGCATTACTTTTTCTCAGTGCAGGGCAAAGCGATCCACAGCATTGCACCACCCTGCAGCCAGTAGAACTTAAAGCGGTGTTCCGCCTAAAAAAAATAAAATAAAAGTCAGCAGCTACAAATACTGCAGCTGCTGACTTTTAAAATAAGGATACTTGCCTGTCCAGGGCACCCACGATGTCCTCACCTGAAGCCGACCCATCCCGCGGCTCCGGGTGGAGGTGCCGGCATCTTAAGGGAATCGGGAAGTGAAGTCTTGCGGCTCCACAGCCTGGTTCCCTACTGCGAATGCGTGAGTCGCGTTGCGTGTTATTAGTGGACCCTGCTGTCTTCTGGGACCTGTGTCTCCCAGAAGATAGCGGGGGGGGACGGACATGGCGTAGATAGCCGCGCATACTGCGGTGATCTTTCGCCGGAAGTGGGAGCAAATACCTGGATTAGACAGGTATCTGGTCCCCCCCTCCCCCCTGAAAGGTGCCAAATGTGACACCAGAGGGGGGAGGAATCCGGTCGGCGGAAGTTCCATTTCTGGGTGGGAGTCCGCTTTAAAGAAGTATAGCCAAAGCTATTTTGGCTGTATTTCTCCTATGGGTCACGGGGGTGCAGTTCGTTCTGCACTGCTGTGACCCATTTTCAGCTGACAGTGTCGGTTGACGTCCTTGAGCTGGTCCAGTCTCTGAAACTATCCCAAACTTATGGTGGTGTGAGCGCTGGACGGCAGAGCAGAGAGCTGGTGACTGACAGTCATGGCTCTCTACTCAGAGCAGAGAGGGAGAACTGAGCGATCACGGTGGTTAATCGCTCAATTCTCTGTGCAGAGCTGGCGGGCACATATGCAACATCAAATCAATGCTGCATCCACCTAGGTGAGTATAATTTTGTTTTTCTCCATAGCCCATGCTTCTCTTTTAAAGCTTATCTTCAGTCAAAATGTTACATGTGAAAAATCTTGACGTTTGTAAACTCACTTTGTGAAGATCCCCACACATTTACCTTGAACTCCGTGACACACATTTCCTGTGCCCTATGAATAGGCACTGCTATGTCACACATTTTACAGAGCCTGCCTTCTGAACTACAGAGGTGCTGAGAGGAGGAGTTTCTAGAGATGAAGGGTCCTTTCACATGGGCTTGTCCGTCATACGGATTCCGCTGATCCCCGCTGAGCAGGCGGATGACAGTTCTGTCTCCGCTCACTGTGCTGAGACAGACCTGTCAGAAACCCGCTCTCCTCTATGGGAGATTGGATGAAAATGGACCGCCTGTCCGTTTTCATCCGATCCTCCGGACGGATGGAAAATAGGGTTTCTATCCATCTAGATTTCACAGACAGGATCAGATCGGATAGCAGCGGATGTCAGTGGATATGTCAGCGGATATGTCACTGCTGACATCCGCCGCTCCATAGAGGTGAATGGAGTGTCTGATCAGGTCCACCTGAAAAACTGACAGGCAGACCTGATCAAAAAGCCCCTGTAAAAGGGGCATAAGTCATACGGGAATCACTGCTTTTAGACAGCAAGGTTCAATGGAATAATGTAATCTTTAGAAATAGAAAGTAAACAGCAGAACAATTGCTGCAAGGCCTGCAGCAATCCAGGAAACTGTGGAAAGATATAGATGGCAGACAGGCAGCACTCACAACGTCAAAGGACATTTTTCAAGTAAACTTATATTGGATTGTACAGAAAGCAGACACTATTGTTTGCATTGCTATTGCAATTCTGATATTTTGCAGTGTATGCATGTAAAATGTCAGCAGCGCTGTTATCACACTGCACTCCAGCTGCTGGTGTGAACGGGCAATTATGCTACAGCACTAGATAACTAAACCATTCTGTCAACAGTTCCAATCTTTTTTTTTTTTTTCCCCACTGTATACCTGTTCAAGAACAAATTTGTTGATCACGACATGCGTTTGGCATTTTTCAGCAATGGCTTCTTCAACGGCCTTGGTTTATGATGAAGAAATGACGAGCTATAAGCTGCTTTGGGACAAGTAAGTAAAATAACACGTAAAATTTGGCAAAAACAGTAAAAATATTGTATGTTCTATCATGTAATGTATAATGCATGTGCTATCCTGCATAATCGATTGTTAAAGCGAAATTAAGCACATGAAATAAAACAATGGCTAGATAGTAGAGTTTTTTTTTTTGGCAGAAGAGGCCTTCAAATCTCTTTTGCAAAAAAGAAAACACTTCTTCCTTTTTCCCTTTAGCAATATTTTTGTGTGTGTGTGTGTGTGCTCACTACATATGCAGTGCACACTTCTGGCTCATTCCTAGCATCTGTAAGATGGTTAGAATGGAGCAGAGGATGATTTAACTCCTGCACAGATTTGCACCAAAGAGGAATGATGCAGGATCTAGAAGAAGTGGTGGAGAAGACAGCAGTGACTGTTAGCCTGGACCTGTACATGCTGGAGAAGGGGACTCTAGTAGGTAAATTTTCCATAACGTGCTTACCCACCGAGTGGTCTTAAAGTGGTTCTAAAGGCAGAAGGTTTTTTACCTTCATGTATACTATGCATTAAGTTAAAAAAAAAACCTTCTGTGTTCAGGCCCCCACTATACTTACCTGAGCTCAATTTTGAGCCAGCGCTGTGCCTGAGGGCAGCTGCTTACTCCATTCTCTATCCTCACTGGCCATGGAGGCAGCAATGGGAGCCATTGGCTTCTGCTGCCTGTTAGGAGAAAGTGGAGGTGGGGCCAACCTGCACTATGTGTGTCAATAGACAAACAGAGCATGGCTCAGGATTGAGTCCGCATTAGTGCCCCATAGCAAGCAATTTGCTATGGGGGACCCAGAAGGGGGTAGGAGCCAGGAGCTTCAGCCGGGAGCCCAAGAAGGGGAAGATCGGGCTGCTCTGTGGAAAACCATTGTACAGAGCAGGTAACGATGTTTGTTTGTTTGTTTTTAATAACATTTCCCTTTACAATAACTTTTTAGGTTTGCTTTCATACAGTGTTTCTTGTGTTTATAGTATGCTCCTTTAATACAATGTAAGGCAGGTGGCACTCAAGTTAGCAGGACAGAGGGGTAAGACAGCAATGGTAAGATTGCTCACTCTCTTCCTTATTTGGGAAGTAAACAAAGCTGTCAGGTGACTACTGTTGCTTACCTTTGCTGCTAGGGAAGCCTGTCAGAGGGCTGGTATGTCCTTTGTACAGGACTCTCAGTGGCCATCTTGGGGGAGCCTGTACATCTTGTCTTGGTTGAGTACAAGTTCTCCTGAAATTTTACTGCCCATCTTGGACCCAGAGAGGAAATATATACTGTTGGGTGTACCCGCAGTGTGAAAGTAGGCAAGGAGAGGAACCTGTCTGGCCAGGGACAGTTAAGTTTTTAGTGTAGTGAAAGGTTCCTGCTGTATAGGAATAGTTTAGAGACCTTCTGGATCGCTCTATATTCACCCTGGACTGGGTGAAATGCACTGCAGCTGCATTGTTCATATACCAGTCAGATGCTTCCATACGAACTAGTGACATAAGAGAGGCAGAGATAAATTCTTCGTCTGGGTTCTGTTACGCTGGAGGAATCTAGCTTAAGGATGCAAACTTCTATCAGCCAGTCCATATAAGCACTGCATATGTGTGCTATTCTGTATTGCTAAAGATATTTTGTGCCTGTGCCATTAAGTGCCTTGCTTTTGAAACCCATTTGAACATTTATTCTAATTTTCATTTTCCAACACACACACTCTTAGTGAAGTCCATGCCTGAACCCGCTGCAGATCCAAGCTGTGCTCCAATGCTTTGGTCTAGCTTTGCTCCAGGCAGCTTGAGCCACATGTGTACCAGAAGACTTTGTTTGTCCCTGCCACCAGACCTGGAAATATCCATATACCATTCATCCTCTGCACTGTAAACTTTATTGTTCATCTTTTTTTATTCCACCAGCGCTGTTTGGAGGACAGCAATGCAACAAATGGCTGTGTACACCTTTTTATATGGTTGTTGATGTGTTGGAATGTACTGACATTTTTTTTTTCTATTAATTTCCAGTGCAGAGTGTGCTATTGAAGTCCCTGAAAGAATATCCATCTCCTACAAGAGGCTACAGCATTATGGACTTGCAGAGAGATGTGTACAATTGCCAGTCAGGGAAGCTACAGAGGAGGAAATAATGTTAATTCACAGGTATGTAACTAAATAACTAAACTAAATATGTAACTAAATATGATTCCTCTGGGTCTTGGTGATAGATGGATATTACTGTAATTTTCCTTACCATTAAAGTAGATTTAGAGGACAATTGTGGAAACGATAAGACACAAGCTGAGACATTGTAGGATTGGTCAACCTGCAGAAGGGGGGCAAAAAAAAGTTGTAACTATCATATTCCTCTGTGTATCATAATAAGACTGACATTGATTAGTGGGACAAGTATATAATTAAAAGCCTTTTCTTTCCTTGAAAAGTTAAACCATTAAAAAACAAAAAAACAAAAAAAAACCTCCTATTAAAATTTATTCTTTAGCATTCTACTAAAAAATTTCATTCAGAGAGAGACCGACTAAAGGCAAACAGTTTCTGATGTGCTCTCTAGAAAACCCAGAATGCTGTGAATCCTGTGTGGGTGGTTATATATTTGTAAAACAAAACCGTAACATAAAAATATTACAAATGTAATTTAAAAAGTATAAAAAAAATGATGCTAAACCATTAAACTGCATACACACTGGGACTGTTCTAAGAGCCCTTGCACACTGGGGCGGGGGGCGGCGTCGGCGGTAAAACGCCGCTATTATTAGCGGCGTTTTACCGTCGGTATGCGGCCGCTAGCGGGGCGGTTTTACCCCCCGCTAGCGGCCGAGAAAGGGTTAAATACCACCGCAAAGCGCCTCTGCAGAGGCGCTTTGCCGGCGGTATAGCCGCGCCGTCCCATTGATTTCAATGGGCAGGAGCGGTAAAGGAGCGGTATACACACCGCTCCGAAGATGCTGCTGGCAGGACTTTTTTTACCGTCCTGCCAGCGCATCGCTCCAGTGTGCAAGCCCTCGGGGCTTTCACACTGGAATGAAAGCAGCGGCACTTTCGGGGCAGTTTGCAGGCGCTATTATTAGCGCAATAGCGCCTGCAAACCGCCCCAGTGTGCAAGGGATCTTAATGCTTTTTCTAATGGCAGGAGAAAAGTAGCTGCAAAAACACTCCTAAAGTGGTGTTTTTTTCAAGCGCAATTGAGCGCATCAAGCACTTAGGAATTCAATAGTTTTATTGACCAGAATATTCTGGCCAATGAAATAAAAAAACAGTCAAGCACTTAACCCACCTAGCATTAACATGTGCTTAGGTGCTTCAGGTGTTTTTTTATTTATTTTTTTCTGCCAAAACACTTTCCTTAAAACGCACAAGTGAGATATATATAGATATCATTTATTTTTATATATATATATATATATATATATATATATATATATCTCACTTGTGCGTTTTTAAGGAAAGTGTTTTGGCAGAAAAAAATAAAAATATATATTTTATATATAATTTATATATTTTTTCTGCCTCTTAACTCCTGTAGACGCCTATAATGTGCATGGACTCATAGGCTAGGCATGGGGGGGGGGGGGGGGGGGGGGGATTTTAGAGGTAAAGAAAAAGCTCACATGCCTGTAAAAGCAGTGCTTTTGAGCTCCAGTGTGTATGATGCTTTAGTTTTCCTTTAGGTAAATGCTTTCACTTTTCTAGAATAATACAAGCAGCTGCACTCTGTAATAGAAGAAGCATGTTGGAGTGAAATCTTTGCTCTCTTGCAGAGCTAGGAGCTAGGAGCCCCACTGCTATCCAACATTTTCCAATGTACAGTGGCTTGCGAAAGTATTCGGCCCCCTTGAACTTTTCAACCTTTTGCCACATTTCAGGCTTCAAACATAAAGATATAAAATTTTAATTTTTTGTGAAGAATCACCAACAAGTGGGACACAATTGTGAAGTGGAACGAAATCTATTGGATATTTTAAACTTTTTTAGCAATTAAAAAACTGAAAAGTGGTGCGTGCAAAATTATTCGGCCCCTTTACTTTCAGTGCAGAAAACTCACTCCAGAAGTTCAGCGAGGATCTCTGAATGATCCAATGTTGTCCTAAATGACTGATGGTGATAAATAGAATCCACCTGTGTGTAATCAAGTCTCTGTATAAATGCACCTGCTCTGTGATAGTCTCAGGGTTCTGTTGAAAGCGCAGAGAGCATCATGAAGACCAAGGAACACACCAGGCAGGTCCGTAATACTGTTGTGGAGAAGTTTAAAGCCGGATTTGGATACAAAAAGATTTCCCAAGCTTTAAACATCCCAAGGAGCACTGTGCAAGCGATCATTTTGAAATGGAAGGAGTATCAGACCACTGCAAATCTACCAAGACCTGGCTGTCCCTCTAAACTTTCAGCTCAGACAAGGAGAAGACTGATCAGAGATGCAGCCAAGAGGCCCATGATCACTCTGGATGAACTGCAGAGAACTACAGCTGAGGTGGGAGAGTCTGTCCATAGGACAACAATCAGTCGTACACTGCACAAATCTGGCCTTTATGGAAGAGTGGCAAGAAGAAAGCCATTTCTCAAAGATATCCATAAAAAAGTCTCGTCTAAAGTTTGCCACAAGCCACCTGGGAGACACACCAAACATGTGGAAGAAGGTGCTCTGGTCCGATGAAACCAAAATCGAACTTTTTGGCCACAATGCAAAACGATATGTTTGGCGTAAAAGCAACACAGCTCATCACACTCAACACACCATCCCCACTGTCAAACATGGTGGTGGCAGCATCATGGTTTGGGCCTGCTTTTCTTCAGCAGGGACAGGGAAGATGGTTAAAATTGAGGGGAAGGTGGATGCAGCCAAATACAGGACCATTCTGGATGAAAACCTGTTGGAGTCTGCAAAAGACCTGAAACTGGGACGGAGATTTATCTTCCAACAAGACAATGATCCCAAACATACAGCAAAATCTACAAAGGAATGGTTCACAAATAAATGTATCCAGGTGTTAGAATGGCCAAGTCAAAGTCCAGACCTGAATCCAATCGAGAATCTGTGGAAAGAGCTGAAAACTGCTGTTCACAAACGCTCTCCATCCAACCTCACTGAGCTCGAGCTGTTTTGCAAGGAAGAATGGGCAAGAATTTCAGTCTCTCGATGTGCAAAACTGATAGAGACATACCCCAAGCGACTTGCAGCTGTAATCGCAGCAAAAGGTGGCTCTACAAAGTATTAACGCAAGGGGGCCGAATAATTTTGCACGCCCCACTTTTCATTTTTTTATTAGTTAAAAAAGTTTCAAAAATCCAAAAGATTTAGTTCCACTTCACAATTGTGTCCCACTTGTTGGTGATTCTTCACAAAAAATAAAAATGTTATATCTTTATGTTTGAAGCCTGAAATGTGGCAAAAGGTTGAAAAGTTCAAGGGGGCCGAATACTTTCGCAAGCCACTGTATCTGACAGCGTGTTGCCACTGGGCACCATGTTTCCTTCTACTGCTCACCTGCAGTGACATGGCAGCCAGCAGGATACACACTATTGGCTGTTCCAGATTGTGTCTTGCAGACACATTCCACCATTTTGTCTATGCTGAATTTTTGCAAAAATGAACATGGATCTCAAAGTTTTCTGCTTTGAATCTGCAAGTTTCATATTTAATTTTAGCCCAGAATACCTTGAAGTAGTGAAGAGCACACAGACCATGGACATAGAAGAACTCAGGAAGACTTCAGAGAAGTATATTGCTGCATTCTTTCATCCGGTATGATCACAGAATAATTCTAAAAATATATAAATGATGCAATACTATTACATAAATGACAATTTTCATAAAGATTTTATAACATTTATGGAGAGATGTGTATAAATCCGAACAGACTACCAGAAAAGGATTGAGATGAAGGTGTTGTATATGTGGGTGTAGGGATATATTTTACAGCATGTACTGTAGCTGATTTTCTTCTCTAAATCCCTCTAGAAGGAAAAAAAAAAGCTGCCAGTTTAAAGTCTCCTTTTGCTAGCAGTGGCAGCTTACTCAAATCACATATACTGCAAATCTATGGAAATGGCAGGTTCACAATATTGGGTGGTGTGGCCGTAGACCAGGTTGTCATTTTTATGACAGCAATTGGAAGACAGGGACAGAGTGTCACCCCATAATAGGATATGTCTGAATAAGGACCTTATGTATTCCATAACTTCCAGGTTTACAGCTGTCAATCCCTGGCTACTGTAGCTAAGGATGCAGCTAATTAAGCAGTCTTTTTCTCAACCAGTTGTAGGGCCGCCAATGCCTCCATAAAGAGGACCCGTCACTTGCCCATGCTATCACATAGGGGCTTGATGGCCCCCTTGTGATAGCAAAAAAGTTAAATGAAACATAAAAAAAACAAATAAAATAAAAATAATGTAGAAGCGCACCCCCCCACCACCTGTGCACACCCAAATTCCAACACAGTGGAGAGTATGCACATGTATGGTATCATAAATTGTGCCACACATGCAAGGTATAGGGCCTGTTCACTCTAAACTGATATGCTGTAAAGGCTTTTAAAGTGCCTAATGAGGGTTTTTGGCTACCATCATTTTTCATGATTTCACTGGTGCACTCAGTTTTTGTTTTTTTTTTGGGGGGGAGGGGGGGGGGTTTGGCAGTCTATTTACTCGATGCAACCCCATCTTTTTATATTTCATCTATAATTGGGTATTTTTGTGTGCTTGTTTGCACTAAAATTCACTTTATTTTTCCTAAAAAAAACAATGCATTTGATAAACATTTGCACACATTCCTTATGGCATAAACGCAGCTGCCAACATTATATTCTATAAAGCCTCCACTTTCAGAAAATTGAATTGTTTGATGGTTTATGTTAATTTCCAGGAAATAATGATAAAAAATTCCTCCAGTAGAGAAGACTTCTTAATTTTCTTGATTCTCCCCCCCCTTTTATTTATTTTATTTTATTTATTTATTTATTTTTTAACCCCTATACTTTGAAGCAGTTGTTTAATAATTGTATATATAAGTTGTAACTTTTTTTTTTTTATAGAATTCATACCGCTGTGCTAAGCTGTCTCTTGGTGGCACGTTGCAGCTTGTTGATGCTGTGATGTCAGGGGATGTATGCAATGGATTGGCTCTGATAAGGTAATAGACTGCAAATGTGTGTGGTTATTACTAAAGTATGATGGTGCAGAGAAGCCTCTGCAGATTGTATAGTGTGTGCGCTGCAATGTTCTCATCTGCTTTCCACGGACTTGTTGTAGTACATTTAGTACTTCTTTCAAAATTTGCACTATACAGTAATGACAGCATTGTTATGTTGCTCCAAAGCCACAGGTGGCGTGTACAGCCAGCCATAGAAGTGCATGGCTGTAGAGGCCTGTACCTGTGAAAATACTTTTTTGCATCAGTTTACCCTTGCATGCATGTATGTTGTATTTCTCGAATTTGGAAGTTTTGCTTAAGGAAAGTATGTCATAACAATATGCTCGTGTAAACGCCGATGCAAAAAAACCATCAGCGTTCATACAAGTACAAGTGTGTGCAGTTTCCACTTCTATGGCTGGCTGTAGGTGCCTGGGAGTTTTACGCTAGGGCCCCCTTCTGCTTGCAAATGACTGTGTGCATGTACTCTAAATGTTTTCTTAAGTCTGCCATGCCCAGTGACCTATGTAAAATATTGCAAATTCCTTTCATAGCCTTAAATTCTTAAATTTTTAAGGAAACGAGTCACAAGAAAAACATGTAATCTGCAGTTGCTGAGCTCACCTTTTAAAAAATGCTAGTTGTCTTACTAATATGCTGACCAAAGAAAAGTATGCAGATAAGGACAATAACAGTCAGGCAAGCAGCATTTTCAGAAGGTCAGCAATGGCAGTCCCTATACTTCTCTCATGGCATGTTTACTTTAATAGCAGACCTCAGACATTTAAGCCATTGTTTTGTTGGTTTATTTTATAGTCTTTTCTTTTTCTTCTTTTTTTTTTTAAAGTCTGTGGTAGTGCAAAACCTAGGACGAAAAACCTGGAGGTGAACAAAAAAATGTGCATGTGAAACACACTAAAATGTGCACTTAAGGGTTTGCGTTAGTCCAGTGGTTCTCAGCCTCAGTCCTTACGTACTCCCAACGGGCCATGTTTTCAGGTTTTTCCTTTACTTTGCACAGCTTCTTTAAATCAATGACATGGTATTGATAAGGGCTATTTTATCTAGGGGACTGAGGTTGAGAACCACTGCTTTAGTCCAGTCCCTAAAGGAGTAGGACCTCTATCCTGAACCCCGGGGTGCAAGGCTTCTGACAGGGACATAAGTTTACATGGTCTGCCTAGCCAGAAGGCCTGACAAACCCCATTCTTCTGAGACAGCCAAAGCCATCCATCGAACACTAGCTCAGGGGAGCTCTCCCAAAGAGAGACCCCCCCCCCCCCCCCCACAGAGGCAGGAGAGGAAGGAACCTGAGGGCCACACATCCTCTCCCTAGACGTCAGGGCAAGCCCGAGGACTCACACCCTTCATCAGTGAGAAAACACACACAAAAGTGAAAATAGTGACAAACAGTGGGAGAAAAATAAATAGCAAAATTAAAAAAAGTGGCCGTGCAGATTGTGCACTGGCTAGACCTGATTTTGTAGTGTTCTGTTACATACGCTATTATGGTTACATTATACAATTTAAAAGTGTGAAATGTTATTTGTTTCCAGACCTCCAGGACATCACAGTCAACCAAGCGAGAGCAATGGATTTTGTGTTTTCAATAATGTTGCTGTAGCTGCTAAATATGCCAAAAACAAATACAATCTTCAGAGGTAAATATAATTAATAGAATGTGTTATTTTATTATTCTACAGTTGAAATAAAAAAAATGAGCTGTAAATAAATAGTTATTAAACACTTATATACACTAACAGTTAAAGATGTTTACGTCAACCTCCTCTCTAGCAGGTTGGTGTGCCTGGGTATCAATTCACAATAGTGTCTCTCTTAAATGGTTTGGACCTCCAAAATTGTTCCCACCTTCGTCACTACTGATGCGACTCTGCTGTTATATCAATAGCTCACATGTTGGAGGACCAGCATTTTCTTTATCTATTGCTAGCAGTTGTTTTTTATAGGTTTTATTAGAGTTTTTTTGTCAGAGAATGGGCGCAGGAACTCATACCTGCCCCGCAGGGGATAGTTGAGACTTGATGCATTTTGCGTTCTGTGTCAAATGGTGGTTGTGGCCAAATTGCACCCACAGTGGAAAGGTTTTAAAGGGGCATTGTAAAATTAAACCAGGAGTGTGTAATGCACAGAGTGCTAGTGTTCAGGAGTGCACTACGCACATAGTGCTAGGATCAGGAGTGCGCTGTGCACAGGATTCAGGGTTCAATACAGAAAGGGTTAACACCTCTCAGGGAGTGAGCGTACGATGCCACATCCCAGATACTTCAAGAACAACGTAAGAAGGCTCACCACCTAAAATGAAGGGACTTTTAAGGCACCATACTAAGACTAACAATACAGTTGAGTAAAACAATATTTATTTAATCCCATTAAAACAGTGGAATAATGCATAACAATTGCATTGAAGTTACACATCTAATAATGCACCAAATATTAAAATCAATACAAATGCATAAATTAGATAAATAACGCTGGTTAGTGCCAACACATTTTGCGGTCCACAACTGTGTGGAATGTCTTAAAGGTTGAAAAACATTTTAAGAATACAGATATCATCACGATTTAGATATAACTAGGGCTGAAACTAGGGCTGAAACAACAACTATTATGAAAATAGTTGACAACTATTTTCATAAACGATTAGTTGGTCAGCCAATTAATTGAACTGCATACAGAATGCATTATCTGTTTACATGTCAGAAAATACAGTGCAGAACACATACGGCTCAGTACACCCTCCATACATATCAGTATACACAGTGCAGCACACATACAGCTCAGTACACCGTCCAAACATGTCAGTAAGCTTGTGAATGTGAGGAGCCTCATGCCTCATGGGACATGTAGTCCTGGCAAGGAGAAGGAAGTCATTTTAAAGGCAGATTTTTTTTTCTACCTTGCCATAGGGGAACTCGAAATTATACTTTGCGGCTTGCTATAGGGGCACTCTGAAGACAGAAGGAGCAAGAAGCACCGACAGGGCCCCCATAGAAGAGGAAGTAAAAGTACTGATACTTTTTCTCAGGTGCTCCCTGCAGTCTATTACCAATGCCCATTTTTAATGTCCTGACAGTTTTTTTTTCAGACCAATGAAAAATTATTACCGTTTCTTTATAATTATGAAGAACAGTTCTTCTGTGGCTTTGAAATCGCGCTACTTCAGCGTGATTTTAAAGCCGCAGATCAGTGCGATTTGGACCTGTGACTTAATTTTAATGGAAGTCTATGCAAGTCAATGGAATCAAAAAAAGGTATCGGTGCATTTGAACGAGTGTATATGTGATATAGCAAGTTCTGTCATGATATACCGTAACTGCTTTAGGCTTGCCACAGCATTTGACATATGCTTGTCAACCGCTAGCTCTTGGGAAGATGGCATGCACAAGATCTGAATATCAATCCCCTAAAAAGGCAGAGCATAGGGGAAGGCAAGGGTTCAGGAGTGCGCTGTGTACAGGGTTCAGGAGTGCGCTGTGTACGGGGTTCAGGAGTGCGCTGTGTACGGGGTTCAGGAGTGCGCTGTGTACGGGGTTCAGGAGTGCGCTGTGTACGGGGTTCAGGAGTGCGCTGTGTACGGGGTTCAGGAGTACGCTGTGTACGGGGTTCAGGAGTGCGCTGTGTACGGGGTTCAGGAGTGCGCTGTGTACGGGGTTCAGGAGTGCGCTGTGTACGGGGTTCAGGAGTGCGCTGTGTACGGGGTTCAGGAGTGCGCTGTGTACGGGGTTCAGGAGTGCGCTGTGTACGGGGTTCAGGAGTGCGCTGTGTACGGGGTTCAGGAGTGCGCTGTGTACGGGGTTCAGGAGTGCGCTGTGTACGGGGTTCAGGAGTGCGCTGTGTACAGGGTTCAGGAAGTCTGCTTATGTGTTTACAAGTAACAGTAGTGAGCATCTTGCCAGTGTTGGAGGTGGCAGAACTGGGTTCCGCCATGTTCCAGCTGTAAAACATCCCCTGGGTTTTATATCAATAAGAAATATGTGTATAATTCTCTTTAATTTACATATCCTGTGCTTTTATATTTTTTTACAGTTAACGAAGCAGCTCACTATAGAAGCCACAAAGCACATAAACACATGTGAACATTGGTTTGGATCTTTTAACTGATATTATACTGTTCAGTGAGACTGCTTACAGTAGCCATGACATTAGGCAATGTAAGCCCTCACAAAGTAAAACTAAATCAAAGGGAGCGCTTACAAGTCTTTTCTAGTTAATAAAAGTAATAGCAGTCATCCTCTGATGTCCATACCAAGACCTGTATTTTTAATTGCAAAAGTTTTTAAAAATGGAGTACCAATTTTACTTTAACCACTTCAGGATTTAGAACAAGAGAGAAGGATCTGACTCCCCCTGCCACTATTACCGGCAATTACTAGCTTTCAAAATGACAACTGATAATTGCTTTGTTACGCACAGCAGGACCGTCTGCCAAATGCAGTGTAATAACATTTGTATCATTTGCATATAGTCTGCAAGTGTCATTACATAAATATAATGAATCAATGTATTGTTTCATTGCATTTACTATGTCATTCCTATGTTGATCAAAGAAGATCTGAAAGCAAAGTTATATCACCTAAAGTGGTGTTTCTCAACCTTTTTGGAGTCAAGGCACCCTGTAGAATTATGCAAAATTTAGGCACCGCTAATAGTTTTACATATTGCAGCGGCATCCACACATGTAAGACAGCCAACATTAGAGATGTTTATTTCTTGCACAGCAAATACACTTTTGCACACTGGTACTGACTAATATTCCAGCATTTTGGCTCACTCATTTTCTCTCCACCATGCTGCTAACGCGACCCTAGTGCTGACAGAGGGGTGAGGGTTCAAACAAGGATGCTGTCCAGGTGACAGACGTCCTTCTTATCAACTAGTGGCATCAGTAGCTGTTAGGGCGCTGGTGGCTATCTCACATGGTGTCCAAGGTTGCAATGTTGTACAATGAAAACCTATGGCTTTGTGTAACAAAAAGATATGCTGGATCTACCAGAGAGCTGATCAGTAGTCGTTCAGCTGCTGGTTTTCCAGCATGCTTATCCGACAGAAACCAGCCAAACACCCGACTTCTGTCGGACAGACCGACATACACACGGGCTGAATGTCGGCCGTTTTGTTTTGAACCTGAAAATTTTTCCCGACCTTAGGCCCATGTGTATCCGCCTTTACTGTCCTGGGGATAACTGAAATTCTGGGACTTTGTTAAATGATAAGAGTAAAGGTGACAAATAGAAAGGGAGAATCTCCTTAATGAGGTTTGCCTTTCATTATATTTTAAAGAAACCTGTCAAGTTAAAACCTTTTTTTTCATTTATAGTGCAAAACTGCAAAAAAAAATTAATTTGCAAAGAGCTTTATCTTCTACTTCATCTTGTACCAGGAAAATCATTTTAGTGTCTTTTTTAACAGGACCGTTTATAGAATAAAATGTATACCATTTAAAAAGAGTGCAAAATCTGGTGCAGCTCTGCATAGAAACCAGCTTCCAGGTTTTATTGTCAAAGCTTAACTACTTGCCTACTGGGCACTTTTACCCCCTTCCTGCCCAGGCCAATTTTCAGCTTTCATCACTGTGGCAGTTTGAATGACAGTTATTGCAACGCTGTACCCACCTGAAATGTTTATAATTTTTTTGAGACAGATAGGGCTTTCTTTTGGTGGTATTTAATCACCACTGGGTTTTTTAATTTTTTTTTTGCAAAAAAAAAAAAAAACGAAAAAAGACTAAACCTTAAGAAAACCTTTTTTTCCCCAAAATTTCTGTCATAAAATTTTTTGTAATTAAGTATCTTTTCCCCTTACACTGATGTGCGCTAAGACGGCACAGATGAGGTGCCACTGATAGGCGGCACTGACTGGCATCACTAATGGACACTAACTGGCATAACTGCTGGCCACTGTTGGGGTTGCACACATAATCAGGGCACTGAGATCTCCACTGTGAGGAAATACCGCTGATCGGCTCTCCTCTCCTCACACACTGCCAGTGTGAGGAAAGAAATGCCAATAACCGTCATTTCCTTGTTTACATGTGATCAGCTGCGATTGGACACATCTAATCACATGGGTAAAGTGCCTCATCATCGGCTCTTTACCGAGATCAGTGATACGCCATGTCCCAGGAACAGAGCACACCACTGATCACCATGCTGTGAGCGCGCAAGTGACGAGAGTGGGACAACGACATATGAACAATAGAGCCGTTGCCCACCCGTCATTTGTCAATACGGCGGGCGGGAGCTGGTTAAAGTGGTTGTAAAGGCTCAAGGTTTTTTACATATATACATTCTGTGCATGAAGGTAAAAAACCTTCTGTGTGCAGCAGCCCCCCCAATACTCACCTGAGCCCGATCTTCATCCAGCACTGTGCAAGGGAGCCTCGGCTCTCCTGGGTCTCTCCCTCCTCATTGGCTAAGACAGCAGCAGGAGATAGCTCCCACTATTGTCAATTACAGCCAGTAAGCCAAAGAGGAGAGAGCAGGGCCAAGCTGTGATCTCTGTGTGAATAAACACACCGAGCAGCGGTTTAGGAGCAAACCTGCTCGGGTGTCCCTGTAGCAAGCCGCTTGCTTTGGGGCACTTGTCACGAGGCGAGGCCAGAAGCCCTGGCGGGGAACCTGAGAAGAGGAGGACTGTAAGTATGGCATGTTATTTTTAAAATATAAAAACTGCCTTTAATATCACTTTAATTGAATAAGCTGAAGATAGAAGCTGATTGGTTACCATACACAGCTACGCCAGATTCCGAGTGCTCTAGTTTTGGTAAATCTCCACCTATGTGTTTATTAATAAGTAATGACAAAAGTATTGCCAAATAAACAGGTCCTTAGTGGAAATGTAAAAATTGTTCTGGTCCATAATGAGTATATAAAATACAAATATGAGAAATGAAGTGGTTAAAAGAGACAAGTATATCTTTTGTAAAAATTGTCCTTTAGGAAATGACCTCAGTCCCTCAATGCAGTCCACCTGGAGAAATACATACCTTCATTTTAAATCCAGTGATCTTTACTGTGTGGCCCTACCTGGAGCCACAGTCTTATTTCAGAAAACATCCCCACTGGGTCTTCTTCATCCTGCCCATGCACACTGTGGTCCTATTCATTCCTATAGGTAGCCATACTCATTGTGGCCTCTAGTGGACTGCAAAGTATGGCTCTTTACAAAAAACTAGTGGAGCCAGAGCACACATGCACAGGAGGAAAAAGACCCAGTGGGCATGCTTTCTGAAACGAGGCTCTGTGACTCCGGGCAGGACCACACAACGAAGATTACTGTATCGAGGACAAAAGTATTTCTCCAGGTGGACTACATTCCCCTGAGAAGAGTGCATGCCTTACAGTAGTTGTAAACATTAAAAATTGAGCAAAGCATATCCTTCTGTAATGTGTACTTCGATTCAAAGCACTGAGTGTGATTTCTGTCTGCAGTCAAAAAGTTGTGTTCCTTCTAAGTTATGTAATTCTAATGCCCCGTACACACGGTCGGACTTTGTTCGGACATTCCGACAACAAAATCCTAGGATTTTTTCCGACGGATGTTGGCTCAAACTTGTCTTGCATACACACGGTCACACAAAGTTGTCGGAAAATCCGATCGTTCTGAACGTGGTGACGTAAAACCCGTACTTCGGGACTATAAACGGGGCAGTGGCCAATAGCTTTCATCTCTTTATTTATTCTGAGCATGCGTGGCACTTTGTCCGTCGGATTTGTGTACACACGATCCGAATTTCCGACAACGGATTTTGTTGTTGGAAAATTTTATCTCCTGCTCTCCAACTTTGTGTGTCGGAAAATCCGATGGAAAATGTCCGATGGAGCCCACACACGGTCGGAATTTCCGACAACACGCTCCGATCGGACATTTTCCATCGGAAAATCCGACTGTGTGTACGGGGCATAACAGTAACATTAGTATCAAAGTGACTTTGCCAAAACATTTAAAGTGATATTGAAGTCTCCTTTTTTTTTTTATTTCTTTCTAATAACAAACATGTCATACTCACCTGCTCTGTGCAGTGGTTTTGCACAGAGCAGCCCCGATCCTCCTCTTCTCGGGCCCCTCGCCAGCGATTCGGACCCCTTTCTCCTGCCGAGTGCCCCCAGGGCAAACAGCTTCCAATGGGGGCACCCAAACAGGCTCGTTCCCAAGCCACGGCTCAGTGGCTGTGATTGACAGCTTTGGGAGCCGCTGGCTACCACTGCTTTCTCGGCCAGTGAGGCGGCAGAGTCCCCGGAGAGCCGACGCACTTGTACACATCGCTGGATTGAGATGGGACTCAGGTAAGTATTGGGGGGGCTGGGGTGGGATATTGCGCACACACAAGGTTTTTTTACCTTCATGCACAGAATGCACGAAGGTAAAGATCTTGAGCCTTTAGAACCACTTTAACAATTATGTATACTGTTATGTGACTTGTTCTGAAACAGGGTTTTTTTGTTTTTTTTTATCTAACTATACAATTTTGTTACAGAATTTTGATTGTTGACTGGGACATTCACCATGGACAAGGTATCCAGTACATCTTTGAAGATGATCCAAGGTGCATGCTAAGTATTGTAATACTATCTTCTACTATCACATAAAATGTGTTAATTGCCTCAGCACAGAACTATAAATAGAAGGGTTGATCGCACTTAAAGGCAACAGGCATTTAGCTTTATAAATAATGCATTCCAAAGATAAAACCCTATTTGGAGTAAAACTCATAAAATACTACTGTTTCAACTTCTTTGCTCCCTAGATAGGTGGTCCTAAATGCTGCTGTGAATGGTGCTCACGTTGTAACTTATACTCTGCAGCATTCTCCTACTATGATGATGCACCTCCAGGGGGTGTGTTCATGACAGGCTAGGGCTCACGGGAAGTGGGTTGAATGACACTGGGCATCATTTAATTTTGAAAAGGCCTGAGGCTTAAGGACAGATGGACCAGCACTGTATAAAGGGCGAGTATTGCAATGAAAACTGCATTATTTTTTTTTTTATGTCAGGAGGTCTAAGGCAATTGAAAAAAAAAAATTCAAAACATAAAATTGGGCTCAAAATCTTTAATTATCGGACCTTCTGTCTTCATGAGAGAAAGCGTAGGTCCATATGCTGAGATTACATGGATGTGGACACTATTATTGGTATCTATATACATTGTAAATTGATTTTATGTTGGGTGTGTATTTTTTTTTTTAGCGGTAAAACACGTTAATAATGTGAAGAGGAGAAAATCCATTTATCTATCCCATCCAGAAACAACATGATATTAAAGCGTTTATATTTTGTGCCAAAGAAGGGGTGGTCTACATGCTGCAGTGTCCATGTGGTCTGCAGTAAGTGGGCAGCACCACTAGAACATTGTCCAAAGCGTATGCTGGATTTTAATTATGTGAGTGCTTTTATAGTTTTAATAAGAGTTTGGTTACAGTAAGTGCTATGAGTTCTTTCTTTTGGTCTTGAATGTATGGTCTGACCTGGGAGATAAAGTCGCAGTGAGAGTAACCCTCGGAGAAAAGGATCTTCCTTTTTTTTTTTTTTTTCCTGGACCATTTGTTTATTGGTCACTAGGTCCTATAAAATAAGGTGAGAGCACACCTGGCGATTGCTAGGAGTGGAGCACATTGGTGAATCTTCAGTGTTGGTTGGAGCTGCACACAGGATTGATTTTGATTGAAAATCACGGTTTAATATATTAGAATATAGGAGTGTGGACACTGTTATTGGACATTTATGAATTTTTTTACTTTTGGGTGAAGTAGTACACAGGATAAGAAGATAACTGTTACTCGCGTTGGACATTACATGGATGTGGTGTGTGGATACGATTATTGGTGGTTTTTATTTATATACACTGTAAATTGATTATATGCATGTTCTGTATTACTATTATAGCGCCACATTTTATAATATTTTTAATACATCTGCTGAGATGATATTTTGTCACTATTATTGTTATACCTTTCTCATTAAAGTTACTTCACCAGCAGTAATAGTTGCAAACAGCATTTTGTGGTGGGGAATTCTAGAAGTTTTTTTTTTTTTAGTTCATTCTGCTAATATGAATCTAGAGCACAACACCTTGTGTGATGAATTATTGGCCTTTATATTGACTGTGCCTCATTTGTACTGTAGTGTCCTGTACTTTTCCTGGCATCGCTATGAACATGGATCATTCTGGCCAAATCTGCGCGAGTCGGATTATGATTTTATTGGAAAAGGCAAAGGAACAGGGTACAATATAAATCTTCCATGGAACCAGGTACAAAGTTCAGGGTTCTTTTACAAATGTTATTCCTGTTGAAAATTTAGCATAATATAAACTAAAGAACAAAGTGCACAATTTCAACAATAGTGGATGTGTTAAGAGCAATTCCGTTCTGCAATTGAATTCAATTCGTTCTAGCCATTTATGGCTCCCTAAACTAAGTCATGTCTAATGTACTTCGCATAGCCAGATATCACAGTTTCTCACATGTAGAATGTGTAGTCTTGCTTTCGGCAGCCTGTGCTGAAATGATCTTCTCTTCCTTTGATGTGGAAACGGATTGAACTTTAACCACTTTAACCCCGGAAAATTTTACCCCCTTAATAACCAGGCCATTTTTTGCGATATGGCACTGCGTTAATTTAACTGACAGTTGCAAAGCTGCACCCAAATAAAATCAATGTCCTTTTTTTTTCCCCCCACAAATAGAGCTTTCATTTGGTGGTGTCTGATCACCTATGCGGTTTTTCTCTTTTGTGCTACAAACAAAAAAAGAGCGACAATTTAAAAAAATAAATTTTTTACTTTCTGCTATAAAAATGTTTTAATCTAATTACTTCATTAATTTAGGCCAATATGTATTCAGTTACATATTTTTGGTAAAAAAATTCTAATAAACGTATATTGATTGGTTTGCGCAAAAGTTATAGTGTCTACAAATGATGGGATATTTTTATGGAATTTTTATTTTTTAATCAGCGATTTTTAGCGGGACTGTGACATTGCAGCGGACAAATTGGACACCTAACTGTTTTTTTTTTTTTTGGGGGACCAGTGACACCAATATAGTGATCAGTGCTAAAAATATGCACTGTTACTGTACTAATGATACTGGCAGGGAAGGGGTTAACATCAGGGGCAATCAAAGGGTTAAGTGTGTCCCTAGGGGGTGCTTTCTTACTGTGTGGGGGCTGCTCTGACTGAGTGAAGATAGAGATTGGTGTTCCAGCTTAGCAGGAACACAAGATCTCCATCTTCTCCCCTGTCAGAATGGTGATCTGCCTTGTTTAAATAGGCAGATCACCTTTCTGGCTCTCCTGGGAACAATCCCGGGTGGCCAGCGGACATCGGGTCTGCCGGACTTGCTTATTGGCATCCCCTGTGTCCAATCAGCGCGAGTTTGTGCCTCGGTGGTGTGGGCCCGCCCCCCAGTGTCTATTGCATGAAATGATGTACAGGTACGTGATTTTGCGCAATAGAGCCGACCTGCTGCAGTAAATATGTGGTGGGTGGTTGGCAAGTGGTTAAAGGGCATACTTAAATCTGACTGAAGATGTGATGTTGCACAACCAATTTTGCTTTGAAGTATTAAAGAATTAAATGCAAAACTTTTTTCTAATCTTGGTTAGAGTAAGAGGGTTAAAACCCCTGTTAGATTTTTTTGCTATCTGTGCCCCACTGGCGAGATTTACCTTCACTTCCTGTCCTATAGCTAAAACAGGAAGTGAGAGGAAATCCGTATTAAGGGAATCCCTTGGACCCCCAGGTCACCAGAACTAGTGTCCCCATTGGAAGATTTTATATTACTTTTCTGGGGACAACCCAATGTGTGGGTTTTCCTTACTTTCAATGCTAATGGTAAACAGAACAAATTGAGAGGATGAATCTCCCTAACGGTGGCACGGAAATCAATAAAAACCTGACAAGTGTTCTAATCCCTCTCCAGTCTGTCCAAAACTAAAAAAAACTTTTACCTTTAGTAATACATGGCTATCACTTCTTTGTCACAGTTTGTATAATTTAAAATTACATTTACATTTTTTGTCTTTTAACCATGATTTTCAGATCGGCATGAGTAATGGCGAATATATTGCAGCTTTTTTCCATGTGCTTCTTCCTTTAGCATTTGAGGTAAGTTTTATCAAGCTAATGTGATAAGTGGGTTGAAAATGGCGCCTAGTGTATTAATTTAAAACATAGCTGCCCCTTTAAGAAAGTGTAAACACTGAATCGTATAAAAAAATCCAATGTAAAGGTGTTGGCGCTAAAAACATACAAACTAAAAGTGAAAAGGCATATGGTGATTAAAACAGCAAATTAAATATATAAAGTCCAAAGTGACAATCCCAACACCATAAATAAATGAAATCTTCTGGTTTGATGTTCCTTCAAATAAAAGCTTCACCACGAGTGCTCATGAGGTAGATAGCAACTCACCAAAGGTGTCTGACCACTTTTTACAGTAGGTCAAAATGTGCTTAAATTGAATGGACTAGAGGAATCCTAGGTAGGCATCTCTAGCTATGTGACCTCCTCCAGATGGCAGATGGGGTCCCCCCAAAATCCATACCAGACCCTTATCGAGCATGCAGCCTGGCCAGTCAGGAAAGGGGGACGAGCAAGCGCCCCGCTGCTGAACTATACCAGGTCACATGCCCTCAAATGTCAATCGTGCCACCCGCGCACCAACCGACAAGAAAGGGGGAAAAAAACAAAGGCTGGCCGCCTACTGCAGACTCGCCGTTTAACAGTCCGTGATGTCACAAGGGGGTGGGACCACCAGGTGACGTAGCCAGGTGGCCCTGCCCCTTACCTATATAAGAACTGTTGAACGGCGGAGTCTGTAGTAGGCGACCAGCCTTAATTATCGGCATTTTTTTTACTTTCCCAGCAATGACAGCTGATGATTCATTTGTTAAGAAAGCGGCGGTCGGCTTTCTGGGCCACTCCTTAGCAACCAGCTGTTTGTCAGAAAACAGTGTGGGGTCCCCCGACCCCCACGCTGTTTTCTGACAAATATCGCAGAAAAACCCTGGTGGTAAATATCGCATGGTTTTTTACTCTCTGGTCCGTTTGTGAATTGGACTTAAAGTGGATATAAACCCACTCTCATCCTTTCTAAACTGCTGCCACAATGGTTATCTATAAGGACATACTTGCCTCCTGCATGTATCCATACCTGTCAAATGTCTCTCCTCTGTCTATTATGAGAGCTGAAAAACTGCAGATTCTGTGGGTGGGTCTGTTGTCTGGAGCTCGGTGGGTGGAGTCGTGATGTCAGTAGACTCCCCACCCACCTCTACACTCCCTTTGTCAACATGCATTTTCTCCTGTGTGTTTCTTACACTGAACTTCTGCTATGATCACTAACATCCAGTCAAAACTCAGAAAAGTCACCAGATGACTTCAGCATGCCCAATCATGCTGAGGTGTGGAGCAGCCAATCCTGGGAGAGCTGGAGAAGAAAGGAGGGGATCTGAAGTACACAGAATGCCTCTCTCAGGCTTGTGCATGAGATATGTAAATCACCTGTCACTCACAGCAAGGGGGACAAACTGACTCGTATTTCTCTGTGTCAGTTTTATCTCACTGAAAAAAGATAAGAGAACTGCTCAAAGCTGGATTAACTCTTCACGGCAAAACTGGGTACAGATGACATGAAATCCTATACTGTACAAGCCTTAATTAAAAAAAAAAAAATCGGGTTTACATCCACTTTAAGAGCTTTTTAAACAATATTTACCTGCAAATTTTTATTTTAATCTAATTCTTTTATGTATTGGACTTAAAGGGGTTGTAAAGCTTCCCGTTTTTTCACCTTAATGCATCCTATGCACTAAGGTGAAAAAACATCCGATGCTTACAGGCCCCCCAGCCCCCCCCCCCGTTTATTTACCTGAGCCCTCGAAAGTCCCGCGTCGTAAACGCGCTGGCTTCTCGGCCGGGGCTTCTCGGCTCTTCTCGGCTTTTCATTGGATAGATTGATAGCAGCGCAGCCAATCAACTCCAATGACACAGCGCGCCGGGGGGCAGGGCTGAGTCCTGTAGTTGGCGGCTATGGACGCCGAATACAGGACTCGGGAGCGCGCCTGCAAGGTAACCCCCTTGGTAGAGAGCTTCCCAGAGGGGGTTATCAGAAGCGGGGAGGAGCCGAGACAGCCACCGAGGGAACCCAGAAGACGAGGATCGGGGCCACTCTGTGCAAAACGAGCTGCACAGTGGAGGTAAGTATAACATGTTTGTTATTTTAAAAAAAAAATAAAAAAAAATGAAGCTTTAGTATCACTTTAATTCACCACATTCAATAATTTATGCAAATGAGTCAAGTGACCATGGGTGGCGCAGATGGTCCTGGAATAGGTCCTTCTGATTTGTTGCACTAAAAACTTTGTTGATTCCCCTATGTATTTTGTAGGGCATTTTATTTACATTTTTAAATGATTTACAGTTTAAAGCTTATATATATATATATAGCATCTTTGATAAACCCATGCAGTGAAATAATACCAAAGTTCTTTTCTTTGTATTTTTAGTTTAATCCCGAACTTGTTTTGGTGTCAGCTGGATATGATTCAGGATTTGGAGACCCTGAGGTATGTTGTGCATAATAATGCTTTAGAAAAATTATATTTCTTTCTCGAACATCACGGGACACAGAGCCACAGTAATTACTGATGGGTTATATTGAGGTAGCAGAATAGTGGTAATGACTGCTGGGCAATGAACTTCTGGTATGCGAGGTTTTTTATTCCATTCTTCTAGCTAGCCAGAATGGACACTCCTGGCCCGACTCGTGTCTACATGCCAAGAAGTGCCTGATACAGACAATTCAGTGTACATATAACTCTATCACATTACGTCACAAGCGAACAGACAATACATTTCCGTTACCAGAAATTCTAACCCTTTGAACAGTTACCTCCTCTTATTGATGCAAAGCAGTTCAGCAAAGCATATTCTTTCACAAGCAGTTACACAAGCCTTGCTCTGCGGTTACCTTCTTCATCTGCTGACTAGCTTGACACATCCTGGACAGGAAAAGTGTGCTAAGCTAAGCACAGATGGCTGTGCTAAGGGGGGGAAATGGGTGAATTCAGTGTCCCAATCCACAGCCTGTCAGGTTCTACAGACAAAATATTCTTAACATAGTTAATAGGAATGGCTTCTTAGCTGGAATTCTAAATCAGCCCTACTACACACATAACCATGGCCATATAATCTGATCCCCATTCCTACTTCATTCCCCCCTTTGATCATAATCATAGCGATTAATATGAGCGAGATTAAGCATCACTAAATAGCATACAGGTCTGCTTTCTAATGGATCAGAGCCCAATGTGACTGAGATTTTTTTTTTATTTAGTCTTGGGGGGTTAATGGCTGGTATTTCCACATAGCCATAATATGGGTCGCAGCCTTTCTTTCTACGGTGGCCTCAATGAAACTCTGGATCATTCTAGTCCCAAGGGGAATCAGACAGGGCAGCAGCAGACATGCTACGAGTATTATTACAACGATCCCCAATATAGCCTTTACCCCATATACACTGGGAAAACCCCAATCTCCGAACCAGCTACCAGCATTGAGACCATCCCATGTCTGGACTGGCACATGAGCTAACTTTTTCATTCTACCAGTGATTTCCTCAACTACTTTTCCTGTGTTGTCCACTTCTAAGCAACAATTACTCAGATTAAATTTTCCACAGACACCACCCTCAGTAGCTAACAGATAGTCTAAGGCAAGTCTATTCTGATACACATGAGCACGTAAATTAGTTCCTTGTTTAGCAAGCAAATTTAAGGCAGCAGCAGTTTCGTTATGGTTAAGTGATTATTTCTAATACAGCCTGTAACCTTATAATTCGATCAAGCATATAAATTGGTGTTCTATAACCGTAACTACCATCTTCGGCCCATGTGGCTGGACCATAATACTGGACAATACGTTCTGGGGGCCATTCATTATCTTTCCAGTTTCTTATCGTCAGACTAGATGACCTCCGCTTCCTCTTTGAACCTATGTACACAGGGACTCCCAGTTCTTCCCTATTCCCCAGTGGAAGAAGGAAAAATGAGGGTTTTAATGTGCCTAAGACACAGGCTCCTGACCAGTCTTGGGGGATCTCTGAATAGGCTTTATTCCCACAAATCCAGTACAAGTTTTCTGGGGCCTTCCAGTTAGACTCTTTGGTGAGATTTTCCCATAGCCCTTTTAGATGAGTGAAATTGGTAAAGGGGTGTGGGTCAGGCACGGGTATGTTTGTATCACTCCACCAGGATGTACTTTTAGAAGTGTTGTTATAAAACTGTTGTCCTAAACAGGCCATTTCTCCTACATGTGTTCTATACTGGGGACCCGACCTGGCTATACAATATTTCCCAATTATTGACGTTTTCAGGTGCCATTCTGACCTTATTCGTTCATGGGGCTGCTCAGAGGTGGCACTGAATGGCACATCATAATCTTTTTCCCTGGCTTCCCAAGGCCATTGGTCTCCCATGTTAGTTCCTCCACACACATAGCAATCTGTTACTTGTAAATTGTCAGCCACACTTTCTGCCAGTTCAATGAACAGGTTCTCTGTGCTAGGGGGCACCTCCATACCAGTGGCTAGCTCTTCATATAAGGAATGAAATAGCTGATGATTAACACTCTTTTTTAGTTCAGTTTCTAGTGAGACATACACAATTGTACCGGGGTCTGATCCTTTACCATAAATATGAACTCCAAACTTATTTCCCCATTGTGCTAAAAACTGGACAGGGTTATGTATGGTGAAATTCACAGGGGTGCAACTTCCCACTGTGCAGCTGGATGAACCAGCTGAAGATTGTAGAATGGCATCCTGATTTTTCATTCCCCATGTTCCCCAGGCAGCACACCTCCAGTTGGGGCAGTAATTCCATTCTTCATTTGCACAGCTAGGTCCCAGTTTCCCTGAACAGATGTACCTATAATTTCTCAAATACTCTCTCTCCCATTCCAATCCCCCACACCCTCCCCTTGGGAAGTGGTTGAGGTTGATGGCAGCACACACATCAAAGATTAGGCTTGCTGCAGTGCTGGGGTCAGTGATCAGTGTACGGTTTATCAGCTTACCGGTGGAACTAAAGCTCCGAACGGTTAGCCAGGTTTTATAGGGTGCATAAGTGGGGTCATAACAGGTTATCTGATTTTCAAAGGAGCACATTGAATAGGTAGTCCCATTATGTATGCAAGTACCAGTCTCTGTGCCCTTGCATTGATAATGGGAGTGCCACAATAACATCTTGGTAGTTACGGATCCTACTCTGGTAGTCTTTATACAAGGGTCACATGAGATACTCTCCCCCCCCTGTTAACCTGGTCAGTATCACTATTATGACTATCAACAGTCTCATTATAACGATTTTAGTAAACATTACACCGATGAATATCCTCAAGCTTCAGCTTGTGCGTAGACCAACCAGCGTCCGGGCTGTGGTTGGAGCAGAGCTTAGTAGATATCCTTTATCTTCCGCCGTGCGTTGAGCCAGCAGCTTCCAGGGGTGTGCTGGCCGCAGGGCTGCAGTCTGTCTATCTTCTGCCGTGCGTAAATTCAGCAGCTTCCAGGGGTGTGCTGAACACAGGGCTGGAGTTCTTCCTTCTGATTTCTCTGGTCAATCTCAGTCTCAAAGGATCTTGGGGGTCTACTGTACTGTGCCAGGAGTCTGTGAGGTCAGCAGCTCCCTTTACCCTGGAGTGGTGTATCCAGGGTGTCACCTCGGCTACCTTAATGGCTGTTGGGGTAGATAGCAGAACAGTGTAAGGACCTCTCCATTTTGGCCCTAGTGGGGTTATGTTCCACTCCTTTACCCACACTGTATCTCCTGGTTTAAAGGGGTGTACTGGGTTCGACAAGCTTATGGGAAGTTTCTCTTGAACCCATTTCCCTATGTCCTGCATACTTTCCCCAAGTTTCTGTATCAGTTCACGGTTAACTACCCCTCCTATCTGATGCAAGTCTCCTCTTATCCCTCTAATGATGGGTGGGGGCCTACCATACAGTACTTCAAAAGGGGACAGATTTGTCCTCTTTGTTGGGGTACTCCGAATTCTCAGTAAAGCAATGGGCAACATCAAGGTCCACTCCATTTGGGTTTCCTGACAGAGCTTAGCCAGTTGTGACTTGAGTGTGCGGTTCATCCGTTCAACTTTTCCAGAGCTTTGGGGCCTATATGCGGTGTGTAATTTCCAAGTAATCTTAGGTGCCGTTGCTAATTCCTAGAGGCACTTGTGGACAAAGTCAGGGCCATTGTCTGGGCCTATATCTGGAGATAAACATCTTTTACAAAACTGCTTCCGTCAGTAAAGTACTCAACGTTTGGATTTTCCAAGGGGCTGTCTTTCAAGTCTGGTCGGCTTACATATCCAATACCCGGAGACTGTCATGAGTTAGGGGTTCTTGTGAGGTGGGGAGCAGAGTGGCTGGGTTTAAAGTGTTTACAGTCTCTAAGTGGATACGAGGATTTTCCCACAGCATAGCTTGATATTTAACCATTTGACTGTTCGTGAACCAGTGATTCCCCTTGTAATCCATTAATGCCTGTACCTGGTGAGGGACTCGGACATAAGTCTCCTGACCTAATGACAACTTGTCAGCTTCGACCACAAGGAGGGCGGTTGCTGCGATGGCCCGCTGCAGGATGGCCATCCCTGAACTACAGTGTCCAGTTGTTTTGAAAGGTATGCTACAGAGCGCTGCCAAGACCCAGAGTATTGTGTCAGGACTCCTACTGCTATTCCTTGTTTTTCACTGACATACAAATAGAAGACTTTTTGGCTATCTGGCAAGCCTAGCACAAGAGTCTGCATTAGGGAGACCTTAATGTCTTAATGCTCTGTTTTGCTGTTCTCCCCATTGGAAGGGTTCCTTTTCTCCCCCCTTTGTGGATTCATAGAGGGGTCTGGCTTTTATGGCAAAGTCCGGTATCCAGATTCAGCAGAATCCTGCCACCCCCAGGAATTCACGTACTTGCCGTCTGGTAGTCAGGGTGGGAATCTGACAAACAACTTCTTTCCTGCCTTCTCCCAATTGTCTCTGTCCTTGTGATACTCTGAATCCCAGGTACTTTACAGTCTCTTGTCAAAATTGCACCTTTCTCCGGGACACCTTATAACCTGCCTCCCACAGTAATTGTAACAGTTCATTAGTGACCGCTGGGTGCATGGTCATTACAGCCTGATTGACCGCTTGGAGGTCTTGAACAGGATGACAGTGAGCTGTTTCAGGTTTCTGCACTGGGAGTAGAGGTGTATTCCAGGGAGACTGACAGGGTTTTAGAATTCCATAGTGTAGGAATTTGTTTAAGTACTTTTGTTTTCCTACTAGGGCTTTTAGAGGGACTGGGTACTGTTTCAGGCTGACTGGAGTGGCTCCTGATTTTAATTCAATAAGGATTGGGGGAACGTGTGTGGTTAATCCTGGTAGGTTGTCTTCTGCCCACAGTCCCGGGATGTCTTGCAGTATGCGGGCTTCAAAGGGATGCGGGGCAAGGGTCCGGCTATTTGCATCAGGATTTCTCGGAGTGGAAGTGGACACTTGATTGGGGAGCCCATGGACTACTACTGAGTTCCCTATTTCTGTCCTGCCTATACCCAGAGTGCTACGGTCAGTAGTATATTTACTGAGATTTGGCATTGACAAACTTGCTGAATCTGATGTAGGTGAACAACAACTTGAGTCCCCTTGTCTACTGGGTAGGGCGTTCGGACATGGTTCAGACTTGTCTCTATCTGAGGTCCGTTCCTCTACATATGGGGGAGGTTGATCTGTCTCTTCGGGTTGAGAATATATGTGTTTTGTTTGTTTTGTCAGTGGTACTACTCTTGCCTTAACTATAATTCTATACTGTTCCTCTTTCTGTGGCTTCTATCCACTGCAGGTCTTTATCTCCCATTTGTCCAAAGGATGCACAATCATCCAGACGGACGTTTTCTCCTAGCTGACTGACTGACTGACTGACTGACTGACTGACTGACTGGCTGAGGATTTATCCGAGAGATGCACAATCATCTGGACGGATATTCCTCCTGACTGACTGGCTGAGGATTTATCCGAGAGATGCACAATCATCTGGACGGATATTCCTCCTGACTGGCTGGCTGAGGATTTATTCCAGGGATGCACAATCACCCGAACGAACAGTCCTCCTGGAAGGTGCGTCTTGGTCATGTTTCTGTAATTCTGACATAATATTCTCAAATAATCAGTCAATGGTCTCTAAGTCAAGGGTTCCCTGTGGGGGCCACCGCGCTCCATAGCAGGGCCAATCTTTCTCACACAATGTTATCAATTTCTCAGGGCTAAGTTTTAAATTACAGTTCTTAGAAAATCCCTTCTTAAAGTTGGAGATCATGGTTTGTAGAGGAGATTCAACACTATGTTTCCCACCCATTCTTATAACCTAACAGACACCAAGACAGACACAGAGGGTAGGGTAAATGATGAGAATTCAGTAAGGGGTCTGAATCCTCGACACAGGTAGGGACAATAGACAACGCTTCCCTCGGTCAGTGGCCTGGACGTGGTCTCCCAGCCAGAAACTGCACTTAAAAGAGGACACGGTCACTTCACCATAAAGTGATGTCTCATACACACATCAATCATACCAGACATTCCCACCCAAAAATTACTGACTGACTGAGGATTCGTCCGAAAGATGCACAATCATCTGAACGGACGTCTCTCTCGGAAGGTGATCAGGCTTCCCTTCTCTCGATCCGTCGAGAGGCTGGCTGGCTGTCTTGACTGTTATCCAAAAACAAAAGTAAAAAGGCTCTCACCTTTTCCCGTTGGAGCTCCAGCTATCTACTTCTCGGATTCCCAGGTCCTTTTGACGCTACGAAGGTCGTCCACAGCAGGCCACCAAATGGGACACAGCGCAGTCTCCTAGATAACAGTTCTAGAAGGCGCCTTTTGAGACTACGATATAGCCCACAGGGCTGGCCTCTCGGACCATTCCTTGTAGGTCTGGTGGAAAACAGTGCCACCTGCCTCAACAGGTCACACCGATATTCCCCCCTTACGGCCAATGCACCAAATGAGGTAGCAGAATAGTGGTAATGACTGCTGGGCAATGAACTTCTGGTATGCGAGGTTTTTTATTCCATTCTTCTAGCTAGCCAGAATGGACACTCCTGGCCCGACTCGTGTCTACATGCCAAGAAGTGCCTGATACAGACAATTCAGTGTACATATAACTCTATCACATTACGTCACAAGCGAACAGACAATACATTTCCGTTACCAGAAATTCTAACCCTTTGAACAGTTACCTCCTCTTATTGATGCAAAGCAGTTCAGCAAAGCATATTCTTTCACAAGCAGTTACACAAGCCTTGCTCTGCGGTTACCTTCTTCATCTGCTGACTAGCTTGACACATCCTGGACAGGAAAAGTGTGCTAAGCTAAGCACAGATGGCTGTGCTAAGGGGGGAAATGGGTGAATTCAGTGTCCCAATCCACAGCCTGTCAGGTTCTACAGACAAAATATTCTTAACATAGTTAATAGGAATGGCTTCTTAGCTGGAATTCTAAATCAGCCCTACTACACACATAACCATGGCCATATAATCTGATCCCCATTCCTACTTCAATATAGGTATCACTGGTGATTGGACACTGGCACACCCTATCAGGAAGTTCAACCCCCTATATAATCCCTCCCCCTTGCAGGGATACCTCAGTTTTTTACGCCAGTGTCTTAGGTGATGGACGTGTAAAGATGTCCTGTGCTGAGCTCCAAAGGGAATATCCTAAGATCCTATACTGGGGCAAGCCAGGTGAACCGGATCCATTCAAAGTGTCTTTTCATGGCCGAATTGAATGGTACCCGGGCCTCGTGTCCGAAGAAACGAGGTTTTACCCGTAATGCTTCTCTTTTTAGAGAGCTGGACCCCGCAGATCAGAAAATGGCTTTAAACTTCCTAATTTCTGGCGAGGTGCTTTACGGTCCCAGAACTGTTGGATCCCCCTACTGATGGGGGCCCCAGTCTCTGACGGTTTTTTCAAACGGAGCCCACCGTGAGAGGTGAAGATTGGGTCTGTGTAAACAGCACCCTGCGGCTGGATAAGGTAAGAGGAGATTCCACAGAATTTTTGAGTTCTAGTGGCTTTTCTCCTTTAAGGTAAATGCATGCTATGCCTATTGTGACCACCGGGGGCTGCCAAGAGCACAAACCTTCACATGCTGACTGTCTGTCTCAGGTGTTTTGCATCGCTGATTATGTCCCAGCATCTCAAGCAGGCTGCAAGCAGGTAAGGTGGAAAGGGGGATTTCTCATGTTTGAATGTTCCCCCCAGGCTAGAGGGGCCACAGGGGTCTAGAAAGTGGTTATACCACCCGGGCTCTGCGGCCTAATGGCCACCATCTCTGAAGATAGCCGTTCAGGCAGATCTTGTTACCAGCCTTCCTCCCTCCCCTCCCCCATCCCCAGCCTTTCTCCAGAAGCATGACAGGAGAGTCGGCAGCACGGGAAGCGCTTGTTTTTTTCAAAACTCGAGGGGGGGGGGCGGGACGTCAGCACAGGTGCTTAGACTCCCACTCAGGCCAGCTGCAGGCTATTAAAGGCACTCTGTACAGGTGCACTCAGCCTTCTGAGAGACACAGAGCTGACGGTCGCATGTAAGGTGGGACACAGGCATTCTCCTAGGCAGCATTTACTGAAGTAACACCAGACTGAGCATTGGGTAGCAAGGCTTTTAGCCAGACTACATCGCTCAGCGGGCAGTGTTCATTTGTATACCTCACACCTTGTTGCTTTGCACTATGGGTAGAAGAGGTTCAAGCACCCCAGGAACCAGAGACACTAGGGGATCTCGTTCAGGTTCTGAGGGCCCCCTGTCGGCAGCATCCTCCCCCCCCCTAAAGATGGGCCAGGGACGGCTAGCCGGGGAGAGCCATTGGGGTCAGGGGATACACCTGCTTCTGGCACTTCAGCCCCTGTATATATTACACAAGAGGTTTTTTCCTCAACCATTAATGGTCTAGAGGAAAGATTAATGGCCGTGATTACGTCTTCACTCAGTGGAAGAAAACGCACTAGGCTTTCCTCTGTTCCCCAAGACCCTCAGACAGAGGAGCTCTGGGATAAAGTAGATGAATCCCTTTCAGAGGATCGGGATGGGACGGATGATTCCTCTTCGGAGGAATCAGGTGGAGAGGGACCCTCTGCGACTTCCCAAGAGGAGAAAGTCTTAGTGCAGATCCTTACTGGATTGGTCCGCTCCACATTTAAGTTGCCCATACCTGAAACTGCTAAAGAATCCCCTTCTGCTTTGGGGTCACTGAAACCTTTCCAAGCAACACATGCTTTTCCTGTTCATACTTTACTTGAAAAGCTCATTTATTCTGAGTGGGATCACCCAGACAAACGTTTTTTTCCGCCGAGAAAGTTTTCAACACTTTATCCGATGGAAGAAAAGTTTATTAAAATGTGGGGAATACCGGCTATTGATGCCGCCATTTCCTCCATAAATAATAGCCTGACTTGTCCTGTAGACAATGCTCAGATGCTCAGGGATCCTGTAGATAAAAGGATGGAATCCCTATTGAAGGATGTTTTTTCCTTAGCAGGATCAGTGGCCCAACCTGCAGTAGCAGCGATTGGAGTCTGTCAATACTTAAGAGACCATGTTAAGCAGGTCATCAAAGTATTACCTGAACAGCAGGCCCAGGGGTTTGCTAACCTTCCAGCGGCCTTATGCTTTGTGGTTGACGCCATTAGAGATTCTATCGTGCAAACCTCCCGTCTTTCACTGGGGTTGGTGCATATACGTAGAATCCTATGGTTGAAAAATTGGTCAGCCGAAGCACCATGTAAGAAGCTACTGGCTGGGTTTCCATTTCGTGGTGCAAGGTTGTTTGGAGAGGACTTGGATAACTATATCAAGAGAATCTCTTGTGGGAAAAGCACTCTCTTACCTGTCAAGAAGAAGAGTAAGCGTCCCTCTTTCAAACGGACTCTTTCCCCAGCGCCGGGGGCTTCAGCCTCCAGGCAGTCTCGACGGCCGCCTCCATCGGGGTCCAGAGACAAGAGTCAACCCCAGGGACAAAAGAAGTCCTGGGGAAAGAAGCCTACTAGGCAAAACACTAAGACCTCTGCATGAGGGGGCGCCCCCGCTCACTCGAGTGGGGGGGAAGACTGCGACAGTTCTCAGAGCTCTGGCAGGAGGACTTCCAGGACAGATGGGTAATCTCCACGGTAACCTTAGGGTACAAGCTGGAGTTTCAGGAATTCCCTTCTCCTCGGTTCCTCAGATCAAGTGTTCCCAGAGACCCAGAGAAGAAGCAGTCGCTCCTTCTAGCGTTAGAGCGACTTTTGTCGCAGGAGGTCATTATGATAGTTCCCGCAAAGGACCAGGGATTGGGTTTCTATTCCAACCTTTTTACGGTCCAAAAGCCAAATGGGGATGTCAGGCCCATTCTGGACTTAAGGGATCTGAACCGATTCCTAAGGATTCAATCCTTCCGCATGGAATCAATTCGAACAGTAGTTCCCACCCTGCAGGGAGGAGAATTTCTGGCATCAATAGACATCAGAGATGCATATCTGCATGTGCCCATTTTTCCTGCTCATCAGAAGTTTCTGCGCTTCGAGGTAGGAGGGCGCAATTTCCAGTTTGTGGCTCTGCCTTTCGGGATAGCCACTGCATCTCGAGTGTTCACAAAGATCTTGGCTCCTCCTCTGGCCAGATTAAGGGCTCAGGGTATAGCTGTCATAGCATACCTAGACGACCTGCTCTTGATAGACCGGTCGGTAGCCTCTTTGAATGGAAACTTGAGGACCACAGTTAGGTATCTAGAACACCTGGGTTGGATCCTCAACTTAGAAAGGTCTTTCCTAAAACCAGTAAGAAGACTGGAGTATTTAGTTCTGATTATAGATACAAGCCAGGAGAAAATATTTCTACCCCAGGCAAAAATCGCTGCTTTAAGAGAGCTGATTCTGGCAGTAAGGACCAAGAAGGGTCCCTCAGTCCGCCTTTGTATGAGGCTACTAGGGAAGATGGTGTCTTCATTCGAAGCAGTTCCCTATGCTCAGTTTCACTCAAGAATGCTGCAACACAGTATTCTGTCAACCTGGAACAAGAAAGTTCAGGCATTAGACTTTCCGATGCACCTGTCGCATGCGGTGCGTCAGAGCCTCAGATGGTGGCTCATACCCGAAAACCTGCAGAAGGGGAAATCCTTTCTACCGGTTACCTGGACGGTGGTAACAACAGATGCCAGCCTGTCAGGTTGGGGAGTAGTTCTGGAACAGGCTGCGGTCCAAGGGGTATGGTCCAAGACAGAGAGGACCTTACCCATCAACATTCTGGAGATCCGGGCGATACATCTAGCTCTAAAAGCCTGGACTATCAGGCCACAGGGTTGTCCGGTCAGGATCCAGTCCGACAATGCCACAGCAGTGGCTTATGTCAATCATCAGGGAGGCACCCGGAGCCGAGCTGCTCAAAAGGAGGTGAACCAGATCTTAGTCTGGGCAGAGATGCATGTGCCATGCATATCGGCAGTTTTCATCCCGGGAATAGAGAATTGGCAGGCGGACTATCTAAGTCGCCAGCAGTTACTTCCAGGGGAATGGTCTCTGCATCCCGGCGTCTTTTGGGCCATATGCCAAAGATGGGGGGGTTCCAGATGTAGATCTCTTTGCATCCCGATTCAACAAAAAGATAGACAGATTTGTGGCAAGGACAAAAGCTCCTCTTGCATGCGGGACGGATGCGTTGGTGATTCCGTGGCATCGGTTCTCACTGATTTACGCATTCCCGCCTATTCTGCTATTACCACGACTCCTTCGCAGGATCAGGCAGGAAAGGAAGTCGGTACTTCTGGTGGCCCCCGCTTGGCCCAGAAGGACTTGGTATGCAGAAATAGTAAGGATGACGATAGGTCCCCCGTGGACCCTACCAGTACGCCCAGACCTGTTATCTCAAGGTCCAGTGTTCCATCCTGCCTTACAAACGCTAAATTTGACGGTTTGGCTATTGAGACCCACGTTCTGAAGAGTCGTGGGCTCTCAGGTCCTGTCATATCTACCTTGATTAATGCAAGGAAGCCAGCTTCCAGGATGATTTATCATAGAGTCTGGAAAGCTTATATAACCTGGTGTGAATCCAGAGGTTGGCATCCCAGGAAATATGTCATAGGTAGAATCCTTGACTTTCTACAATTAGGATTAGAGATGAAGCTGGCCTTGAGTACCATCAAGGGCCAGGTCTCTGCTTTATCAGTGTTATTTCAGCGGCCACTTGCTTCGCATTCTTTGGTCCGAAACTTTATGCAGGGGGTGATGCGTCTTAATCCTCCGGTTAAAGCGCCCCTAAACCCCTGGGACTTGAACTTGGTCCTGGCTGTGTTACAGAAACAGCCTTTTGAACCAATAAGTCAGATTCCTTTGGTCTTGTTGACAAGGAAGTTAATTTTTCTGGTGGCCATCTCTTCTGCTAGAAGAGTATCAGAATTAGCAGCTCTTTCCTGTAAGGAGCCTTATTTGATTATACACAAGGATAGAGTGGTACTGCGCCCTCATCCTAGTTTTTTACCGAAGGTGGTTTCAGATTTTCATTTAAACCAAGACATTGTTCTGCCTTCCTTTTTTCCAGATCCCTGTTCTCCGGAAGAGAGATCTCTACATTCGTTGGATGTAGTAAGAGCAGTTAAGGCCTATCTAGGGGCAACTGTTCAGATCCGCAAGACGGATGTTTTGTTTGTGCTGCCAGAGGGTCCCAATAGAGGACAGGCAGCGTCAAAAGCTACCATTTCTAAATGGATTCGACAGTTGATCATTCAAGCTTACGGTTTGAAACAGAAGATTCCTCCGTTTCAGATCAGGGCACATTCCACAAGGGCTATTGGTGCTTCTTGGGCAGTGCATCACCGGGCCTCTATGGCTCAAATCTGCAAGGCCGCAACCTGGTCTTCAGTTCATACATTCACCAGATTCTATCAGGTGGATGTGAGAAGGCATGAGGATATCGCCTTTGGGCGTAGTGTGCTGCAGGCAGCGGTACTGGGTCCTCAGGTCTGATAGCACCCTACTTGGTCGTGGTTCCCCCCCCTCAGGTAGCATTGCTCTGGGACATCCCATCAGTAATTACTGTGGCTCTGTGTCCCGTGAAGTTCGAGAAAGAAAATAGGATTTTTTAAAACAGCTTACCTGTAAAATCCTTTTCTTTCGAAGGACATCACGGGACACAGAGGTCCTGCCCCTCTTCTAATACACTATATTGCTTGGCTACAAAACTAAGGTATCCCTGCAAGGGGGAGGGATTATATAGGGGGTTGAACTTCCTGATAGGGTGTGCCAGTGTCCAATCACCAGTGATACCTATATAACCCATCAGTAATTACTGTGGCTCTGTGTCCCGTGATGTCCTTCGAAAGAAAAGGATTTTACAGGTAAGCTGTTTTAAAAAATCCTATTTTTTAGTTCTGCCATAAAAAAACTGATAAGGCTTTGATAGAAGCAGCCATTCCCTTAAAGTGATTCTAAAGGACAATATCATTACCTTTCCACACACTACTGTGCTGTAACATGTATATGTGTGCTCTGTATGTCCTGGAGATGTATTATCTTATTGTACAGTTCCTCTTTTCTAAGTTTACAATAGACACCTTTCTGATCTAAAAAAAAAAATGATTCTAAAGGATTTTTTTTTTTAATAGAAATAACAAACCATTGCTCAGTGTAATGGTTTTAACCAGAGCAGCCCCAATTTTCTTCTTTTGGTGTCCCTCACTGGCAGTCTTGGCTCCATATATCTGCTGAGTGCCCCCCAATAGCAAGCGTCGTTTGTGAACGCGGCTCGCCAACCCCCCCCCCCACCCCTCCCGAGATGGAGCTCTGGTACTGTAAGTATAAGGCGAGGTTTGGGGGGGGGGGGGGGGGGTCGAGTGGACCCAGAAGTTTTTTGACCTTAATGCATAAAATGCTTTAGGGTAAAAGAAACATTGCACCTTTCAGAACCACTTTAAGTGCTGCATAGCTGTTTAAGAGCAATGACTTGGTGAATCTTAGTTGGTTATCATAGCTATAGAACTGGCATGCGCACTTAGTCCAGTAAATGACTGCTTCAATCAGAGCCTAGCACACAGATGTTTTGGTACTGCCATTCTTTAATTTCATGTTTTTTGTATTCATAAGTGCGGAGATAAGGTAATCACTGTGTTATTGAACATAGATGGTGTACACTTCTGTTCTTACAGGGACTAATGCGCGCAACCCCGGAGTGTTTTTCCCACCTCACTCATCTGCTTATGCATGTTGGCCATGGAAAACTATGTGCTGTCCTTGAGGTGAATACTTATCTACATTTTTACTGTGTCCGCTACATTACTAGCACACTAATTGAGTTTTGCATTACTCCAAATGATGCATTTATTATTAAATACTTAAAAGCGTATGCAAACCCAAAAACAAAGCTGTAATCTATTGCAGTTTACCACTCCTTGGCTGTGGTGACTGCATTAGTTTTACTTTTTTTAAGGCTTTTTTTTTTTTCTTATCTGATGATTCTATTACACTTCCAGTCTTAAGCCAGGTACACACTCATGCCGCGTACAGACAATCGGACATTCCGACAACAAAATCCTGAATTTATTTCCAACGGATGTTGGATCAAACTTGTCTTGCATACACATGGTCACACAAATGTTGTCGGAAATGCCGAGCATCAAGAACGCGGTGACATACAACACGTATGACGAGCCGAGAAAATGACGTTTAATAGCCAGTGCGGCTCTTCTGCTTGATTCCGAGCATGCGTGGAATTTCGTGCGTCGGAATTGTGTACACGCGATCGGAATTTACGACAACGGATTTTGTTGTCGGAAAATTTGAGAACCAGCTCTCAAATTTTGTTTGTTGGAAATTCCGACAAAAAATGTCCGATGGAGCCTACACACGGTCCGAATTTCCGACAACAAGCTCACATCGGACATTTGTTGTCGGAAATTCCGACCGTGTGTACGCGGCATTAGTGTTTTTTCACTCAACTCGCGGGTTGAACGAAAAAAAAAACTGTCCGCTGTACTAACTATGCGAGGTTAGTTCAGCTATCCCCTCGGCTGCTGGTTTTCCAGCATGCACGTCCGACAGAAGCCAGCCCGTCAGGCCAACACACGGCCGATTGTCGGCCATTTTTTTCTTTGAACCAGCCATTGTCTTCAGACATTCGCCCCATGTGTAACTGGCTTTAGGATGGTAACACTCACTAACCCTTCTTCCTTATTAGGACCACAGAAACCAGCTATTACTAAGCAACACTGCCCCTCTGTTGCCCATAACATAGAGACACGTGGTTTTGTAGTTGTCTGAGATAGCTGCTAGCAGTTTAACTGATAACAGTGTACACAGGACAGCACTGTATTCCTGCAAAATTGACAAAGCGTTATAGCAAAGTGCTTTTAGGGGAACGTTTAACAGAACAAAGTGGAGCAAATACAAGGCGCTCATTGTTAGAGTTTTACAAAAATTGTACTATAAAGTAAACTATGACGTTAATCTACCATGCAGTTTATAAAATCCAAAAGTATCTGTCATTGCAATCTAAAAACTGCTGCAAGCATAAAGTACAAGCACCCAAACCCCCTACCCAATCTAATCCAAACCCCGGGTGGTTCTGAAAGACAACTGTTACAAGATAAACCGCGTTGTGTAAAAAGATTAAGCAGCCAGCATAGCTGAAGACAAGCAGCACATGAACAAAAGGAAAAAATTATGCAGCGCTTAAATAAAAAATATATAAATACATATAAATGGCATTAGTGAAAATGTCCACCACGTGATAACTAACAAAAAATGAATAAAGACCCATTGGTTTAGTGATTGGGAACACTGTCCGTGGGTAGGTGTAAACCAGTAGACATCAATGCAGGTCAATAGGTGAAGAAATCTTGTGAAGAAACTGCCACCAATTAGTTGAAGGCTTACCAGAAAGGTTGGACTTGAAGGGGCATATACCTTTAAAGTCAAAAAGACTTTTGTGTCAAAACACCATGATTGATGGAAAACCACCGACAATCCTGATGGCATCAATATCGCTAAACTTGGTATGGTATGGGGCATCAGTATATGTTCAAATGGACATCAAGTGAGATACAGCCAATGGAAGGACTCTCAGGGAGGTGAAAATCGTCTCACACGATAAAACCAAAAGAATAAAAAAGGTTCCACATAGTGTGATAACGTTTGAAATAGTTTAATTATGCCCCATACCACACCAAGTTTAGCAATATCGATGCCATCAGGATTGTCAGTGATTTTCCATCAATCATGGTGTTTTGACACACAAGCCTTTTTGACTTGAGAGGTATATGCCCCTTCAAGTCCAACCTTTCTGGTAAGCCTTCAACTAATTGGTGGCAGTTTCTTAACAAGATTTCTTCACCTATTGACCTGCATTGATGTCTACTGGTTTACATTTACTCACGGACCTGGTTCCCAATCACTAGACCAATCGGTCTTTATTTTTTGTTAGTTATCACGTGGTGGACATTTTCACTAAAGCCATTTATATGTATGTACGGTATATATTTTTATTTAAGCACTGCATAATTTTTTCCTTTGGTTCTAAAAGACAAAACTTCAACAATTCTGACACCCACCCCATCTACGCAACATACATTCCCTCCACTACCTTATTTGCCAATAAGGGTAAATGCCACAAGATATTTGCAATAAACTTTTCATTAGGCAGAAAACCATTGTCCTTGCGCCTCACTGAAGTACTTTTTTTACTGGTGCTTGACTTCATGGCTAAGCTCCAATAACTGCCCTCACCCTATCCAATAAGAATTTTCCTACTGGCCATTAAGCCAGTGTCATTGGACAGTAAAATGGTGCTTATATGGACAAAGCCAAGAAGTCTGGAAAAGTTATGGTCAAGTAACAAAGTGTAAAGCAGATATGGGTACAGAAGTGATTTTTTTTTGCTTGCAACAGTTATAGCAGGCACCTTGTGGTATCAATTTTATTTTCAAGAAATGAAAATTTGGTACACATACATAAAGGGGTTGGGAAGCACAGTGAGCAAGTCAGGCTCTGCAGGATTCCATAGGATGTCAATCTAACACTGGGAGCTTGCTGAGAGGAGGGGATGATCTGAAAAAATAAGCCAACATTTCACAACTTCTCTATTCCTTTAACACTAGTAAATAAACCATATAAACCAATGAAGTTCATGCTGCCTTTTTGGTTGATAGTGTTAATCTTATTGTTGTGCTGCTGCTCCTTTATTGTTCAAAAGTCTACAAACTGCTTTGTGAAACTGTATTACTTAACTACAGTCAAGACCTGATTATGCTGTCTGGCTGGGGTGATCAGGGGTGTCAATATAATATTACATAATAATTTGTTTTCCTAAACCAATCATTTTAATGTCGACCTAGTAAAATCGTATACTTATGAATAAATTGTGTTGATTGCTGTATCCTTTTGTGCATTGTACTGTCAGTCAAGGCTGTTTATTTAAATGTGACAATCGTTTATGTTGAATTTCACGTAATCTTTTATCGTTTTACAGGGTGGATATCACCTGGGATCCCTGTCAGAATCTGTCTCCATGACTGTAAGAACATTGCTTGGAGATCCTTTGCCAAGGTTATCAGGCGAAATGGTGCCATGTTTCAGGTATGCTTGCTTATCAATGAATTTCCCATTATCATATTATGGTGTCACTGTTAGAGAATGTATGGAATTTTGCAGGAAAATGTATGGTATACACCGATCAGCCATAACTTTCACCACTGACTGGTTAAGCGAATAACATATGCTGACCCGTTCCCACAGCCAAAAGCATCTACAGTACATGTATATAGTATGACATTTTAGACATATAGTTCAAACTAGCAAGTAGCAACATGCGTCACAGGATATTGGTGGGCAGCCTGCCCGGGCTGCTCGTTTGGCCTGTGGTTATGCTATGTGTGAAAGTACAGCAGAAGGACACTTTGTTTCTCAAGCATTTAATGTTTCAGTGCATTAACTCTTTCTAACTCTTCACATGGCCGCGTACATATACATTGGTACAATACATTGGTCCTTCAATGTGGCAAAGCCGGGCTGTACCTTTAGCCGAGAAACATCCCCAAAGCATAATGTTTCCACCTCCGTGCTTGACTGTAGGGATGGTGTTCTTAGGGTCAGCTTTTTTCTTCCTCCTAACACGGCAAGTCAATTAATACCAAAGAGCTCAATTTTGGTCTCTTCTGACCACAGCACTTTCTCCTAATCCTTCACTGAATCATTTTATATGTTCATTGGCAAACATCAGACGGGCCTGTATAAGTGCCTTCCTGAGGAGGGGGACCTTGCGGGCACTGCAGGATTTGTTACCAATGGTTTGTTTGGTGACCGTGGTCCCAACTGCCATGAGATCATTCACAAGCTCCTCCCATGTAGTTCTTGGCTGATTCCTCACTTTTCTTATGATCATCTTTACCCCATGAGGCGAAATCTTGCATGGAACTCCAGACTGAGGGTGATTGATGGTTATTTTGTTATTCTTTCAGTTGCGAATAATCGATCCAACAGTTGTCTCCTTCTCACCAAGCTTCTTGCTGATGGTCTTATAGCCCATTCCAGCCTTGTGCAGGTCTACAATCTTGTCCCTTTGACAGCTCTTTGGTCTTGCCCATGATGGGGAGATTTGAATAGAAGAAAGATTCTGTGGACAGGTGTCTTTTATACACATAACAAGTTGTCGTTGGAAGCACCTTAAATTGACAGGACTAATCTGTGTACCACATGAGCACATACTGTAACCAGTTTGTGGGAGCCAGAATTATTGTTGGTTGGCAGAGTATCAAATGCTTATTTTACTCACTGAACTGCAACTAAATTTATAACATTTGTATCATGTATTTTTTTCTGGTTTTTGGTTGATATTCTGTCTCTATTATTTAAAATACACCTATGACAACAATTATAGTCCCTTCATTTCTTTGTAAGTGGGCAAACTTACAAAACCTGCAGTGGATCAAATATTTTTCACCACTGTATCTGCCACCCTCCTGTAGTCTTCTGCAGGCAGTCTGTAGTGGTTGGGCCTGCTGGGTCCCTTCCTTAGGTCTACAGAGGCACAGGTTATGCACAGCACAGTGATTGTGTCACTGTTCCTATTTATGGTAATACTTCAATTTGCAGAGGCATATGGTGCACACAGAGTTAACTTATATTCTGAGATTTACCGTACTTAGCCCTGATAAAAAAAGCACAGCCATCATGAAGACCTGACTTCTCAGCTCTAGCAACTCAACTAGATTTGTTCCTGCCCCAAGCCTCTGACTGTAGAGTGAAGGAGAAGCAGCAGACTAATGAGTTTCTCTCTGTCACTCTGCTTTCTCCTACTGTCATGTTAACACATTATCATGGCAATACAACTGATTGATTGGCTCTTTGAGTGGCCTCTCCTTCTCCAGCCTGAGCAGGGGATTTTAAGAGGCTAATAAGGTGAAATTCAGGTACATATACTAGTTACTTTTTAAAAAAAAAAATACCCTATAATGATTTTTAATGTACACGTACGTGCATGATTTTTTTTTTATATTATCTTTGTGTTCATCTTTAACTAGAGCCTTCCATCAGACTTTTTCATAGATTAAGCATCCTCTCTAGCTAAATAAATTACAGAAATTGATCCCTTATCTCCTAGAGTATTCTGTATTCTATTTTGACTCATAACAAAATAATCCTCTTCTTTTTTTTGTAGTGCATTAGAGTCCATACAGAATGCAAGACATGCGCATGCTCCATACTGGAAGAGTTTATTGCATGATGGTATATTAGCATTTTTTTTCTGTTGCACGCTGTATTGTTGTTAATGAAAATATCTGCATTTGATTGTTTTTTTTTTTAATTGAAACGATTTAGTAGATTTACGACAGTTAAAGGTCATTGTTCCAATGATTAATGGACTCAGAAGGCATAATTTTGCCATTTAATAAAGAAACCCTGTTTGGTAGCTAAACAGATAAAAACATCACTGACTTGCAGAAGAAGTAATAGTTTACATTTTTTTCCAATTTTTATATATACACTACCGTTCAAAAGTTTGGGGTCACATTGAAATGTCCTTATTTTTGAAGGAAAAGCACTGTACTTTTAAATGAAGCTAACTTTAAACTAGACCTAACTTTAAACAAATATACTCTATACATTGCTAATGTGGTAAATGACTATTCTAACTGCAAATGTCTAGTTTTTGGTGCAATATCTACATAGGTGTATAGAGGCCCATTTCCAGCAACTATCACTCCAGTGTTCTAATGGTACAATGTGTTTGCTCATTGGCTCAGAAGGCTAATTGATGATTAGCAAACCCTTGTGCAATCATGTTCACACATCTAAAAACAGTCTAGCTCCTTCCAGAAGCTACAAAACTGACCTTCCTGTGAGCAGATTGAGTTTCTGGAGCATCACATTTGTGGGGTCAATTAAACGCTCAAAATGGCCAGGAAAAGAGAACTTTCATCTGAAACTCGACAGTCTATTCTTGTTCTTAGAAATGAAGGCTATTCCATGCGAGAAATTGCAAAGAAATTGAAGATTTCCTACAATGGTGTGTACTACTCCCTTCAGAGGACAGCACAAACAGGCTCTAACCATAGTAGAAAAAGAAGTGGGAGGCCGCGTTGCACAACTAAGCAAGAAGATAAGCACATTAGAGTCTCTAGTTTGAGAAACAGACGCCTCACAGGTCCCCAACTGGCATCTTCATTAAATAGTACCCGCAAAACACCAGTGTCAACATCTACAGTGAAGAGGCGGCTGCGGGATTTTGGGCTTCAGGGCAGAGTGGCAAAGAAAAAGCCATATCTGAGACTGGCCAATAAAAGAAAAAGATTAAGATGGGCAAAAGAACACAGACATTGGACAGAGGAAGACTGGAAAAAAGTGTTGTGGACGGATGAATCCAAGTTTGAGGTGTTTGGATCACAAAGAAGAACGTTTGTGAGACGCAGAACAAATGAAAAGATGCTGGAAGAATGCCTGACGCCATCTGTTAAGCATGGTGGAGGTAATGTGATGGTCTGGGGTTGCTTTGGTGCTGGTAAGGTGGGAGCTTTGTACAGGGTAAAAGGGATTCTGAATAAGGAAGGCTATCACTCCATTTTGCAACGCCATGCCATACCCAGTGGACAGCGCTTGATTGGAGCCAATTTCATCCTACAACAGGACAATGACCCTAAACACACCTCCAAATTGTGCAAGAACTATTTACAGCAGAAGCAGGCAGCTGGTATTCTATCGGTAATGGAGTGGCCAGCACAGTCACCAGATCTGAACCCCATTGAGCTGTTGTGGGAGCAGCTTGACCGTATGGTACGCCAGAAGTGCCCATCCAACCAATCCAACTTGTGGGAGCTGCTTCTAGAAGCGTGGGGTGCAATTTCTCCAGCTTACCTCAATAAATTAACAGCTAGAATGCCAAAGGTGTGCAATGCTGTAATTGCTGCAAAAGGAGGATTCTTTGATGAAAGCAAAGTTTGATGTAAAAACAATGTTATTTCAAATACAAATCATTATTTCTAACCTTGTCAATGTCTTGACTCTATTTTCTATTCATTTCACAACGTATGGTGGTGAATAAGTGTGACTTTTCATGGAAAACACAAAATTGTTTGGGTGACCCCAAACTTTTGAACGGTAGTGTACTTCTCTACAAATATAAAAATATAATATAAAAATGTACTATAAATATATAATATAAAATGTGTCTACATTTAACACAGGGTGCACCCATGACGTAACATGTTCATCATTTACAGATTTTTTAAATTGAGAGCACAGCAAAAATTGTGTCTCCTTTCTTTAACTTGAGCTGATTAAGCCCATCTTGCATTAATATCACAAGTTCTGCTTTAATACTGCAGAAATGCATTTAAAACTGCTATACATGTTCTTTTAAAATGTAGAATCCTGTAAGGGAAGAGAATAACACTACTTTTATGACAGTAGCCTGATTTCTTTCTTATCCATTGAGGGACAATAGAAGTCTTTAACCTGCAGTGTATACTGCTGCTTACAGGAGGTTTGGACACTGACAAATTAGATAACCCCTCTCAATATCATCCTGTCTCAATTTTTTTGCTAGTTTCCTAGGAGATTGGATGTCTTTTTTTTTTTTGCTGCTCTGCTGCATTGAAGATGTCTCATACAGACTGTTCTCTACATCGCTTAAAATTAGAAAGTCTTGCAAACTACCTACTGAGAGTAAAAATTATATGGACAGCTGCTGGCAATCGCGTCCCATCTAGCCGTGCGTGTGCATAAAAATCAAAAAATGGTGCCGCACTATCTACATATTATACTGCTATAGCAGCAGTGATTGAATAAAGTGTCAATAGTGCTATATGATACTATATTGTATATCTTACTCACATGCAGAATCACATACATCAAATTCATAACACTGCTTAAATAATAAAATAATAAAGTGATATATTCCTGTGATATGTAAAATAATTCCTTTCAAAATCTCACAAGTCAAACTGACATGATAGAGATAGACAAAAACAAATTTATTAGAGTAAATGCTGAATAAATAAGTGACAAAAAGTGAAAATAAAGTGCTATAGTGCAACAAACTGCGATGCACTGTCCATACATCACATGGATCAGTGCAACATAAATATAAAGTCCATAAAGTCAAACACTAATAAATAAATCCATTGATTGAAGTGATCAAAACGTGTTGAAGTGTCCACACTCTGGTGCTCCCCCTTAGGTAATAGCCACTCACCTCTGAGCGTGTGACCTTACATTTAAGCACGGTCAAAACACGCATATGAATCATCTCTGGATTCTATGATAACTGAGGGATCTTGGGATGCTCAATAATGCCGTTTTCTCATATATAAAGAGTAGGAAAGAAGGTTCGATAGTGTGATATCGTTTTTAAATCGCAAATGTATTATTCAAAACAGCCCCAATGCAGGGTACTCACATGGGTCTGGTGCGTCAGTGCACCACTCTATTCAAAGCCTAAAAAATTGGGAACATGTTGAGGTCGTAGGTTCCTCCACTGTGAGACAGACCAGCTGTCTCCTACACCGTCCTGTCCCCTCCCCAACGTGTGTCGATACAGGGAAATGACGTATCTTCCTCAGAGGGATTTAGATTGGACGATTAGTCTGTCTGTTAAATAATCGGCCGTCGGCCATTTTCTTGTAGCCTAAGGACATTCTATCGCCCATAGGCTTGATGTAATCAGATAGCTGCACTGATATCCACAGCTAGATAACATACGGACCATCACTCAACAACATGGATGTAATACCTACTCCATCTTGCCATGGTCCCACAAATGCAATGTATATAACAAAAGGAAATATGCCGCATTACTATAATAACATCGATCTCAGAACGATGCTGTGAAGCTTACCTACTACCGCATCCCAGCTATAAAACCACCATTTACTAAACAAATAAATCTTAAAAAAATCATGAATGGTAACATACAAATATGCTAATCAAATGCCAATTCATTAAAAATCCTAAATGTGACACATTGTTAAACACATATGCTAACGAAATGAAAGTATGTTCTAATAGCAAACATGAATTCATGAATAGTTTCACATATTTATACATACTGGGACCAAAATTAACTAAATAAAATTATATAATAAAATATAATTTGTAGATAATATATTTGGATCAACCATATATAGTAGCAACAATTGTATGTGCAAAACCATAGAGGTATGAGGTTTACCTCATAAGAGCTACATCACTATATATCCCATAGCTATAGTATTGTAATAACTTAACTCCCTTAGTTGAGTCATCGTAGCTCTATGGGGGCCTAACTAACACACAGAGATGACCACCCACAAAACATATAATAAATAATTACTAAGAAAACATTTTAAGTCAAATTCCTTATTTAGCCCCCTGGCGCAAGGGAACCTAATTGGTGTATCCACCACGATTCCCTCTTGCTAATCTCTCTTGCATAATTGGAACCCCTCTAGTGGCTTTTGGGGGGCCTCAATACGCCAAAATTGCATCCCTTCTGGATTTTTATTGTGTTTATCCCTGAAGTGGATTGATAAATAATGTTTATCAAATTTGTGACAGATATTTCTCATGCGTTCTTCCATTCTTACCTTAAACGCTCTCTTTGTTCTGCCTACGTATAATAGGTTGCATGGGCATTTAATTGCATAAACCACCCCTGTAGTGTTCTCTACATTGCTGCTGGAGCTTTGTTCCTGGTTGGCACAGTCATCCTCACCCTGGCTTTTGGTGTACCGTGTGAAGACCCTGCCAGACTAAGCATTGCAGGAATAGCCTGAAAGTGAAAGTTGGGCACTGGGTTCTGCGTAGGGCACTTCCACACTCCTTTTTGCTAAAGTTAGCAGTGCAGTGCTTTCCAGGTCCAGAGCCACTGGTATTGCCTTAGCGCTTGCCCTGTCTCTGAAGATTCATTTAGTGAGTAAGCCAGCCAGGCTGAGCACTGGGAGCTACCTCTTTTACTTAGGTTGCTGGTCACCATTATTCCATGTTTCTGACAGTTTTGCCATGGAAGAGGTTAATGCTGTGGCACTGAGTGCTGACATCATCCGTTGGGTGAAGTGTTGCATGCACAAGCACTCTCTTTCCAGCCATGCAGCGGTGAAGCAGCATCTCCCTGCTGTTGCTGCTGCTTGCATTGAGCTGCATGGAACTCTGATCTTTGATTAGTTCCTGCTGGCTGCCTACAGTAACACTGATCACTTCCAGCCATCCCATCCTAATCTGCTACAAACTCTGAGATTGGCCCTGCCTCTTTCCCCCCCCCCAAGCCTTACAATCACACTGTCTTAACATGTCTGATTCAGACACCAGGGGACAAATCCCATTGTACCAGGTGCCCCCAGCTCACTCCAGAGATGCTTGTAGTTTGCCTACTGTTAGGCTACTTTCACACTGAGGAGCTTTACAGGCACTATAGCGCTAAAAATAGCGCCTGCATAGTGCCTGTAAAGAGCCTCTCCTCTCACTCCAGTGTGAAAGCCAGAGTGCTTTCACACTGGAGCGGTGCGCTAACAGGAAGCCAAAAAAAGTTCTGCAAGCCACATCTTTGAGGCGCTATAGGAGCGGTGTATACCGCCATGAAATCAATGGGCAGCACCGGCAAAGCAACGCTGCAGCGGCACTTTGCGGGAGCGCGTTTACCCTTTTTCGGCCGTTTGCGGGAGTTAAAAGCGCCCCACCCCCTGTTAGCGGCCGAAAAGTGACGCTTTACCGCCAACGCCCGAGTGTGAAAGTAGCCTAAGTGCCAATGTTTGCAGCCTAAAATTATGATATCACTCAGCCAAATTCCCATCTTCCTAGTCTGCAGGTCTGTTTAGTGTGGCTAGATCCTCTCCCCTTTTGGCTGAGGTTTTTACTGAAGCAGTGTGAAACTTTGACCCAAACTACCCAGTTTCTTGCTGAAAAGAGTCCACAAGTGTGCTCCTGCACCCTCTCCTATAGTTTCTATTTCTGACTTGCCTGTGGCCTTTAGGGGCTTCCTAGCCATCGTACGCAGAGAATCTGTCCTGGACTGGTGAGCTCACCCTGAGGTGTCAGTCTACTGCTACTACATTGAGAGTAATCCAAACTATTTCAGCTCTAATTAATGGAGTGAACACCACTTTGACACTATAGAAACAGCCTGTTGCTTCTACCAGTACTGTTTCCAGTTTTGGGTGGTTTAAAACTCCTAAGCCTGCAAAGGCTTTGCATTATAGCCTGTTTTTTCAAGTTTTCTCTATGGAAACATCCTAATAAGCTGTTGCATCCTAGCCTTGCATCCTTTTGGTGAGGACATGATCTATTCTCACTGCCTATATGGCACTGTCCTGCCTTAACAAGGTGCTTACTATTCCAGGAGAGGATGCACACTTCTTAAAGGACCCAAACCCAGCAAGCCGTTAACAGAGATTTGTTATCACTGGTTGGTCCTCCCCTTTATTGGATTCTGGCTGTAACTTTCTTTTTCAAACCATGTCTGGCTGGTCCAAATGCCTTAAAAGAGATCTAACCACCACTGTGGGCAATTCCTTTCTTCGAATATGTGAATTAGGTGGCTGTAGCGTTAGATTTTAGCTATGATAGTTTGCTGAAAGCCTCCTTTCTGGAATTCTCCTTTCTTGCATTTGTGTTTCAAGCCAGTACATATGTGTAGGGCACTTTTGACTAAAGTGCTGGACTACAGAAACCCTTGTGTATAAAAAGCATTTGATCTGCATGTCCTTTGAGGGACAGTCTGTTCAGACCAGCTCTTGACAACATCAAGGATGTTAATGGTGGCAAGAACACCCATCTTCCTCAGAGGAAGAAGCCTTAAGAACAGACTGCAAAGTCTTCTCACTCTCTTAAGAAATGCCCCTTTGTTTTTTTCATCACCTTGACCAATATATAGACACTCCCGAGATGGCTTTCTGTCCACTAGCATGTCTTGGCACTCACTATCTGCCAAATCCTTGGACAAGCCTTGCTTTGAACCCCTCTGAAGTTGCACCTGAACCCCAGTGCTAGCCCTGCTGCACTTTCATGGCATCTCTAATGTAGGATAGTTAGAAGACCTCCTTTGGGGGCATATTTGTTGCGTGCTCTGTCAGACAACATGACCTTGACTCCCAGAAGTTACAGTGATTTGGTTTGAGTCGGACCTTTAGAAACCAACTGTTGGAACCAACTCATTTTTGGATTATCCTAACAACGTATTCTAGCCTGTCAAGCTGTTGAAGAGTCCTGGGCACCCTGTTGCTGCAGTCTACTCTCGCTGTCAACATCCTGAAACTTTGAGGTATTGGCTGTCTGTGCAGTATTAGGCCATCTTGCTGGCAGGACATCCTAAACGAACCCAGTTGGACAAGGCCATGGCAGCTGTATACACCAGTCAGCACAAAGGAACCAGAAGTCTTACTGTGGAAAGAGATCGGATTCTGTCCTGTGCAGAACTTCGTGTTCTAACCTTGTCAACCTTGTACATTCTAGGCATAGATAATTGGCAGGCAGACTTCCTTGTACCTGGAGGTGTTCCAGGATCTGAGTCCTGGATCTTGTGGTGTGGGACACCAGATGTGTACTTTCTGGCCGGCAGGTTGAACAATAAACTAAATTGGTTTGTCTCCAGGTACAGGGATCCATGAGATTAGTACTCCCTTCTCTGCCTGTCCTCTCCTGAAATATTTTCCTTGTCTGCTTCGCAGATGACTTCATTGCTGTGGACTAGCCCAGGTTAATGTGGTATGCTCACCTGGAAAAAACCTCTGGCAGACACTTTGTGGGTTGTGCCGGATTGTTGGGATCTTTTATGCCAAGGACTGATTTTGCCAACCTGCTTCTTGGTTGCTAGCTTTAATTGCTGTTGAACATAGGTTCTCAGGGACAAGGGCATTACCAAGTCTTTTAAATTCTATAATACTAAAAGCTAGGAAGTCTACTTCTCTCAAGGTCTTTCATCGTGCATGGAGGGGATACGTCACTTTGTTTGAATCTCTGGGCTTTCACCCCAGGAATTTCACTGTGGGATGTATCCTCTCCTTCCTGCAGCTGGATTTGGACCAATGCTTGACTCTCAGCACTATGAAGGGTCAGGTTCCTGCCCTTTCTATTCTGTTTCAGGGGGCATTGGCCTCTCTCTCACTCTGTTCAAGACCTTTTGTGAAGGGAGTCTCCCAAAAAAACACCACTTGAACCCATCTGAAACCTCGCTCTCTCTGCTCTCACTGACAGGGTTGTTTTCCTTGTAGTCATCACCTCTGAGAGTGTCTGAACTACTGGTGGCCCTATTTCTGGTTTTGCATAGGGACAAGGTGGTGCGGAGTCCCAGGACTTCCTTCATGCCCAAGGTAGTTTCTGCCTTTCAAAAAAATGAAAAACAAATTTAGCTGATTTCCCCCATTCACGTCAAATCCTTCCCGCAGAGCTATTGTATTCTGCCAGAGGGTAGTCTTCCTTACCAGCAGAATAAAATGATCAGTGTTGCCAGCTACAGCTGGCGCCACTGATCGTTCGGGAAAAACCCCACAGGATGGTTGTACACAAGTTGATTGACTAGTGTACAACCAGCTAGCCCACACATGGATTTAAATTGGGCTGGTCCCTGACAAATCAGCTGAATTTTGATCCATGTATGGCCAGCTTAAGGTACTTCAGGGGGGTCTTTGAGCTTCAGACAGTCTCCAGTTTTTCTTGTTGCTTTTTCTTGGGCATGTTAGCGATTGTTTGGGTTTCCCACTCCTCAGTTGATTTGCTTTCTACATCCCAAAGGTAAAGACTTTGTGTCCTTCAATGGATGTGAAAGAAAAAATACAGTATATCTTAATCTTACAGTACAGGATAGAGGCGACAGTGGATTATAGGCTGGTACCTTGAGGTAATTGGACACTGGCAAGCATTTAAGGATATGCCCTCTGGGCATCCAACTATAACCCTACCCTACTTTATTGCTAGTGTTTTAAGTTGATGGACCTCATCTCTCTTACTGAGAAATTACTTTTAGCTTAAAGCGGTGTTCCGCCCACCGCTGCAAAAATTAAAAGCCAGCAGCTACACATACTGCAGCTGTTGGCTTTTAATAGGACACTTACCTGTCCTGGAGTCCAGTGATGTCGCCACCGCAGATGTTACCATCAGCTGTCGGGTGTATGCCGCCGCCATTGCGAATAAGGGAACCCGGCAGTGTAGCTTTATGGCTACACGATGGGAACCCTGCTGCGCATGTGCGAGGCTCTGCTCCTCTCTCCTACTGGCCCGGTGGCGGGGGGAGGAGGAGGAGGGAGCCAAGCGGTGATGTCATGGGCCACAGCCCGGACTCTGGGAAGTGGGAACAGGATACCTGTCAAAGGTATCCGCTCCACCCCCACCCCCCCAAATGTGGCACCTGAGGGGGGAGGAGACAAATCAGCGGAAGTTCCACTTTTGGGTGGAACTCCGCTTTAACTAGTTTATTTTCTCTTTGAAATCTTCAATCAACTTTTCAGTCCAACTTCCCACTTTTTTTTCTTCTGGAACAATAGGAGTGCATCCAGATTGGATCATGGGCACAGTCTGAAATGTTGCTTCAGCTCTCGATCCTGTGTGGGTGCTCACCTCGGCACTTGTGCAAAGTTGGTAGTTGGCCTCAGGGTGCAGTATAGGTTCAGGGCTGTGGTCCATCCCTATGGAACCCAGACCCTGAAGACCCCTCCATATGTCAACTGTGTCAGGCAAAGTCTGGACTCTGTAAAGGACCAGAGACATGGACAGGTAAGACAGGGTCACCCTGTATGTCTAACCATTACTGTTGCCCCACAATCCTAAATAGTATAGATTCTTACATTTTCACTATCCTGTAAACTTTCTGGATGTTATTGACTAATAGAATATCGTGTGTAGACAAACAGGCAGTGATTATGGTATAGTTTAAAGTGTAAAGGTATAGTTTAAATTTAATTGATGTTTTGCCATGCATGTCACAATTATTAGGTTTCATTACGGTGGTGGATTGAAGTAAGCAGTTACCCAAATTATATTTAGATTTGTGTTTTTTCACACTTCTACTTTTACCTTTGTATGACTTGAATATTTATGTTTTATTTGTCTGTATTGTGTTCCATTATGACAGAAACTAGGTTGATACAGGAGCCAAGTACTAAGGGCTTGTCTACAGCCAGTCCCCAACATACAGATGCTTCCACCATTGATGAATTTCTTGAAAATCATATGAAGAAAATCTTGCATGCTGTGCCTCAGTCCACAACCTGCATACTATCTCCCAGAGCAGACACTTCTAGACTGGCTACTAATGTGCAGGTGGAAGAGAGCACAGCTCCCAGTGACCAAGTAAAGGCTGCAATAAGGTAGCTATTTTAGGATATTTCACATAGTATTTAGAATGTACCTGATATGATTAAAGGATTTACATGAATTTTCATAAGCCTATCTTTATAGTATAGTTTAGATTAATTAGGCAATATGCATGCTACTAGTGCGCAGTCACTGTAGTGGGCATATTTCAGACCATAGTATACATGAAGATTTCATGCATTACAGTTTCTCTATGTAGGCTATTATTGCTTAAAGTGGAACTATAGGCAAAGTCAAAAAGGACATATGATACAGTGTGTAAATGGCATTAAATGGGTATTTATTATTCTGAGCCCCCCCCCCCCCCCCCATATATCCTAATAATATATCCTAATAATTCTGCCAGTAGATTCATTATTATTTTTCCACTTCCTTTACTATGGTGACAATGCTGTTCATTCTGCAGTGAAATTGCGCAGCAATGTTGTCACCCTGTGGACAAGGTAGTTTTACACTGGCCATAGAGGGATTGGAATTCCCTGCTGAACTGAATGAATTTTGATCAGGGTGTTGTCTCACAGAAGTCAGTCGTTTGATTACCTTCTTTTAAGAGTGTTGTGCTGGAAAACTGCTTTCAGTCCAAGTATTCTGACAGCGGGACTCAAGAATACAATGTCTCAGTGGAGGGTAATTCCTTCATCCACCTCACTTGTGTCAGTGGAGGAATCTGTTCTTTTTCTTTTTTTTTTTCGTACAGCACACTGACTGACAAAGTAATACTACCCATCTACAGTATGGCCAACATGTAGTTTTAAATGGACTTTAAAGTAGGGATCGACCGATATCGTTTTTTTGGTGCCGATACAATACCGATATTTCGGCCACCTCTCAGCTGATATTCTCTGACGATATTCTGTACATTTAAAAATTTTATTTTTACACCTTCCTTTTACATTTTTTTTTTTAATCACTGTTATTGCTGTCACAAGGAATGAAAACATCACTTGTGACAGTAATAGGCAGTTGACAGGTACTCTTTTTATGGAGGGACCCCAAACCCCTCCTCTGCACTTGAAAGTATTCAAAACGTCAAGATCGGCGTTTTTGAATACTTCCTATTTTTAAAAACTGGCATTGCTTCTGAGTTGCTAGATCCGAGGCCCGAATGAAGCATCAGCTTTTTTCAGATCTTCGGCCAGCCGGCCGGTGTGCCAGCTGGTTGCTCGGGCCTCCTGGTGGGACCCCTCTCGCTGCTTACTCGGGCCTCCTGGTGGGACCCCTCTCGCTGCTTACTCGGGCCTCCCGGTGGGACCCCTCTCGCTGCTTACTCGGGCCTCCCGGTGGGACCCCTCTCGCTGCTTACTCGGGCCTCCCGGTGGGACCCCTCTCGCTGCTTACTCGGGCCTCCCGATAGGACCCTTCTCGCTGCTTGTAATAACAGCCATGCGGCTGCTGTGCTTCATCAGTTGTTCTTACAATAAAGCCGACCATCCGCTTTAAAGAACGGTACCGAGGGTGATGCATGCATATAAAACCCCTTGAAGCAATATTGGTAATATCGGGTATGTTTGTGACCGATACCAATAATTCCAAAAAGGTGAATATAGGCTGATATAATCGGCCGCACTGATAATCAGTCAATACCTACTTTAAAGCAGATCTTCAGCCTTCCCCTCTTCTCCCTCTTAGTTTTTAATCCCTGCTTACCTGATGTTGTGATACTCACACACTTAGTGGATTCAGCGTTTTCCTGCTAAGACCCTTCTCATGGCAGCCCATGCTTGGTCACATGCTACCATCTTCTTGACGTCATTGGGAGGCTGCCAGCTCTTCCAGTTTCAGCTAATGAGCCTCCCGATGACACCTTGCTAGGCCTGCCCACCCCGTCCCCCTTTTGTCAATGAAGGGCTGTCTTCTGCGATATGTGACGTGCATATCCTAGGAGGCACTGCAAGCATATCATTGACCTAGGCAAGTGGTAAATAAAAAAAGTCAGAAAAAAGAGAGGAGGGGTGGATAGGGAGAAACTTTCATTTCAAGGTAAAGATCCACTTTACGTAAAAGATGAGCAAATTAAAGGCCAACTCCAGCTAACCTCTTTTTTTTTTTAATATCTTAAAATATACCTAAAGGATAGAGTGGGGAGGGATCAGAGGTTTTTTTTGCCATCTCTGGCCCTGTTACTTTATTTTGCCTGGTAACCATTAGGACCAAGAAACTAAGTAAAAGGGCTAATGTACACTGCAACGCAGAGTGGCAGGAGCAATTCAGCGCTCTGTGCATTGCCGTCTGTGCTAGGGGCAATTCATCGCACTGCTCCCTTTTTTTTTTTTTTGGTTTGTTTGAGCTTTACTTGAAGTGTACAAAATTCACTGCAATGTCCGCTGCCTGATATTGCAGTGCGTTTCTGACCTGTGCGTTGCGTTGCAATGTAAATGGGACACGTAGGAAAAAATTGTTTCCTGTGGTAACCATGTGGTAAATCATCTGTCACCGAACATTGTGTGAATTGGCCCTTAGAGAGCAATGCTAGTGTAAACTAGCCCTAAGAGACATCATTGATATCTAGTTCAATTGGACTGCCTCCATTGCAGGGGATAACTGATGCCACAAATCTGGTTGATATTAGGTGTTCATCATTCCGTGTCTGTGGTGTGGAGGATGATGCAACAACAGCTGAAGGCCTTTCATATAAAATGTGATGGAAAATGCATTAATGTGTTTTGGATCCATGTAGCCACTGCATTACTCTCAAATAACGTGGAAAAAAAAATGCAGGCCAACACACCAAAAGTACAGCCTGTAGGTATTTTTCACACTGTACCTGAACATGTGCTAATATCAATGGTCTGCACAGAAAACAGTGGGTTTTGTCATGACAGTGCTATTTGCCTAAGCTTGAAAGTGCAATAAAATTCATGACAATTTATCTGATGTGAATGAGCCCAAATGTAAAATATTGAGCACCACTACTATTAAGAAAAAAGTTCATGAGCTGGGTTGTACATTTTTCTATCATCGCATGGTTTTCCATTTCAAGTCCAGAGATAAACAACCACCTTGATTTATTACTGAACACACTTATAAGATATAAATGTCATTCAGGTGTATCTGGTGTACTTGTTATCTACAAGTATATTGGACAGGGCTTCAAAATCCTGCAGGCTGAAAGAATCCTCAGGGAACGACCTCTAGTGGTATACATAATTAAGGTTTTTTTTTAAAAAAACAAAAACATTTCAATGCATAAAAAATATATAATTTTATTTAATCATTTTTATTTCAGTTAAAATTGGTAGCCATCATTATGTTAAATATTTGCAAAATAGTGAATTGTTTATGTATAAAGCAGCGCAGAGCCTTCCTATTTCCATTTTTAATTCCATCACAAATTTTAAAAAATAGACCATTCTTCATTTCAGGATGGTGGGTGGTCTGATGTACAGATAGCTGCTAGAGTGCAACATTTAGAAATAGAGTGTTGTGTGTGTGTGTGTGTGTGTGTGTGTGTGTGTGTATATAAAATAGAAGAAAAGCAGCGCCAACCTAAGTGCAGTACTGAAGCATAAACATTTTATTACAAGTTCAAATGCACTCAGAGTAAGGTAGATACATGCACATTAGGTAAAAAATCCGTCCGGGTAGGCTGTGTGGTGGGCAGCAGGGCTCCACAGGGGGCGATCCTATGTGCTGGAGTGTGTTACACTTGTCTCTAGGTCCCCTCTCCCCCTGAGGTCATAGACCTATACTCTGTATTCCCCCCCCCTCCCCACTTATCCATTTTATTCCAGTTTTATGCCTGGACTACTGTACATCAACCCAGCACTATCCCTGGACTCTTTTTATCATTTTTTAGCATTTGACTGTATTGTAATTCATATATAACTGTTATATAATCAATATCTCTTACAAGCTATTCTGAATTTTTTATCAATTACTTAATATCCATTTGTATATTGCTCACCCCTATCCACAGCTGTCTTCCTCTAGCGCAACAAAATATTGTAAAATTTTTTCTCATGTTGTGTGTGTATATGCTGCTAAAGTGGAAGTCTAGAAGGAAACAAATCTGTGCATAAAATGCCAACTTCAATATACAATAAAAACACAAAAATGTGTTTTTACTGAAAATACACTATAGTTCCTACTTGGCATCAGAAATAAGTTATACAGGGGTATGTTGAGCTATGATATTCTAGACCCCTTAAAAACTATTTGTCTAATATTGCAGAGCTTGTAGAGCAAATGGTACAGTTATCTGTTCCAGTAAACTTTTTTTATTCTTTTCTATATTCAGTGTTTTCAGCCAAGAGAATTTGGGCAATGAAAGCCTGCTGGAATCGGTGGGCAAAACGTTAGCTGCTATTGATAAAATTGCAAACGGACAGGTATGTTTCAAATACATTGTGCTCTTTTTATTACACTTTATTAAGTTGTGCATGTTTAAATGATTTAATGTAGAACTATAGCCTTCAAATAGTTTGTGCTGCAGCAGGTAACTATATGTGCATCTGTAGAGTTTTATCCTGGTCTTCGTGCAAAATCCCACAGATACCTGACTGTGAAGTCCACCTAATGCAGCCTCTCTAATAGTGTGACAATGATGCTGCTCTGCTGCTAATTTCAGAGCAGAATTGTTACTCTCATGTAGAATGAGCATGCATGTATTACAGTGGGGTGAAAAAAGTGACTGGCTATCGGCGTTGTCCCTGCTAATTAAGAAGCTACATCATATGGCCACACTTAGTCCCGGACTGTCCGAACTGCATTTGTTGCTAGACCCCCCCCCCTCCCCCACTGTAAGCTGCAGTGCCTGGCAGGGATGCATGTTAGTCACATGAAAGAGAATTTGGCTCAGTCAGGGAGGGTAAAATGTTTTTGTTTACTTTGAGGTTATACATCACCTAGGAACTGAATTTAGGACCTGTTTAGTCATACTTTCAACCTGGAATGTTATGTACATACAATCCCATAGTTGCCAACTGCCCCACTTTCCAGACAGGTGTCCTGCAACCTGTGTCCCAGGATCAGGGCCCTGTCAGTGCCGTGTCCAGACTCCTCTGCACTCTTTACAAAATGATTCCTTCCATCTTTCCATTCAAACCATCTATGGCCAGCTTAAGAAATATATATGTTTTTAAATGTTTTAGGTATGCTATGTGAATGGGAACCTACAACATAGTGGTGATTTCCCAAATTTGACTCCAAAATGGAAGTACACTTTAATGCTACAGAGATGATAGGGTGTTCTCTGCTTCCCCCTTACTGTACAATTGTACATAGCTCATATCATTCTAGACAAGTGTAACTCTTAATACGCTAAACCAGGGCTTTTTTTTTGCCGGTACGTGGCGGAACAGTGTTCTGTCACCTCTAGCAGCCCTGTCCTCTCCATCATGTTGCTGAACGCAGAAGGCGAAGAGGAAGTTTTTGCACTACTTACTTCACTGGCTTCTGTGTCCCATTGTCGGGCACTGGCAAGAGCTGGGGGGGGGGGGGGATCGGCATGTTATTTAATGTTGGAAGTGGGTGAAGAGTTGAAAGTTGGACGGTTGAAGAGATGAGAGCTGTCGATTGGGGTAATCTGTAGATGGGGATGCAGAAGTAAAATGTGGAAGGGGGGTAAAGACAAGTTGTAGTTGTGGACTGGGGTGTAAGCTGTAGATTTGGGGGGGGGGTGCAGAGTTGAGTTGCTGACAGGGGGTACACAGGTGAGTTGTGGGGGGTGCTAAGGTGAACTGTGGACAGGGGTTCAGAATTGAGCTCTGGGCATTGGTACAGAGGTAAGCTGCGGATGGATAGAAGAGGTGAGCTGCGGACGGGTGGGGGGAAGGAAGATGTGAGCTGCGGGCGCTTGAGGTCAGAAGTGGTGAACTGCGGATGGGGGGCAGGGGGAGAAGAGGTGAGCTGTGGATGGAGGGCATAGGTGAACTGTGGACAAGGGTTGCAGAGCTGCGGTGTGAATGGGGAGCGCACAGGTAAGCAAAAGGTGGTTAGATATACAAGTACTGTCCCTTGTACTGATTTTTCTTTTCTGTGCCCTACACACACCTCATCACTGCAGAGTACGCTTTCCTGAGTCCTGTGTGTTATGCGCTCCTAACTGCGGTAATCTGTGCCTCTTGGGCCTTGAGCAATAGGCAGTTTTGGCGCCACTTTACTACTCACCCCGTGGAATGAGGGGGTTTGGGGTGCAGAGTTGGCTGGGTAGGGTGAGTTCCTGCACCTATTCTTTGAGAAAAAAAAACCTTGGTCTAAACTATTTATTTCATTATTATCCTTGTGTTTAAAAACACCTTTTTCAAAAATCATAATTATTATGTATGCATAAACCCATGTCTTTCCTGCTACTACCTTTTTCCCATTTCTGCTATTCCCACTCTTTGGCTTCTTCTGTACTACCTTCCTCCTTTCATTACACTGTAGTTACAAAGCTCAGTCAATCTGTGATAAATTTGGATTGCACATTAGACTGTTACTATCAAGAACTGCAGCAACTTTTATATATCCTTTTTACACATGATAGTAAAATCATCTTCTGAATCTGAAGAACTAAGAGAGATTTAAAGTCCACCAGTTTATATAAAATGTATGCCAGAGTGCTTATTGGTTCACATTTTTTTTTTTGCTAGACAAAGAACTGTATTGCATTATCCTCAAACTCATCTCTCTTGACTCAAGTTGCATTGCAGCATGTTTCACGTCTGAGCTTCCAACGGTAGGTTATTTTGAATGTCTTAAAAAAAAAGTTGCAATTGCTAACCAGATTGGTGTGTATGTATACATGCGCTGCCTTTCCATGCTTCATGTTGCTCGAAGAAGTATGGTTTAAGCAAGTTGATTTTCTGTTACCAGAGAATTTCTGGTAAGTTTTAGAAGCAGATTAGAATGGTGGACTTCTTGCTATTGTTATGCATTATGTTGAAATGTGCAGAATCTTTTTGAATTTAGTGATTGGCCAAGTAGTTCACGTTGACGTCAAAAAGCATATAAAGATTCTCATAACTGCAGAGTTTGAACCACTAAACTTGACTCAAGTTTAGTCCTGTTTTAAAAAGGGCAGCATGGGCTCCAAAAGGAAACGACTAGGTAAACTTTACCATACCAAATGGCTGTCAATATAGCAATAAATATGGCTAATAAAAGCAAGCAGCGCTCTCCAGAGTGTAATGTCAGCTCTCTGCCCCCTCCCTTTTTTTTATGACTGCTCAGACATGCTTTATAAATTCTGCACTTTAAATGGCTGTAGAGGAGAAAAGACACGCAGATAAACAGGTATAACATATGTGGGAAGATTTGTTTCATCTGTGTGTAAGGGTTTACAACCACTTTAACCTAAAACTCTACCAAGTCTCTGAGGCTGGGATAAAAAAAAAGATTAGACCTTAGGTTTATAGAAAAACACCTGGCAGAGAACTGTGACATACAAAAGAATGACGGCAGAAAGAAAAAACAAGTGGTCCATTAAGTCTGCCCAATTTCCTATACAGTTGTTTTTTTGTTTTTTTTTGGCCTGAGTATAGATCTAGGTTTGTCCTAAGCATGTTTGAATCCACTTTTACTGTTGATTGACTCACTCCCTCTGGAGACTGGAAAGCTATTCCATGCATCAACTACTCTTTCAGTAAAATAATACTTTCTAAGATTAGTTTTGACTTTTGAAGTTTCCTTCTGCAAGTTAGCGGTACATGAACATGAATTTTTAGAAGGCAGTATGCTAGGAGAATGGTAAGAAATAACACTAAAAAAAAAAAATAGACAAAACTGTTGTATGTATAGGGAATGTAATACCTGGACTCTAAGCATATGTACACAGTCTTGGGCTAAAGGAAGTTCCACATACCACAACAATGTCCAAGAAAGATGCCAAGTTTATTGAAGTTCTCAGATAAATCTTACATTGTGCCAACCAGTAATCCCAGGTAGTGATGGAAAGTTATCAGGCTCGGAGCAGATGAGGTGTGCTGATCTCCAGTGAATAATCCAGCAAGGACATGGAGATAGATGGCTGTTTGCCATGCATCTGTTCCACTACCCTAGTGGCCACTTTCAATGCTGCGTCAAGCTACCCATGCACCTGCCTGCGGTTACAATTTACATGCTTGTGTTGAGGTTCAGCACCATGCCTTTTTTGTAGTTCTTGTCTGGAGATTGCTAGGAGAGGGGTGCATGGTGAACTTCAGCAATAAAGAAGACAATGCTGAACTCCATGGATTGCAAAGAAGAAAACTTTATGTTGGACAAAAGACACTAGTTTGACATGACAGGTCTTGATGAACTTGAGAAACCATAAGTAGCCATAAGCAACAATTTAGCAACACTAAGGCAGCTCATAGATGAGTATTTTTACATTTTTTATTTCGTTTAACCAGCAGGTTAAATGAAAGAAAAGAAAAAAAATGACTCGATTTATCCACATTGTCAGAATGCACTACTATAGCCGGCTGCGCTTATCGAGGGGGGAAAATCCGGAAGAGCGGGCATCCTTCCTGTCCATGCATGGATCGCAATTCAGATGGTCCTGGTTTATATGTGATCACCACAGGCATCATCTCTAAGGTTAATACCTACTGTAGTATCAGAATGGTCATGACTTTAGCACAAGGCTGATCAGACTGTTGTGTGAAGAAGGCAACCTCTGTGTAGCTCCAGCTCATGTATTGTTTTATTTAGAAACTCGTCCATAGGAAGAGTTATTGTATACACAGTGGTTTACAGTGTGTTTTCACTATCTGCAGGCAACTTTGCAGCTTTTGAATCATACTTCGTTAATGCAATTGCACTGGCAAAACTTTACCACTCACAATACAAAGGAGACAGGAATTAAAACTATAAATTAAATGAAGGGAAAAATGCACACCTGTTTTCAGCAAGGTGTAACAAATGGACCTGTGCATGGTATGGGTTTCAGGAGCATTTTATAGGCTGGCTACTTGCCTGTCTTCATTCAGATATAATAATTATTTATGTTCACATACTGACAGATTGAAGACCAGGGAATACATTTTCTCAAGTCTTAAAAAGTTCTTAACTAGTTTATATTTATTTCTTATAAACAGGGTGCTATGTGTTTGTATTGGAGACATGGATCCTAAACTTGATTTAACAAATGATGGGTAAGTTGGCAAGTTTTGACTGCAGATTGAGCTGCCCCTGTACATTTTGTTCTTGTCAGAGCATTATGCACACTACTTTTCATTTTTATACAAGTCTCTTTGAGAAAATATAAATACTTAAGTAGTTTTTAATATACTCTGCAGGAAAACCCTTATGCTCATAATATCTGAAGACAAACCAACAGAAAGGGCGCATTCAGACTATAAGTGCTTTCTAAAATGGAATGAGGTAAGTAAACTCTAAGCTGACAGTACACATGCAATAACACAGGCTGTACTCAGACACACAGAATGATGAGATGAACTAGTATACTCCCCAATCAGTACCTTAGGAACAACATTTCTCATGTTACTGGCTCTAGACATTGGTTCAGGCCAACTGCCCATAGAGTTGCCTCCTGCCTTGTGTGTATGTTACTGAAGCACCTTTATCATACCTAATTGTCAATGAACCTGAAGATACTTTTTATTTTACAAAAGTTTTATTGAATTTTGGTAGCATACACAGCAGACAGTAGCATGGATCACAAGCACACGATTGCATCGAACAAGTTAGGCAACGTGAAGAGATGCAAAGCATAAAATACATAACGGAAACAAGATGAAGTTTTAGCTCCAACAGTGGCGGCCACTCATACTGGATGCAGGGGCGCCGCCCCCCTAATCTCCATGGGCCCAGCCCCTAATCTCCATGCAGGGCACCAGACGCATGGCTTTTTATGGTGTTTATTTTATTTTTTTCTTAGAAGCACATGAACAGAGCCAGAGGCTCTAATTGGCTTCAAAATGGGTGGGCGTGGGCCCACCCACTTGTGTGACATTACCAAATTAATATTCTCTAATGTCTTCCTGCTTCTCCTCCCGGCTAATCAGGAACCAGGTTCTAAGACCCGATTGGCCAGGAGTAGAAGCAGTGGGGAAGCTGCCCCGGAAGCCCCCGAGGAGGAGAAGCTGCTGGCAAGCTGCCAAAGCCCCCGAGGAGGAGAAGCAGTGGGGAAGCTGCCTGTGACCTGGATGGGGTAAGTAGTGCGGGACGATCGACCAGCTGGTAGGTTTGTTTGCCCCCAAAAAGAATGAGCACCAGCCGCCACTGAGCTCCAAATACTATATGCTATATGAGTAAGGTAGTCTGGGCAAAGAACAAACACTCTTATGGGAATTACTTTTAAGCCTCGTACACACTAGTAGTTTTTTTTTTTTTTTTTTCATTCAACCCATGAAAAATGAAAAAAAATTGACCGCTCAGGAGGAAGCCTCTGTACTAACTATCCGACGTTAGTACAGTGATCTCCCCTGCCGTTCTATTGTGTTCTGACAGGGGGATGCCCCCCCTCCTGCAAATTCCAGTCAGCGCTCTCAGCCATTGGCCAATAAGCCTAATGATTATTTTCTGTGCAATTTGATTAATATGTAAAGTTAAAAAAATAAAAAAAAATCTATATGCTGTGGTAAATATAATTAACCAGCTATATGGTAAGGGAACAAAATATCAAATCCACTCTCGAAATAACAGAAGAAATGCGATCGTTACTTAGAGGTTGAATCTGGTACATATCGTCAGACTCGGAGATCCAAATTTTTATCTAAGAAAAATAAAAACTAAAAACACTGTTGCAGATTCTGACAGGACTGTAATTTTAATATTATGCATGACAGAGTCCCTTGTCATAGACAGGTAGCTTGATACAAAGTACCTGCCCCTGCTGTCACCAAGACATGTACATATTCTTAGTACCTTTCGTTAGCCACCAACACTAAGGGATTTTCGTAAGCCGGAATAAATAGTGGATTATACAGAATACCCAACAGTGGTAGATGAGACCAGATTAGATCACTGGAGTACTTCACCGAGTCCCACTGCCAAAGAGGTCTGTTGCAAGGATGGATGAGTGATCCTAGGTCTCGTGGGGGGGGGGGGGCTGGGGTCTAGATTACATTTTTTATGGGAAAAGGGGACTATATTGCTATTGTAAAGTGGGTCCAGGTGGGCATTTCCTGAGTGGCGTGCAAGGATACAAGGGAAGCAATTTGAGCCACTAAGAAATTGGTTTTAGATCGGATAGTGCAAGCCCACCTGTTAATCTGTGGTGGCATAACACCAAGGCCGACAGTCTTGGTATATTATTGGCACAAAAAATGTAAGCGGTTTCATTCTCAATACATGACTTGGTATTGGGACTGGCAAGACAAATAGTATAGAAGTCTAGGCAAATAGGTCATTTTTAGTGCATGATTCCTGCCAAACCAAGGTATAGGTAGAAGTGTCTAGGTGGTAAGGAGGGTGTCTAAATCTTTAAACAAAGAGGGATAGGTTGCTTTAAAAAATGACCCAAAGGCTGGGGTAAGCTTAACGCCCAGATGTGGTAGGGAGGTGGTCCATTTGTAATTTCCTTGGATCAACTGAAGCAGGTTGAAAGTTACGTTTTTCAATTTAAAGCTTTGTATTTCGTTTTATTGACTGAAGGGTTTGAAAAAAGCGCAAAGTCCGAGAACTATGAAAAGATTAGGAAGGGTGATGTGAGGAAAAGATATATGCATTAGAATGTCATCTGTGAAAAGCAACAGTTTATGGTGCTCTCCAGCTAATTTAAGCCCGTGCATATCTAGGTTTTTGCGTGCTCCTCTGATTGTTAATGATTTTTCCCAGAAAGGAGTCGAGTCTGATAGCTAGGATTTTGGTAAGATTTATAACATCCATATTTAAAAGGGAAATTGGTCTGTACTGTAGGTTGACTATGATTGTGGGTCAGTTGCTGGTTTGGGGATCAGGACCACATTGGCTTTTAAGGATTCAGGAAAAAAGGGGGTCCCAGTTTTAAGATGGTTAAAAATATGCTGCAAATGTTTAGAAGGAAGATCAGAAAGAGCGGAGTATCCACCCAGCCCAGTCTTTTGCCTCTATAAAGATTTTGGCACCATTTTTTTTTTTATGCCTTCTTTCTTTTTGAAGTAATTGAAGTAATTTTGAATTTTACAATGGAATACAAGTCACAATAGCTCATCCAGGAAACGGGATAAACAAACCCACTTAAAAGTCTTACATAAAAAAAGAAGTCAGAAAAAAAGGGCTACAACCGGGTGAAATATAAGGCAATCTGCTACATGTGTGAAGTCCTTGAGGCATAAACCCAGGGCTTATTTAGAAGGTCAGAGCCTGATCCTTACCTCAGTTTGCAAAACATTTCTATAAGATAATGAAACATCATATCAATAAATTAATATGGAACAGAAATGGATTATGGGGGCCTAAATAAACCAAAAGCCAGCAGAGAGGACAGAAAGGAGAGGGGGAAAGGGGAGCTAGAAGGGGGATAGCAAAAGGAGAAGTAGGGAGCAGAGAGGGGAAGAGGTAAACAATTGGGCCACCAGGGGCCAAGTAATCCGCTCATAGCGGGAACGCTGAAAAATGTGAAGCGTTATTACACTAGGGGCAACTAGGACTTTCTGGGGTAGGAAGGAAAGGGACCAACGAACGTCTTGTTTGTAAGAATTTGATTAGGAAAAGTGCCACCAGTGAAACCATGTATTGTGGAATTTTGTGGTGGTCCCCGTAGCCTCCTTGGCGGTTTTCCCGAGTGTGGCTCGGGGTTAAAATTCAGGACCATTAGCGGTAACCCCGAGCCACACTTGGGATTACATCGCAGGATCCTGGTGCCTCCTTACTTACCTAGTCCCCGGGATCCTGCGATGTCCCCCGCAGTGTCCGAGGGCTCCGTCCTCCTCCGAAGCCTCTCTGTGCCAGGCTCCGTTCCCTGCGAGCGTCGCGACGCACGGGGGCGGAGCCTGGCGGCAAATTAAAAAAAAAGTCAAAATCATAACACATACAGTACTGTAATCTTACAGATTACAGTACTGTATGAAATTATTTCACATCTCTTTTGTCCCCAGTGCTTTGGCCCATGCCCTGCATGCAGTTTTATGTGATATACACTGTTCTTTCTGCCTGGAAACTGGAGATTGTCCATAGCAACCAAAAAGTGTCCCTTTACGTCAAAAGTGGCTTTAGACCAGCTAGAAAACAGCGATAGTAAATTAGAACACTTGCAGAATTAAGCGATAGTGAATTGTGGGGAAATTTATTTTATTACTATTTTTTTTTATTTTTTTAAATTATTTATTTTTATTTATTATATTATAATTTATGTTTTTGTGTTTCAAACTTTATCATACCCGGGATATCTACTAGACTCTGGTTTAGACAGATTTAAGTGTGTTATTGTTAAGAATTACAGACCTACAATATAAAATGCCAAATTTCCATGCAAAATAATTGTACCGCTTTCAGCACCTAAAATCCGAAATAATCATACCGCCAGGGAGGTTAAGAGCGCTTGTTAAACCATATGTTCCATATCTTCAATTCATCATATTTGGCATCCATAGGGCTGGAATACAGGAGCAAGCTTATGGCAGTATTTATGTCCACCATAGTGATATATGCATCTAGCATGTCCCAGCTCTGAGTTGATATGTGGGGAAGCTGAATATTGAGAAAAAATACATCTGCCTTATCCGTAGAGAAGGAGACAGGGTCAGTATAAAGATGGGACAAACAATGCTTAAATTCTGCCAAGACCACTACCAGGTTGCTTGTGAGAATGAGGTGACCTGTATGGAGACAAATAAGTTTGATTGTGGTGCAATGTTATGCAAGCCTCTAGGCAGTATGGGGCTTGGCTTATTACTATGGGTGTAGAACTTCCATTTAGTCCAACGCATTTGTTTTTTTTGTTTTTTTATGTTTGAAGGGCAAAGGTTTAAAGTGATTGTAAAGTCTTTTTTTTAAAAAACAAACAAAAAAAAACCAACAACAAACATGTTCTACTTACCTCCTCTGTGCAGTTGGTTTTGCAAAGAGCATCCCGGATCCACCTCCTCTCAGGTCCCTCTTTGCTGCTCATAGCCCCTCCCTCCTATCGAGTGCCCCCACAGCCAGCAGCTTCCTATGGGTGCACTGGAGCTGAGTCACAGCCAGTGGCGTCACTAGAGTTGGTGTCAGCCGGTGCGGAAAAAATTGGTGTCACCCCCCCCCTCCACCAACTATAGCCGCCCCTCAGTACAGACCCCCTCCACTAACTGCAGACCCCCCTCTCAGTATAGACCCCCCACTAAGTACAGACCCCCTCTCGCAGTATAGATCCTCCTCACGAAGTACAGACCCCCCTGATTGCAGACCCCCCCATCTATCAGTATAGCCCCCCTCTATCAGCATAGACCCCCATCTATCAGTGTAGACCCCCTTAGTATAGACCCCTCTCAGTGCAGACCCCCTTTATCAGTATAGATCCGTCTCCATCACTATAGACCCCCCTCCATCAGTGCAGACCTCCCCTCCCTCATTGCAGACCCCCCCTCCATCAGTGCAGGCCCCCCTCAGTGCAGACCCCCCTCAGTGCAGACCACCCCCCCTCCATCAGCACACCCCCCTCAGTGCAGACCCCCCATCAATGCAGACCCCACTCAGTGCAGACCCTCCTCCCTCCAATGCAGACCCCCCTCAGTGCAGACCCCCACCCCATCAATGCAGACCACCGTCCCTCCATCAGTGCAGACCCCCCTCCCATAGCTTTTCCCCCCAGCACATGTCTATCTGGATAAAAACTTTACAGACCTCAGAACAGCGCGGGATAGGCACAGCGGCATGTGTCCCTCGGACTCCTCCTCCCCCTCCGTAAACACTGGGCACATCGCTGTGTAGGGGTGAGGACTGTGCGGCGTTAGCGAGTGGTGCCACTGCCCACAGGTGCCACTGCCCACAGGTGTCACCCCTCTGGCGGGTGTCACCCGGTGCGGCTCGCACCCCCCCGGCAACACCTGTGGTCACAGCTCCGTGCATCAATTCAGACACGGAACCTCGGCCCGGCCCCCTTTCTCCCCCTGATTGGCTGACTGACTTTGACAGCCGCAGGAGCCAATGGTGCCACTGTTGCGTCTCAGCCAATCAGGGCAGTGATCCTGACAGCTTAGACATTCGTGGACATCGCTGGAGAGAGATGGGGCTCAGGTAAGTAATTAGGGGGTGCTGGAGAGGCTGCTACACACAGGTTTTTCTATTTCTGATTGCATAGAATGCATTAAGATTAAAAAATGTTCTGCCTTTACAACTCCTTTAATTTGGTCCTTCTTTTATCTAGATAAAGATTAGTGTCGGGGGAAGGATTGGCTTTGTGGGCCCTAGTGGCCTGCTCCCATTCTGATTCTGGCTGTTTGCTCTGATTCCTTTGATGTAGCCTCTGCAGATATTTGTATTAAGTGGCCTCGTTCAACAGCCTTATAAGCTTCCTGTACCATGGTTGGCGGGGAGACTGAGTCAACCAACGTTCTGCTGGAAATAGTCTATGGTAATAGGACACAATTTTTCTAATATGTCCTGATGGGACAATAAGAAATCATTTAAAGTCAAAGTGGACGATATGGGCTTTTGTGCTAAAGACGGCAAAAGATTATGACGCGGTCATGATCATCCGGCCATACTACAGAAAGGATACATGCCTTGAGAAGTTCTGGTAGGACTCCATGTTGGAACCACATGTGATAATTCAGGTATAGAGATTGTGAGAGGACGAATAGTACATGTAGTCTCTCAAGAGTGGATTTCTCCATGCGTCAAGGCCAGTTTGCTGTAGCTACGTTTTAATAATTTTGCCAGTCTTAATCACATTTGTTGTTATTATTATTAATAGTGATACAGTATATCTGTTAAATCCTTTTAAAAAATAAATACTCATATATCACTGGCACAGTAAAAAATTACAGCTAATAATAAGCACAATGGCCTATGGGGTTAAAGCCTGAGTCCAACTGAAACGTTCTCATATTTGGATAGAGTGGAGAGAGTTTAGAAACTCTGTCTGGTTTTTATGGCAGTCCATGCCCTCTGAAGATTCTCTTCACTTTCTGTCTCAGTGACGGTGTCACAAGAACAGAAGGTGATACTTCTTCACTGAGGACAGATCCATTAACTAACTATTTTTTTTAAAGAAGTTTATGGATCCTGGCTTGGCATCAACTACATAGCCTTTCCTGCTCTATCCAGAACTAAACAAAAGAACTGCCTTGGAGGTAAAGCCTCCAAAGTATTCTGTAAGGTACTTTTGGCTGATATTTGTAAAATTAGTGCAGCTGGAAATTAAGTGGTGCATGTTTTTAGAACCTTCAACTCCATACCTTTCTATAGTTTGCTAAGTAGATAATTGATTTGGGTTATTTTTAATTGCAGAAATGTCCTGTGCTAGTGTTAAGGTCCCCTTAATCTGTCACATTGTGCCATTTCTTCACAGAGCCTTGGAGAAGGAAGCAGCTTCTTCTATGCAGTTTTCCGATTCATCCTTCCAGTGGCTTACAGCTATCAGCCTGATCTTATTATCATATCTGTGGAGAATAACAGGAGCATTGGTACAAAGGATATCCTTCTGCTCACTAGCCTGCTACAGGGTTTATCTGAAGGAGCAGTTCTTTCTATTGTTCCGGTAAGCCTAGCCATGACCTGTTGAATAGAAGTTTTGGAAAAACTGCGGTAACTGGTCACATATTTAACCTGAAATAACAGAACACCCTATTATTGACACTTGAGTGTTCTATACTGTGTTTTTAATAAAATGTTGTTATTTTCAGGAATCTGAACTGGATCTGACAGGGGCCTTGTGTAATGTTCTGTCAGGCTGCCATTTAGGAATGGACTTCGGTCCTTACAAACCTCCTACTGAAGAATGTGTGCAGGACCTTAAAGATGAGGCAGTTGTCATGGAGAAAAAATGGAAATTACTACAGTGTTTTGGTGGGTTACTGTCCCTTTATAGACGAGTCACTGTACAACGTGTCATGAACCTTTTGAAAACAACATTGTAGTTAAGCCAATATTTATTTATATTTCTTGATTTAAATGGCATTTTAGGTATCTCAATCTATTTAAACATTGTCTGATTGGATATTGGATAGCTTCAAAATGAAGAATTGTTTCAAACCAAACTATGCATTGTAGAAAGTTTTTAAAATTAAAGTAAACTTTTTTTAATAGTGTTGATTAAATAGTATTGTTTCAAAATTTGCAGCTCTCTGTTTATCGAAGCTCTAACAGATTTGGTGTTTTTACTACCCCGTTCATTTGTCAGGAAAACAAGGAGAATGGGAAGCCTGAGTGGTAAAAAAATCAGTGATAGTGTTTTAATCTCTCACAGCTGTGAAATAGATAGTGCAGTGGATATAAATGGATTCACATTATCATGTATATATTACTTTAAAAGAAAAAAGCCGCCCATACATGGATCAAAATTTGGCCGGCGACCAGCCGAATTTCTATCCATGTATGGGGACAGTGGTTGGACAGAAGTTGATCTACTGATCGTATTCTGTACAACTAGCATGTTGGATAAATTCCACTTGGTCAGTGCCGCAGGCTAAGGCTGGCAGCGCTGATCATTGTATTCTGACAGCAGGGAAGTCACTTCACTGTCAGAACACAATAGCTCAGTGCAAGGGATTCCCCACCTCAAATATGTGGATGGTTTTTTTTTTCCTTCAACCCGCTGAAATGAAACTGAATCTATGAAACTGAAACTATGGACTGCTTAAAGTGGACAAAGATGGATCGCAATAAGGCCAGTTTAGCAGGGACCGGCTGAATTTCGATCAAATGTCTTGTTCCAGAGCAATGGATCTACCAATTAATTGCTCATGAATTGGCGTGCTGGAAAACTTTAGTTTGGCTGCCGCGCTGATCAGTTTATTCTGATAGCAGAGGAGTCAGCTGGACTCCTCTGTCGTTGGACTACAATGACACAGCGGTAAGGACTCGAATGTGTGGATGGGGGGAATAGGCTCAGTAGGTTGAACAAAAAAAAAACAGAGTCATGTACAGGTGCATCTCAAAAAATGAGAATATCGTCAAAAAGTTCATTTATTTCAGTAATTCAATTAAAGAAAAAACTCCTATATTATATAGATTTATTACACACAAAGTGAAATATTTTAGGCATTTCTTTCTTTTAATGATTAAGGCTTTTAAGACTATTGCTCAGCAGTAGTGGTGTTGTGGGGATGCTGTGCTTCATACATAATACCAGCCTTGTACACAAACATTTAGCAGCAGTTGCTGATGGATGTGTACTGATTTCTTTTTTATTTCTGATACAGAAAGTCTAAAATTGAGTTACAGGCAAATCTTATAAAATCTGCTATAAAGGTGATCTGGTAGAGTAAATCTGTGATGTGCTGTGAGCATATCTTGTGATCCACCCAGTATACAGGTATGTAGTGACTTTATAAGGGTGTTCTTCAGTAGTACATAGAGCACCACACACATTAAACTTTGTTGGATGAGTTCAGTAAATGAAGAGAAGGGAGATTGGAGAGGAGGCTGCCCCAGCGAACTGGGACCTCTTCACCAGTTCAGTGCAGCATTTTTTCGACACTTTGTGCAACTCACATTTTCTTAGCAGAAACCAAAGAAAAACACACACCGCTCCAGGCAAATCTTCAGGTACAAATGGATAACAGGTGCAGACCCCGGCTCACCACCGTCCAATGCGAATAAAATGAAGAAATGGTCACACTCTGAATTTCCAAGAAACTTGCTTGATGTACCTTTATTGCCACAAGTGTATCAGACAAACACAGGACAGGTAGTTGACGCGTTTCACAAGCGATGGCTTGCTTGTTCACAACAAAACATTTTCTTGACTGGAATCAGCATGAACTCATATGTATCATTTAGGGATAATCAGATCATCTCAGCGATAGTAGATGTTCATGCCAGCAAACCTTTATTTTATATATTTTTTTTAGATGCTTTTTTTCCGGGCATAAAATAAGTGCTCTGCTTTCAAAGATCGAACAATAGCTTGTGTATCTGCAAATATAGTAGAAGCGTAAAACAAATCAGACAGTTTGTCTTAATTCTTGTGACTTGTATAAATGTTTTTTATTTACAGTTCTGAATTTTTTTATGTGCCTTACACTTATACCGAGGGTAAGGAAAGGTGGTAATAATTTAAAATTGTTTAAAATACTTTTTTTGAACACTATATGTTTCTGCTTCATCCATACAACTCCAACTATTTATTATTGCCATCTAAAAATATATATATTTTTTTTCTTTCTTATTTTGTTTAGCAAAATAGAAGATTTGTATTGAAAACTGAAGCATGAAGTCATGAAAAGGACACATGATGGTTATCAGCAATGTTTCATAACAAGCAGTTCAAGAGAATCTTTTTATTGCTTTGGACAGGGCAGGTTCTCAACAAATTCAATAGGATTGTAAAAACTTTTTTTTTTTGTTTTGTTTTTTTTATAAAAAAAGTATATACAACTTTGTAAGAACAGATATTAAAAAAAAAAAAAAAGTGTGTTACTATGACTATTATTATTATTATTATGTTTTTTTTTTAAAAGGTTATCATCTACAGAACCATTGTTTTCTAGTCGTTTTTTATTCAAGTTTTTTATAGTTTATATACAACAATCAGGAAGAATGGGACACACATTTAGGAGTATTGACTGTAATCAAGAAGCCGAGGCTTCCATTTCTATGCCGAATGAGCATACAAAGCAGCTATAAACCCATAGATCATGATCCAAGGTGTCCCTTGCATAGTGATAGGAAAACAGCAGAAAAAGAGAAGCAAGTAGGAGAACGACGGCCCAGGAGGAGCCGCTGTACCAACTATCAGATGTTAGTACACCAATCTCCCCTGCTGATCTATTGTGTTCCGACAGGGGGGTGCCCCCCATACCGACTGACAGACCTTTTTCTGTTCCCGGCTTCTGTCGGAGCGACTGCAGTACACACGGGCCGAATGTTGGCCAGTTTTATTGAACTGCCCAATGCCGCCCCATATTTGTCCCGTGTGTACTAGGCTTAAGGGTGGAGGTTTTCGAGGCAGCGGTCTCTGTCTGTTTGGCTGGGCTGTCATTGTAATTTGGAAAACAACCTTGAAGTGAGCAGAAGTTCTGTCTGGGGGATGTGAATTTAATACAGCAATAATGGAATCTGGAACAATAGATTTGCCCAGCACTTTAGATTAGGAGTTTAAAGACTTCAGGCCAAAACCCACGAACTATGGAGCAAGTCCACCAGACATGTAGGTGCGCTCCCAAATCCTTGCAGGCCCGAAAGCACTCGGCTGGATAGCGCAGTACACAGCTAGAAATGTGAGCCGGTACCAGAAGGAGAGGACTTTGTATGAGGCTTGAAGTGCGGCAACATTCACCAAGTAGGACTTGGTGGCCAGCCATATGTCAGTCCAACCTTTTGGTTTGACAGTGATACCAAGGTCAGACTCCTATTTACTAACATAGGATGGGGGGCCTTGGGAAAAGCTTAGAAAGAATTGTGAGTTACAGGGTGGAAATCTGTCCTAAAGTGTGGAGGTCTTTTTCACAAAGAGGCTCAAACGTGGTAAGCTTATCCATGGGCAAATAAGAGGGGGAGCTAGAGAGAAAGACGTGTTTAGATTGAAAGTAGCGAAAAAGTTCTGATGGTGGTAATTGAAAGCACTGGCATAGCAATGGAAAAGGGATAATCCCATCAGAGCCTGCTAAGCATAGGGCAGTGAGGTGTTGAAATGCCCAGGGTAGGCATACACTGAAAACTGAGCTTGTGCACTAGCTGCCAACACAACAAAATCCCCAACTGCAGTGGGGACATGGACAGGAGGGGAGACAGAGAACAGCAGAATCAACCAGGTTTTTTTGCAGAATACAGAAAATGAATCCCATAGTGACCAGATGAGTATGAACAGCATGTAATACAGCATTTATTGATAGTTTTAATGATATTTTAACTCTGGTGACCTAAACCTTACAGAACTGTTTAGGCACAACAGGTTACAGAACCCCATTTAGGTCATGATAGGCAATCCTGCTTTTACAAAGGGAGTTTTTGGAGTCCTTCTGCACTTCCACAAACAAAGGGATCTGTTTATACATCTTATTCACTGCATTTATGAAAACCAGTCCACGCTATTACTGACTGTCCTTGTATTGTATTTGTAAATCTGAATTTTGCAATAATATCCACGGTTCTATTACTTGCACTTTGCTTATCATTGTTCTTTGTGCTGGTATTTTAACACTTACATAGCCATAGGGATTTTGCAAGTTCAAAATTGATGTCTGGTGTTTCCTTGTGTACGAGAGCTTTATTGAAAGCATCTGCAAATCCTATTCTCTTCCGAAAGCAAATGCACAATATATGAACTATTAATGTTAACCACTAGTGATCTCCTGTTATCTTTTCTATCTACTGCTTGCACTGCTTTGACTGCTTCTACCTCTGCTCTCTGAGCTGAATAATGACTTGGCAATTCCTGTTGTATGCCATGTTCTTGCTCAGGATACCAGCAAAGGAAGTACTTTCTTGCGAACAAAAAAAAAAAAAACCCATCAACAAATGCTGGTTTATAAAGTCTCTGTCTCGCTACACTCTTAAGGTTTCATTACAGCATGCAGAGCCGCTGTCGCAGCATACACCTGCACATCAGGATGCATTACAAGAGGCAGCTGTACGTAGTTATACGCCATGGGTTGCATAAACCACCAACATGTGCACTTGTGTGTTCTGTATACAGATAATGTGCATTCGGAGCATACATCAGTGCGCATGTGGGTATCTTGCAAACCTCGCCGCATGACTGCGTACAGCCGCCTCTTTTATTGCATCCCAATGTGCGGCTGTACGTGGCAAAAGCGGGTCCTGCAAATGTCAGTACCCAGGCTCCGCACACTGTACAGCCGCGTACATGAGGCCATTAACAGAGGAAATGCATATTTAGCACTGGTATCCAACTAAATATGTTGATAATGCCAACGATTTGAAAAACTTTAATTAGAAACACCTGGAATATTTTTCTCAATTTCTCTATTGACCACGCTCTAGGACCATCCTCTTTGCCTTTCTGAACCGCAGCATATCAGGTGACTGACTGTTATCATAGGCTGAAGGGTGATATCCTACCATTGCTGACCAGTGGGACTGTTCTTGGGAATTTGTAGAGCATTTCAGCTCGTCTCACACACGTGTATACACCTACTGTCACTCTGTTCTTAAAGCGGTTGTATACCCGCGTTTTTTTTTTTTTTTCCTATACCTGCAAGGGAAAAGGCATAATGAGCTAGTATGCACCGCATACTAGCTCATTATGATATACTTACCTTAGAACGAGGCGCCGGCATCTCATCCTGTCCACGCCGAGGGAGCTGACATCTCCCCTCGGCGTGTCTTCCGGGTATCGCGGCTCCGGCACTGTGAGTGGCCGGAGCCGCGATGTCGTCACTCCCGCGCATGCGCGCAGGAGACTTCTACCCGGCAAGCTCCGGAGTTTGCCGGGCTGTCAGCCGAGAATCCCCTGTGCGCATGCGCCGCTGGAGTCAGCGGCTCATTGCGAGAGGAATATCTCCTAAACCGTATAGGTTTAGGAGATATTTTTTTTACCTACAGGTAAGCCTTATTATAGGCTTACCTGTAGGTAAAAGTTAACAAAAAGGGTATACAACCACTTTAATAGCATGTTTTTCCTTGCCAAACTATTCACTTTTATGACACTTATTCATGTTTAACACTTATGGAATAGGTTTTTTTATTTATGAACACATTAGTATACTTTAGTGTTTCTTCCTTACCAATTATCTACTTTATAGTGTTGTTTTATTGCCAGCACTGTATTCACTTGTTTTAATTTTTTTTTTTTAAGGCCGGGTTCACACTGGAACCGGCTGGGGATCGCACAGGAGCGCTGTGCGTCCCTGTTTCCCGTTTCAGGGCCGAATCTAAGCCTGAATTCGGCTCTGAAATGGAGCCAAAGACGCAACCGCAACTGAGATATGTGAACCGGCTCCATAGAGAGCCGGTCACATTCTCCTGCTGTACGAATTGGATGCGGGGAAACCCACATCTAATTCGCATAGGTGTGAACCCGGCCTTAAGGTGATAATGGAATAGTTCTTATGAGCTAGCAGCAGCGCATATTAAGCTTGGATGTTTACTCTCGCTATAACATTTGATAGGTTTGGTGCATCATTGGGTTTCCATAAGCTGGTTATGTTGAGCCTTGCTGCTATTAAAACATGAACTATGATTGTTCTATAAATTGAGGGATATTTATCAAGATTTATTCCCAGTATAGCCATAGCAGGAGTAAGCTTCAATAGGTTACCTGTGAGAGTAGCTATGAAGTAGGATATAGATTTCCAGAAACTGTAAATTTTTGCAGCTCCATAGAGTAAGATAAAGGTTACCAATTTGTTTGTAATCAAAGCTTTAAAAAAATCATTTCACATTTCCAAACTGTTTTGTTCATGGTAAATTTTTATTTGTATATCTTAAGATTATACTATGTATGAATGTGTGTTAGGGACCTTAGCTTGTAAGCTCCTTGAGGGCAGGGACCGATGTGACTGTACAATATACTGTATGTGAAGCGCTGCATAAATTGACAGCACTAAATAAGTACCTGTAATAAATAACGAAATAAATAAATTTGCTTGGAAACTTTTTTTATACATACTAAATCACAAAGAAGCATCAAAAACATGGTAAGACAAAGATTTGCTCTTACTAGCTATGGAAGTAATACATTCCTTTAGGACTGGTTCACACCAGATGTAGTCCAGTCCAGAGCATTTTTTTCTGCATCAAAAATGCATGGAGAGTAGGTTATATGAGTTGCAGTGACATAGTTCACACCAGTGCAGTCAGTTCCAGTGCAGAAAAAAAAAGTAGAACATGCAGCATTTTTTCTGCACAGAACTGTACTGGAACACAGCAAAATGCATTACAAACACACCAGAACCTACCTTAATGCATCGGTAACCACATGTCCCTATTTAACCACTTAAGGACTAGCCTCGTTTTGGATTTTAGGTGTTTACATATTTAAAACAGGTTTTTTTGCTAGAAAATTACTTAGAACCCCCAAACATTATATATGTTTTTTTTTTCTAACACCCTAGAGAATAAAATGGCGGTCGTTGCAATACTTTTTTTTTTTTGCACCGTATTTACGTAGCGGTCTTATAAGCGCACTTTTTTTGAAAAAAATTCACTTTTTTGAATAAAAAAATAAGACAACAGTAAAGTTAGCCCAATTTTTTTTTTATATTGTGAAATATGTTACGCCAAGTAAATTGATACCCAACATGTCACGCTTCAAGATTGCGCCCGCTCGTGGAATGGCGTCAAACTTTTACCCTCAAAAATCTCCATAGGCGGCGTTTAAAAAATTCTACAGGTTGCATGTTTTGCGTTACAGAGGAGGTCTAGGGCTAGAATTATTGCTCTTGCTCTACCGGTCACGGCGATACGTCACATGTGTGGTTTGACCACCGTTTTCATATGCGGGCGCTACTCGTGTATGCAGGGCCGGACTTATCATTGGGCTTGACTGGGCTCAAGCCCATGGGCCCCGCCCAATAGGGGGCCCCGTGGGCCCCTAGCCGAGTGTACTCGGCTAGTTCCGCTCACAGTCACGCCTAGTCTCGCCCTATGATGGACATAACACAGGGACTGGGCGTGACTGTGAGTGGAGCTAGCCGAGTACACTCGGCTATGTATGTCAGGACTCTGCTCCGCTCACAGTCACGTCCAGTCCCGCCATTGGACCTGTGTTATATCCATCATAGGGCGAGACTGGGCGGGACTGCGAGAGGAGCCGAGAAAAGCCGACAGGAGCCGAGATACACAGGACTGGCTCTGTGTATCTCGGCAGGGCCATATTTAAACTGCAGTGACACTGACAAGTCACTGCAGTTTAACTGCAGCCTGGGCAAGGCTGCAAATGATACGGACAAGGCTGCAGATGGACACTGATGAGGCTGCAGATGGAGGCTACAAGGCTGCAAATGACACTGACAACGCTGCAATGTCACTAGGCAAGGCTGCAAATGACACTGACAAGGCTGCAAATGACACTGACAAGGCTGTTAATGACACTGGACAAGCATGCAAATGGACGCTGTGCAAGGCTGCATTGATGAGCATTTAAATGTAAGTTTTTTTCCTTAAAATTCCTTAAACTCTTATCTTGAGGTTTGCTGATTGGTTATTGGCAGTTACGTAGTGCCTCGTTTACTGCCGTTGAGAAAACCTGTCTGCATTAAACAGTGATGTTATGGCGGACAAACGGTATCAGAGTGGCGTGCTTAAAAGAAAACTAAAGGTTTGAAGTAATGTATAGAAGGTAGAGCCCGAAAGTGACTCAAGCCCAGGGGCCCCCGCCACCCTAAGTCCTGCCCTGGGGATCGGGGTGACGGGTCTGATGTACTCGGGATCGGGGTGACCGGTCTGGGGTGCTCGGGACCGGAGTGACGGGTCTGGGGTGCTCGGGATCGGGGTGACGGGTCTGGGGTGCTCGGGATCGGGGTGACGGGTCTGGGGTGCTTGGGATCGGGGTGATGTATCTGGGGTGCTCGGGATCAGAGTGACGGGTCTGGGGTGCTGGGGATCGGGGTGATCGGGATCGGGGTGACGGGTCTGGGGTGCTTGGGGTGACGGGTCTGGGGTGCTCGGGATTGGAGTGACGGGTCTGGGGACCTCGGGATCGGGGTGATGAGTCTGGGGTGCTCGGGATCGGAGTGACGGGTCTGGGGTGATTGGGGTGCTCGGGATCGGGGTGACGGGTCTGGGGTGCTCGGGATCGGAGTGACGGGTCTGGGGTGATTGGGGTGCTCGGGATCGGGGTGATGGGTCTGGGGTGCTCGGGATCGGAGTGACGGGTCTGGGGTGCTCGGGATCGGAGTGACTGGTCTGGGGTGCTCGGGATCGGAGTGACGGGTCTGGGGTGCTCGGGATCGGAGTGACGGGTCTGGGGTGCTCGGGATCGGGGTGACGGGTCTGGGGTGCTCGGGATCGGGGTGACGGGTCTGGGGTGCTCGGGATTGGGGTGACTGGTCTGGGGTGCTCGGGATCGGGGTGACGGGTCTGGGGTGCTCGGGATCGGGGTGACGGGTCTGGGGTGCTCGGGATCGGGGTGACGGGTCTGGGGTGCTCGGGATCGGGGTGACGGGTCTGGGGTGCTCGGGATCGGGGTGATGGGTCTGGGATGATCGGGGTGCCGGGTCTGGGGTGCTCGGGATCGGGGTGACGGGTCTGGGGTGCTCGGGATCGGAGTGACGGTCTGGGGTGCTCGGGATCGGAGTGACGGGTCTGGGGTGCTCGGGATCGGAGTGACGGGTCTGGGGTGCTCGGGATCGGAGTGACGGGTCTGGGGTGCTCGGTGATCGAGGTGACGGGTCTGGGGTGCTCGGGATAGGAGTGACGGTTCTGGGGTGACGGGTCTGGGGTACTCGGGATCGGAAGTGATGAGTCTGGGGTGATCGGGATGATGGGTCTGGGGTGCTCGGGATCAGAGTGACGGGTTTGGGGTGCTCAGGATAGGAGTGACGTGTTCGGGGTGCTCGGGATCGGGGTGACGGGTCTGGGGTGCTCGGAGTGACGGGTCTGGGGTGCTCGAGATCAGGGTGACGGGTCTGGGGTGCTCAGGATCGGGGTGATGGGTCTGGGGTGCTCGGGATCGAGGTGACGGGTCTGGGGTGCTCGGGATCGGGGTGACGGGTCTGGGGTGCTCGGGATCGGAGTGACGGGTCTGGGGTGCTCGAGATCAGGGTGACGGGTCTGGGGTGCTCGGGATCGGGGTGATGGGTCTGGGGTGCTCGGGATCGGGGTGACGGGTCTGGGGTGCTCGGGATCGGGGTGACGGGTCTGGAGTGTTTGGAATTGGGGTGACGGGTCTGGGGTGCTCGGGATCGGGGTGACGGGTCTGGAGCGTTTGGGATTGGGGTGACGGGTCTGGGTCGGTCCTACAGCTGCCTTTTTTGGTTACCTAGCGTCCTCCTCCTGCAGGCGGTGATATAAACCCAGTCATCTATAGATAAGTATACATAAGTGCTATGTCCTTCAGAGAACATAAGAGCAGCAATTGTGCTCGTATTACTTAACTCTGCGGCATTTCCAGCGAATTTCAGCTATTCAATAAGTTAAAACCAAGTTGCCATAAGAAAGCATCTAGCGTCAATATACACACCACTACTATCACTGCACGACCCCCGAGCTCCGCCCATCCTGCCTTCCCTCAGTTCTAAGCCCCACCCGCCGAGTTCGATCACATGACCGCGGCCGTGGTCAGCTGGTTTGGGGCGTCCTATGCGGCTTTGTTGTGGAGATGCCGGAAGTGTATGGAAGTCTCTGGCCGTTGTAGATGAAGGGATAGGATGATGCTGGAGGATGGAGAGCGGGAACCGTCATAGGTGTGTGTCGTGCAGCCGTCACCCTCTCCTCATACAGAGGTATCTACACTCAGCATTCTCCTCCATCACACTGACGGCTTCTTATAAGGAGGGCTCATTACTGCAGTATGTGACATCACCATAGATCTCTATACAACATGCCAGCAGCGGGATATCCTCCTTCCAGCCTGGAGCTTGATGGAAGGTCTCCCCACAATCACTAAATAAACATTACAAGTATAATCTAGCTTTTGCAAAAAAAAGAATACATAAAAATGTGTTTTTATTCTTAATTTCGTATTGTTGTGATTGGGATGCTGTGCACAGGCTCTGTGTCTGTACTGACATTCTATTGGTTCCACAGCTGGAGGGAGTGTCATCACCACACTTGTGCCCCCCCCCCCCCCATGACTGTGACAGATGGGACTTGTAGTTCTTTCATTCACACATCTATACACAGAGCTGTTGGGGAGAAGAACCCTGCCATCCCTCTTCGGTGGGGCAAGTTTTGGGGGTAGCACCATGTTTCCCCCTAAATATGGGATGCTGGGGAGGCCTTTAAATAGCTATAGAAGACATGTACCTGGATAAATGCATAGCACTATGTTCACTGTCAGTTCTCCAGCAATCAGCATTGGAATCTGCTGGCTATTACTAGCAAAACCATGCATCCCCACCCCCAATCTACATCATCATCATCCAGGATTTATATAGCACCAACAGTTTGCGCAGCACCTTGCAATGTAGAGGGGGGACAGTACAATTTCAATACAGGAGGGCCCTGCTCGTGGAGCTTACAATCTAAAGGAAGTTGGAGGTGGTACAAAAGGTAATAGCTGTGTGTGTGTGTGGGGGGGGGGGGTGATCTGATGGAGGTGGTTTAGGTACAGTTCTTAGGTGAAGTTGGGGTAGGCTTCCCTGAATAATTGAGCTTTCAGGGATTTTCTAAAGGCAGGCCAGGTAGGGATTGAGCAGGGAGTTCCATGGGATGGGAGAGTCTCTGAAGAAGTCCTGGAGGTGAGCATGGGAGGAGGTAACAAAGGAGCTGGAGAGCAGGAGGTCTTGGGAGGAGCGGAGGTCTACATCTTGTGATAACAAAGCCTGACTGGGAAACACTTCAACTGTTACCTGATGCTGCCAATGATGTAGATCTCATGAAGGGGGCTGAGTGACACCTTGATTTTATCAGGGAAGTGTCCCCCCCCCCCCCCCCAAAAAAAAAAAAAGGTATAAGGGGGGAAATATGGCCAGTTTAAGACAGGAAGCGTAAAAATCCACTTTAATGTGTGTACCCATTTTTACATTTAGGTTGTTATAACTTGCTACGTACTATTTTTATGACTTATGGCCAACCTAGAAGATCATGTCACATGACTTTTGTTTAATTTTTTCCTAAGACCCTGTTCACACTGACGCGGTGTGGATTCAAAGCAAATTCTGTGTGGTTTCAAAATGGCACCCTGTTCATGTGAACCGCTGCGGGTATGTATGTTAAGTTGACACCCATGAAATCAGTTCACAAAATGCAGTGCAGTTTCCAGAATCAGATCGTATGGGTGTGAATACTCATGTGATCCGATTCTTGTGCGGCAAAAAAAAGTGTCTTGCATGATTTTGGTGCAGATGCTGTGCGATTTGAGCCATACAGAATTGCATGTGATTTGAAGAGGAATGCAGTGCGATTCCTGCACTGCACCAGTGTAAACCGGGTCTTAAGCAGATCTAAACCCTTCTATATTTTTTCAGCTGAGGGAGCTGCCATCTTAGCTTCTGTTTGATCTGCACCTGGCATGTTGCTGCACATGTGATCAGTTATGACACCAGCTATTTGATGGTGTGACAGTTTGGTTGAAGACACAAGCAAATGTGACAGTTAGAAACTCCAGGAATGCAACTGTTTTTTGAAACCGTTATATCAATGGTTTAGTTCCACTTTAAAAAACTGAAACTGTAGTTCTGCTGCTCGTCATACCTGCACATTATGGCAGACTCGCCTGTTCGCTCTCCTCCAATGCAGACAGATCAGAACAGAACAGACCTTCACTGTGTTTTGACACTCCTTTCGCCCCCATCACCTGCCAGTGGTCTTCCTGGTTCCCATCAATCATTTTTGGCTATTGGGTAGCCACTGATGATGTAACTGAAAATGTAACACTTGCATTGTTCTGGCACCCAGCTTCATTTTCTGCGTCCTCAAGATAACAGGAGTAATAAACTGCACTGTGCATGTACTGCTGGCAATGTACATTATTAAAAAATAGCTAGGAGTCAGGGGAAAGCAATTTTGCCAGAAAAGGCATGCAAAGTCTCTCGACAGTATTATTACCATCACTAAATCTCTGCATTAGTGTAATTTATGCCTCATGCATACTGGATGTTTTTCGAACTCTCCCAGAAGCCTCCTGGCGGCAGAGTTTTGGAGAAAATATGCCTGACACTTTTAAAAGTGTGTAACACATTTAGGTGTGTTTACAGGCCTTAAGTGCTTGGGTGTTAATTTCATTGGCCAGAATAATAATTTATTCTAGCCATTGAAAAATATGCTTAAGGGTCGGTTCACACCACAAGCTGTCCAGTGCGTTTTTGTTTTTTTTTGCATTAGAAACGTATTGATGGGTTATATGGTTTCCAATGGCACAGTTCACACCAGTGTGGTCAGATCCAGTGCGTTCCAGTTTCAGAAAAAAAGTAGAACATGCTGCTTTTTTTTTCTGCACTGAACTGTACTGGAATGCAATAAAACGCATCAAAATGCACTGAAATTCACATGTCCCCATTTAAGGAGGAGAAAAAATGCACCGGAAACGTAAAAAATGCACATGCAGAAATGCATCTGCATTGCTTTTCTAAGGTGTGAACTGGCCCATTAATGCGCATTTAGACACTTGTAAAAGTGTGTAATGCGTTTAGGCGTGTTTACAGGCATCAAGTGCCTGTAGAACCTGGGGTTCTAAGGGTGATGATGGTACATTTAGAAGAAAAAAAATCCTATGCTTTTACATTTGTTAGAGCTTTGGCATCCTGTGAGTGCCAGTATGTGCAGCCTCCCTGCTCAGCTAATTCAGGGTATGTCCTCTATATACTGTATGACAATTTATGGAGTAATTTGAGGCTAAGGTAATGCCTAATTTGTAAGGCTGTAGATCTTCCTTAAGAAAGATTGTAATACAAAACCTGTGATCTTGAGATTGATACTAATCTTACAGAAAACTTTTCTTATGTGTTTTTGGATGTAGGTTCGCATAACCTCAAACACCACTTGAGAATCCCGGATAATGCTCCCACAGTGACACGTCAGGATGAGCAGCATCACTCAGCTCTTTGGTGACTTGTGTGAGGTCCACTTGGCTGGATTCCCATGGAATATTGGACTAGGTGGCAAAAGGAGAAGCAAGAAAGAAACTAAACAATATCTCAAGAGGCTGGCATATGACACACTATTCATCCACTTGTTTCAAGAAGAAGCTCGGAAGTTGCAGCAAAGTTCCAAAAAGCTTCCGGTGAAAAATAAAATGCTGATGTTGTCCTTTAATTTGCGCGTTGGTGACATGAGCTCTGAAGCAGACCGACTAGAGGAGCTCCTGGAAACAATAGAAAGGTTCAGTGGGGAACAGTTCACAAATTTGTGTTCTGTTCTTGAACTCTTGGTAGATCTTTCAGGCACTGGGCCACCACAAATCCTTCCACCAAAAAGAGACATCTTTAGAAACAACAAATATGTTGGCAGGAAGCCGCAATACAAGGGATATGACTATTATGATGTTAGTGTATTTGAAGAGGACATTGGAGCCTTTCTGGCATACCAAGAATTTGATCTAAGCAGCACTGTCCACAGTACACTTCAGCTCATGGAAGCGGCTCCAGGCACTGGTCTTCCAGCCACAGGCCTCTTCTCTCAGAATTTCTCCACAAGCGATAAATTTGAAAAAGAGACTCGTGTGTCACTCTTTGGTGCCCTTGTCCATACCCGAACCACTGATATGGATATTAAACTAGATCTGCCACCTGTGCCAGATAGTGCTGACCTGTCTGGGCTTGCCATAAAGGTAAGTATGCATTTAGCTGTATACCAATGTGCTCTTGAATTATTCATACTGTCATCCTCAGAAATTATAAGGAAAAACCCTACAAAGTAAGGGTGGAATAAATTCTATATGGTAAAAGTAGAATTATAGGCAAAACTTTTTTTTTTCATTTTGGATAGAGTAAGAGGGGGTTAAAACCCCTGTCATATTTTTTCCGCCACCTGTGTCCCACTGTGGAGATTTCCCTTTACTTCCTGTCCCATAGCCAAACAAGAAGTGAAAGGAAATTCCTGCAACTTAAAGTGGGGTTCCACCCAAAAAACAAAAATACCTGTAAAAATTCTAAAAAAAACCCCAAAAAAACATTTGGATATTTTTTTTTTTCACTTACCTCTAAATGCCTGTTGCTAGGTGGTCCCTCGTAGTCTGCCTGTTCCTTTGCCTGGGCTGGTGACATCACTTCCCCCCAGGCACAGGAAGAGCTCCGCTCTGCTCCCTCCCTCCTGTCAATCATCTGGGACCCATTACAGATCCCATGTGGTTGAGCGGCCAATCGCGGCGCCGCTCGCGAATGCCGCAGTGGGTGCCAGGCTGTGAAGTTTTTGCACAGTTTTGACGGCCCCCCTGGGTGGAACTCCTCTTTAAGGGAATTCCTTGGGGACCCCCAGGTCACCAGAACTAGTGTCCCTGTTGGAAGATTTCCCCTCTATTACTTTTCTGGGGACAACCCCAAATTTTAGATTTTTCTTTTACTTTCAATAATAATGGACAAATGGAGAGGGTGAATCTCCCTAACAACAGGGACATAGGCAGGAATTAAAAACTGACAAGGGTTCTATTCGTTCACAACTCTAAAAGGAAAAAAAAAGTTTTGCTTTTAGTTATACTTTAAGAGAACTTCACCTCACAGTAGGGCTGCAACTAACGATTATTTTAATAATCTATTAGTTGGCTGATTATTGTTTTGATTAATCGGATAATAACCTTAAAAAAAGTGTAGTGTATAATTTAGTTAAGATGTAAAAATAAAAGGCAATTTATTCTTAAATATCTATATGCAGTGGTAAATATAAATAACCAACTATATGGTTAGGGAGCAAAATCTCTAATCCACTCTGAGAATAACAGACAGAAGAGATATACTGTATATACTATTAGAGGTTGAATCTTGTAAATCTCATCAGACTCTGAGATAAAAAAAATGTATTTAAAGAAATTAAAGACTCTTTTGTGGATTTTCAGACAGAATGACAGACCCCCTTGTCATAGGCAGGTGGCTTAAGCTACCTGCACCTGCTGTCACTTATGCTGGCCATACAAAAACAATGTTCATTTTAAGAATGTTGATTCGATTTTCTAATCATTAGTGGGGTTAAATCACTGTTAGTTTTCGACCACAGAGATGTGGTTTTTGTTCAGAAATTACAATCATTTTAAAACTGAATGTTAAAAGCAAGAGAAATTTTCAAAACAACATTCTTTCATTTAGTGAATGTACAAACATTTTTTGTATGAATATTCTCGTCCGAAAATCGATTACGTGTATGGCCAGCATAAGGCTCGGTTTACACCTATGCAGTTTGCTTTTGATCCGTTTCTGCAGTACTTTTTGCTGTGCATTTCAGCATTGACATATATACTATACTGCCAAAAGTATTGGGATGTCTGCCTTTACACGCACATAAACTTTAAAGGCATCCCAGTCTTAATCTGTAGGGTTCATTATTGAGTTGGTCCATCATTTGCAGCTATAACGGCTTCAACTCTTCTGGGAAGGCTGTCCACAAGGTTTAGGAGAGTGTCTATGGGAATGTTTGACCATTCTTCCAGAAGCGCATTTGTGAGGTCAGGCACTGATGTGTAAAGGAAGGCCTGGCGCGCGGTCTCTGCCCTAATTCATCCCATAGGTGTTCTATCGGGTTGAGGTCAGGACTCTGCACAGGCCAGTCAAGTTCCTCCACCCCAAACTCGCCCATCCATGTCTTTCTGGACCTTGCTTTGTGCACTGGCCCAAATGATTTGGTTGGAGGGGGATTATTGTGTGGAGTTTTTCAAGGTTTGGGCTTGACTCCCTTAGTTCCAGTGATGGGGAACTCTTAAGGCGTCAGCATACTAAGACATTTTGAAAAATTTCATGCTCCCAACATTGTGGGAACACTTTGGGATGGCCCCTTCCTGTTCCAACATGACTGCACATGAGTGCACAAAGCAAGGTCCATAAAGACATGGATAAGCGAGTTTGGGGTGGAGGAACCTGGCCTGCTCAGAGTCCTCACCTCAAACCGATAAAACACCCTTGGGATGAATTAGAGGGGAGATTGCAAGCCAGGCCTTCTCGTCCACATCAATGCCTGACCTCACAAATGTGCTCATCTTATCTTGATACTTTCTCATGAAGGTCAACTTAACAACCAGGCAACAAGCACTTTAGGAAGCAGAGGTTAACAGTAGCAGCTGCGTTTTTTTTTGGTTTTCTCATGACAAGGTTTCTTTTTAAGTCATTCAGTTAAAGTGTTACTAAACCCACAACGGTAAAAATCAGTCTGTATTAGCAGTAAAGCATGTGTGTTCTACTCGCTGTGGGTTAATCCTTAACATTGTGTATAAAAGCTGTTTGTTCTGATCCTCCTCCTTCTTCCATTGTCCCCAATGCATCTCTTGATAGAACAGAGCCTTGGTGGCACTCTGCACATGGTCAGTTTGGTGTGTATTGCTAGAGAGTTTACACTTACCAAAAAGACCCCCAGAAGAAGTGCACACCAAATAGCTCAGAATTGCGGTGGAGGAGGTTCTGTGTGGCCACAGAGGGCATACAGGGACCAGGCTACATAAATTTGTCGAGAGACAAAATAATGCATACCATTGGGCATAAATCAGTCCAATATTTTAGGCTAACATAGCCTCTACTGTACTTACATAAGCTCTGCTATGATAGGGTGTTGGTACAGGGGCGCCAGATAATGAAACCAAGTGACAAAAAAGTGGAAAAGTGACGCCTCACGTATAAACCACTGTTAAAAAGAAAAAGGGGGTTATATATGAAGTATATTAGGAGGAAAATAGTAATGGTACTAAAATTATGGATATAACACTTTGAATGGGCTTACATTGCAATCAAACGTGTTTTATAAAACCCTCCACAATTACAATGTCCTCAAATTAGCACTTCACACAAGATAATAATCCATCTATAAAGAATGGATTATATCCAAGCACATTTCCACCTAACACCAATCTAATGTGCCAAAGAGAAAAGGGAAGGGAAATGCCCCCGCTTCACGGAAATGGAGTAAATTAAACCATCAATCGTATTAAAAATGCAAGTCTAAGTTCTAAAATAATTTCATTTCTGTGCACTGTGAGAGCCCAGATTTAGGCTCCTGGGTTTAGTAACACTTTTTAAAGTGATACTAAACACACGCTGTATAATTTACATTGTCCCTTCTTTTTGTGTATATGGATGATGGCACTGTCATTTTATTTAATAAAAAAAAAACCTCCTGAGTACGTTTTTCTTAATCGATATACAGCTATCATGTGACCCAGCTCTTTCCCAGCCTGTTTGCAGGGAAACATTAGCAGGAGGAGCTTCTAGTCCTCTGCTGCTGGTCACACATTCAAAATAAATAAAAAATAAATTGTCCTTTGGAATACAGAGTAAAAATAAATAATATCAATAAACATTGTCATACAAATATGTATTTGAAATTGAATCTTTATTATTTTGTGGAAATAACATGGTGTGGGCAGATTTCTGCCAGTCGGAGGCTGTCATGCCCTCCAGCCTGTTTTAGAATAAGAAGGAGGTGAAGCCACCATTAATCTACATGTAAAATCCCCATCTCCATTATATTTAGCTGTTTACTAGGCATGGAGGAGGAGGGAGGGAGTGGGGTGTCATTTACCATTTTGTATACACCCCTACATGGGTGACTCAATAGTCATATGGGCTGCTCAGATGTGATGGGGAGGAATTTAATTTAGTGTCTTTTGAGTTCTTATAAACTTCCTTCAGTTTACTGTTTTCTGCTTTTCAGGTTCCACAAAGCATTGATCAGTCAGAAGATGAGGGTTTCCAGTCTGCATCAAACATGACTCCTGATTCTCAGTCAGAGCCCAGTGTAACTCCTGACATTGATTTGTGGGAGGCCGTCCTCACATATAATCCCAGTAAACGTCGTTGTTGGGAAAGAATAGGCTTGTAAGTTTTAAACCAGATCAGCATTTGTATTAAACATGACCTTTGTGTCTGCTTATGAAAATCAAAATGTGCTTCTAGATATTCTGAACGTATAAAACAGACTGAAGGGTATACTTTGTGTAATAACTTCCCAAACAAAGAGCTTAGCTTTTCACTGCATTTTTTCTGCATAATTTGTATACATAAGTTACTTGCTGGGTCCATAGATGGGCCGGATTAGGCAATTGTAGATTTGGGCCCATGCCACACTTGTGATGATTTCGCTGGTGCCAAGCCACAAGCAAAACTATCTCTAAAAAGTGCAGAGAAAATGCTCACCTGCTTCGACAGTATCGCTTGTTGTGACTGAAATGCTGCAAAATGGCACTCACCAGAGAAGTAGCAATGGCTTGCTTACCCAGCCAGTGAGGAAGCAAGAACCTGAAAGCAGGTGAAGATTTCTCTGCCCTATGAGAAGATCTTGTTGCTGGCAAATTGTTGACAGCATCAGAATATGATAGTGTGATGGGGTTTTTGCTCTTTTGACGGTGCATATTTGGTGGAGCTGCCTTGTAAAGCTGTTTGTTGTCCACTCAAAAAAATGAAAGACATGAAATGGAAAATCAGGTTATAATTCTATGTGTGGCGGTATGTGGTTATTGTACCACTAAATATATTGCCCCACTCAATCTAAAGATTTGGCTTGGATTTTAGATATCTAGATATGTAATAAATTGGGTGATACTTGATCATGGTCATAACTTTATACAGTTGTGTTAAAAATAATAGCAGTGTGTTTAAACAATTGAGTAAAGCTCAAAATCCTTATACCGTATATACTCGAGTATAAGTCGAATTTTTCAGCACATTTTTTTGTGCTAAAAATGCCCCCCTCGACTTATACTGGAGTCAAGCACTTTTCTGCAGTAAAAAATTTCCTTTTCCGAACCGACTTTGGGGCCCCGTATCTCAGGGCCACTTGGTACTAGGAACCCCAAATTTGGTGTGCAAACCCAGTGGAACTGGTACCACAACATATCCAAAGCTGAAGTTCCTAGCACTAAGGGGCCCCAAAATTGGTTCGGAAAATGTCATTCTCTGCTGCAGAAAAGTGCTTGACATTTTCTGAACTGAATTTTGGGACCCTGTATCTCGGGGCCACTTGGTGCTAGAAACACCAGCTTTGGAAATTTTATGGTGCTAATTCCACTGGGTTTGCACACCAAATTTGGGGTTCTTAGCACTTAAGTGGCCCCGAGATACGGGGCCCCAAATTCGGTCAACTGTGTCCATCTGCAGCAATGTCATTTCGGGACCCTTTGGGTTCAGAGACCCCAAATTTTGGCTGCAGCTAGGGGGCATCTAGAAACCCTTAACAACCGAGTTTAAAGTTCAGGGGACCTATGGCTGCAAATGGGCACAGTGATGCTGCAAATGGGCATTGTTGACCCTCTTTTCCACTTACAGGAGCTGTGCATTTCTCACCCTCGTCTTATACTTGGATCAATACGTTTTTCCCATTTTTTTTTTTTTTTTTTGTGGTAAATTAGGGCCTCGGCTTATACTCGGAACGACTTATACTCGAGTATATACGGTAATGGCTTTTAGATCCATACACGCAAATGCATTGGGAACAAGTCTATTCCAAATAAAAAATCTTTCAAATGTGTTATTACTTTACAGAAAGTGAAGAAACGGGAATATTCGCTTTTTCGAAAAAAATGTCTGCATTTTTCTTTACAAACATTTACTGTATAAACTGAAAAATGCTTGAAGATTTAGCTTTACTGTGAATCACTGAACAAATATTTAGTTGTACAAGTACTATTTCTGGGAACTGCTTCACATCTGTGTTGCATGGAGTTGGCCAACTCCTGGCACCTGTGAACAGTGATTTAAGGTCTGGGGATTGGGCTGGTCACTCCATAATGTTGGTCTGGAACACAGATACTGCTCGCTTACTGGTGTGTTTGAGGTTTTTGTCTTTTTGAAACCCCTATTGCCAGGGCATTTCCTTTTCAGCATAAGGCACATGACCGCTTCAAGTATTTTGATGCATTCAAACTGATCCATGATTCCTGGTATGTGATAAATGGGCTCAACCCCATAGTATGAGAAACATCCCTATATCATTTAGGGGTGCAACGGATCAAAAAACTCACGGATCGGATCGATCCTCGGGTCAGAGTCACGGATCGGATCATTTTCGGATCAGCAAAAAAACAAAAAACACCACACAAATCTTGTTACACCCACCGGAGTTTTAGATTTAAAAGCTATTTTCAACACAAAATCGAGCTTATATGCATAAATACAGTATTTGTAGATCGGACAGACTGTTTAGATGTTAGATTTTAAAAGCAACAGCAAACTTGCTGACCTTACATGGTTGCTAATGTGACAGAACACCTCTGATTTTCACATTTAACATTAAATGTGAAAATCAGAGGTGTTCTGTCACATTAGCAACCATGTAAGGTCAGCAGGTTTGCTGTTGCTTTTAAAATCTAACATCTAAACAGTCTGTCCGATCTACAAATACTGTATTTATGCATATAAGCTCGATTTTGTGTTGAAAATAGCTTTTAAATCTAAAACTCCAGTGGGTGTAACAAGATGTCCGCTTGCACCCTTCTCACTCTATCATTACTGTACTGTGCAGGAGTGTGGGGTGTAGCAAGATGGCGGCGACGAAACGTCACTTCCTGACGAGACAGCAGCCGCTTCTACACAGGATGTGGAAACCTTGCAAAAAAAATCTGAACAAATGAATGGGGTGGACAACTACATGGCAAATGAGATTCAAGAAGAAAAATGTAAAATATTGCATTTGGGTGGAAAAAAATATGAATGCAATCTATACACTGGGGGGGAGAACCTCTGGGGGGGGGGGGCATTCTAGGATGGAAAAGGACCTGGGGGTCCTAGTAGATGATAGGCTCAGCAGTGGCATGCAATGCCAAGCTGCTACTAACAAAGCAAACAGAATATTGGCATTCATTAAAAAGGGATTAATTCCAGAGATAAAACGATAATTCTCCCGCTCTACAAGACTCTGGTCCGGCCGCACCTGGAGTATGCTGTCCAGTTCTGGGCACCAGTCCTCAGGAAGGATGTACTGGAAAAGTACAAAGAAGGGCAACAAAGCTAATAAAGGGTCTGGAGGATATTAGTTATGAGGAAAGGTTGCGATCACTGAACTTATTCTCGCTGGAGAAGAGACACTTGAGAAGGGGATATGAATTCAATATACAAATACTGTACTGGTGACCCCACAATAGGGATAAAACTTTTTCGCAGAAGGGAGTTTAACAAGACTCGTGGCCACTCATTACAATTAGCAGAAAAGAGGTTTAACCTTAAACTACGAAGAGGGTTCTTTACTGTAAGAGCGGCAAGGATGTGGAATTTCCTTTCACAGGCGGTGGTCTCAGCGGGGGGCATCGATAGTTTCAAGAAACAATTAAACAAGCACCTGAACGACCACAACATACAGGAATATACAATGTAATACTGACATATAATCACACACATAGGTTGGACTTGATGGACTTGTGTCTTTTTTCAATCTCGCCTACTATGTAACTATGTATCATGATGCTTGCGCCACCATGCTTCACTGTCTTCACAGTGTACTGTGGCTTGAATTCAGTGTTTGGCGGTCGTCTGACAAACTGCCTGCAGCCCCTAGACCCAAAAAGAACAATCTTGCTTTCATCAGTCCACAAAATGTTGCGCCATTTCTTTTTAGGCCAGTTAATGTTCTTTGGCAAATTGTAACCTCTTCAGCACATCGAGAAAAGAACCCAAAGGGCCTGGTATGGAATTGGGGCGATATATTTATGGCATTTTTTAATATTAATTTTCTAGTAATGGCGGTGATCAGTGATTTTTAGTGGGACTGCAACATTGTGCCGTACAGATCTGACTTTTTTGGGACCAGATAAATTATTACAGTGATCAGGGCTAAAAATAGCCACCGATCACTGTATAAATGAGTTTGGCAGGGAAGGGATTAATACTAGGAGCGATCAACTTGTTAAGTATTCCCTAGGGAGGTGTTTCTAACTGTGGGGGGAGTGGACTGACAGGGAGTAGAGAGACATTGTCTGTTCCTAGTGATCAATAACCGCAATCTCTCTCTCTTTTCCCCTGACAGAACAGGTATCTGTTTGTTTACATTGACCGATCCCCGTTCTGGCTCTCTGTGGAGCGATTGCGGGTGGCTGGCAGACATCACGGCCGCTGGCCACATGCAACGGACTCCGGCGGCGCTCCTGCAATACTCTTTAAAGGGGCCGGTACAGCGATTCACGCAGCTGAGCCAACCTGTTGCAGTATAACTGCGGCGGCTGATCTTCAAACAGTTAATGACCGACGTAATATTTTATTTGTCCATGTTTTCTAAATTAGCTTCTCTTAGGCCCCTTTCACACGGGGCGGATCTGCTCAGTGGACTCCGTCAGCTTAGCTTGAGATCGCTCAGTTGATACCCGCTGAGCCGGCGGATGACAGGTCCATCTCTGCTTGCTGCGCAGGGACGGACCTGTCAGAGCCCCGCTGTCCTCTGTGGGGGATCGGATGAAAACGGATCAGCCTGTCTGCTTTCATCTCATTCGATCCGCTGGACGGATGGCGAACGTATCGCCATGCGTCTGTTTTGAGCGGATCTTATCGGATCGGATGGCAGTTGGGTATCAGCGAACACATCTCCACTGACACCTGCCTGCCCATACAAGTAAATTGGTGGCACGCTCATATCTACCTGAAAAAAGGACAGACGGATCCGAGCGGGCCTATCGTGTGAAAGGGGCCTTATGAGAATCCTAGGCAAGTTTTATTTTTCTAAATTCTTTATTTTTATGTTACGGTAATGAATATTTAAAATAACACATACGGTAATACAGAAGATAAACATGAGAAATAATGACACAGTGAGATAAACAAAGCCCAATATTAGAACAGTGCTCAGCTTAACACCACAATAAGCCATCCAATAGGACACATACATAGAAGCGTATGCCAGTTCGAATAGAACCAATCGTGTTGTCCAATAAGGGCTCAAACTACCACGTGTCTCCATAGAATGCAATATCCTCTGTATCCCGAAAAAAGGCAAACCGGAAACAAAGGGGCGGAAGGGGGCCCCAAGTACAGGGGTGAGAAATAGGGGTAGGCAATGTTTTTTTTTTTTTTTGGTGTGTGTACTGTAAGTAGTGGTAATATGACCTTTAACCACTTGCTTACTGGTCACTTATATCCCCTTCCTGACCAGGCCAATTTTCAGCTTTCAGTGCTGTCACATTTTGAATGACGATTGTGTGGTCATGCTACACTTTTGAAAAAAAAAAACACTTTTTCTTAGTTTCTGTTATAAAATTTTGCAAACGAGTAATTTTTCTCCTTCACTGATGTGTGCTGATGAGACTGCACTGATGGGGCAGCACTGATAATCAGTGCCCTGATTTTTTTTGTGTGCATGTTCCCGTCAGGATTGCCAGTTAACGGCTCTCCTGACACTGTGACAGCGCATTAGGAAAGTACTGTCGATAACCGGCAATTCTGTTTACACTGTGATCAGCTGATCATGTGGTAAAGGGCCACTGTGATTGGCACTATACCACGATCTGTGACCATCTGTGTCCAAAGGACAGAGCGATCACAAAGCATGCTGGATGTGCGCCCTAGGTGGGGGGCACGAGGGGCGTGGTTTCGGGAGGACATCCATGGATACCCTCCCAGAACAACAGAGCTGTGCTGTAGCTGTCTTTCGGCTTGGAGCCGGTGCATACTGGCGCCTGACAAGTCGTGTTCCGTTCTGTACAATGGAACCATTCTAATAGGAGCGACTCAAGTCGCTCCGACTTAGAAAAAGGTTCCTGTACTACTTTGGGGGCGACTTGCATTGACTTCTATATAGAAGTCGTTTTTCAAGTCGCCGCTGCTGTCGTGTGCAGGTTGCCTGAGGCAGTTACGCTGCAAGTCGTGCTGCCTCAGTGTGAACCGGCTCTAAGTGGTCAAGCTATTCACCAGGCTGAGAATCTTGATCCTGCCAGTAAATCTGTTATTTTTTTTAACTTCTTTCAAGGCTTAAAAAACATGTTAAATTCTGACTAGACAATCAACCTTAGATCTACCAAAACAATGTAATGGAAGGGCCTACCTAATCTATCCAATCAATTTTATATCCAATCGGGCAGGCTCTTACAGTACTTATTTGTTGGTAAATCTAAAGGAGATTGTACAGTCAGATTGTAACGTGTGTAGTGATATAAACAGACCAAGTTGTTCAGCAAAACTGGCAGTTGAAGGGTTGGTACAAATTCTTTCACACTGACAGGGGTGCTTACAACAGTCAGATTTTAATCATTATCCCCAAAGGGAAAAAAACGTTAGCTGTAGCTGCTTAAAATAGTGTTAGCTGGAGTTAGACTTTAAAGGCACAAGGGACATTTTCCTACTATCATTGAGATATGTCCCTTGTGCTGCTTGTGCTGCCTGGAGACACAGAACAGGCACCAGTTTGTGTAAACACACACTTCCCTGTTCTGTTCTGACAGGAGTGACAGATCGTGTGTTCCTATTAGCTAGGAACCACATCTGTCACTTCCTGTAGTTAGTCCCTCCCCCTTCACTTAGAATCACCTCCCAGGAAACACAGTTAAGCCCTTCACCGCCCCCTAGTGTTAACCCCTACACTGCCAGTGACATTTTTACAGTAATCAATGCATTTTTAATCGCACTGATCACTGTATTAATGCCAATGGTTCCAAAAATGTGTCAAAATTGTCCGATGTGTTTGCCATAATGTTGCAGTCATGATATGAATCACAGATTGCTGCCATTACTATTAAAAAAAAAAAAAAAATAATAATAAAAATGCTATAAATCTATCCCCTATTTTGTAGATGCTATAACTTTTGCGCAAACCAATCAATATACGCTTATTGCAATTTTTTTTTACCAAAAATATGTAGAAGAATACATATCGGCCTAAACTGAGATAAAAAACAAAACCAATTTTTTTCATATTTTTGGGGGATATTTATTATAGCAAAAAGTAAAAAATAATGCGTTTTTTTTTTTTTTTTTTTTTTTCAAAATTTACGCTCTTTTTTTGTTTATAGCGCAAAAAATAAAAACTGCAGAGGCAAAAAAAGGACGTCAATTTTGTTTGGGTACAATGTCGCACGACCGCGCAATTGTCAGTTAAAGCGACGCAGTGCTGAATCGCAAAAAGTGCTCTGGTCAGGAAGGGGGTAAATTCTTCCGGGGCTAAAGCGGTTAAAGAGGAACTGCAGTCTGCTCACATAATTTGTAATAAAAACATCTTTGCCATTTTGAAGCTTTCCTCAAACCACATTGTATATTTTATATATACTGTGTTTCTGTACTTGCCAAAGATGACTCTTATGACTCACCCCCCCCCCCCCCCCTTCCTGGCACACTCTCACCAGAATGAGAGAGAGAGAGCTGTGCATGATGTCATAAGCCTAGGCTAATGACCAGACAAGAAACAGGAAGTGGGTTCTATAAGATATTTACTGGCAGAAAAAAAAGTTTTACCATCCAAAGTTTTATAACAACAAGGGCAGAAGATTTAATAGATGGAAAGTTGAAAAAATGACTGAAGGTCCGCTTAAAGGAACTCAGTCAAGTGATAGCCAGACCATTGTTCCTAATTTTTGTGGACAGTTTACTGACTGGAATGGTACCAGCTGATTGGAGAAAAGCCAACATGGCACCAATATTTAAAAAAGGTCCAAGATTCATTCCTGGGAACTACAGGCCAGTTAGGCTAACATCAATAGTATGCAAGCTATTAGAGGGAATGATAAGGGACTATTTATAAGATTTTAGTAATGAAAACGGTATCATTAGCAGTAATCAGCACGGATTCGTGAAGAATCGTTTTTGCCAGACCAATCCATTAACCTTCCTTGAAGAAGTGAGCTGCCATCTAGATAAAGAAAGGGCTAAGGATGTGGTGTATCTAGCTTTTGCAAAGGCATTCAATACAGTTCAACACCAATGTTTACTGTACAAAATAAGGTCCGTTGGCTTGGACCATAGGGTGAGTACATGGATTGAAAACCTGGCTACAGGGGAGAGTCAAAGGGTGGTGATAAATGGGGAATACTCGGAATGGACTGGTGTGGAAAGTGGGATCCCCCAGGGTTCTGTCCTGGGACCAATCCTATTTAATTTATTCCTAAACAATTTAGAGGATGGGATAAAGGTCTCAATCTCAGTATTTGCAGAAGATACAAAGTTAAGCAGGGCAATAACTTCTGCGCAGGATGTGGAAACCTTGCAAGAAGACCTAAACAAATTAATGGGGTGGGCAACTACATGGCAAATGAGTTTTAATGTTGAAAAATGTATAGTAATCCATTTGGGTGCTCCAGGGGGGGAGAACCTCTGGGGGAATCTAGGATGGAAAAGGACCTGGGGGTCCTAGTAGATGACAGACTCAGCAATGGCATGCAATGCCAAGCTGCTGCAAGCAAAGCCAACAGAATATTGGCATGCGTTAAAAAGGGGATTCACTCCAGAGATAAAACGATAATTATCCCACTCTAAAAGACTCTGGTCCGGCCACACCTGGAGTATGCCATCCAGTTCTGGACACCAGTCCTCAGGAAGAATGTACTGGAACTGGAGAGAGTCCAGAGAAGGGCAACAAAGCTAATTATGGGACTGGAGGATTTCCACTATGGGGAAGGACTAGAAGCACTGAACTTATTCTCTCTCGAGAAGAGACGCTTGAGAGGGGATATGATATCAATGTACAAATACCGTACTGGTGACCCTAGCATAGGGAACAAACTTTTCGGTGAAAGGAAATGTGAAAAGTCACTAAAATTAGAAGAGAAGCGGTTTAACCTTTAAACTGCTTAGAGGGTTCTTTACTGTAAGAGTGATAAGGATTTGGAATTCTTTTCCACAAGCAAAAAACTATTAGATGAGTACCTTAATGACCACAACATACAGGGGTATACAATGTACTATTAACATAAAAGCACACACACTGGATGGACAACCTCGCCAACTATGTAACTTTGCAGAAGAAAAGTAAACATAACCTGTTACAGGGGTCTCTGGGACCCATGAATGGCAATGGTATTTCATATGATTATTTGTAGATTTTTGGGGTATATGTTACAGGTTAGCTTTGATGTGAACACATTACCAACACATTTTTTTACCTTAGTCCTCCAGGTAAGAGAGAAGATCCCTATCTCACTGAGGCAGGCCGAGAAGCATTTGATAAAATGTATAAAATTTATGAGGGAGGTTTGCAGATGCTCAGCAACACAGCTATACAGTCAGCACCTTATGTGATGCTTAAAGAGCCGGAGCTGGTGAAGGATGTTCTCAATGTTCTTATTGGTGTTGTGTCCTCTACATTTTCCTTCAACCAGGTAAATCATACTTCTGAATGTTTCCTCAAGTAGCTGTAATGCAAATGCTGTCAAACTTCACTGAACAAGTGTCATAAAATGCAGATTTCTAAGTTTTTTCCTTACAACCCAAACTGAACTAGTGACATTTTTTTAAAATGTATTATTTATATATACCATAGTTAATGGATTGTTACTTGTATGTAAATGCTAAGCTTGATATTCTGTACGCAGACCTTAAAATGCTGATATATTAGGTGATTTCTGAAGATCTTATCGGTGCATTTAGTGCCCAACATGCAGCCCACCAACCCTCTTGTGTGCGGCCTGCTGATTGTTGGGCACCAGGTAAATAAAACTAGCACAGCTCCTGATACGTTGACGGACTGAAATTGTAAACAAAGGATCTAGAATGCAGACGGCCACTCTTCACCTGAAATTTCAGCCACGTCCAAGCGGATCCACCTGCTCAGCAAGGGATCTGACTGTTGATCCCCACTGAGCAGGTGGATGACAGGTCCATGTCCGCTCTGCTATGCAGAGCGGACACGGACACAGCCAGCTGTTCTCTATTGGACGGATGGATAGATACGGATTACATGTCCATTTCTATTCGATTGTCGTCCTATCCATTCCGCCGGACGGATGGTGAACGTATCCCCATACGTCTGTTTTTAGCGGACTGGATCAGATCATAGCGGAAACATGTCCGCTGACATCTGCCGCCCCATAGAGAACAATGGGTGGTCTGATCGGGTGCGCCATAGACATTTCTGAACATTTTGCTACTTGCAGGAACTAGAAAATGATCAAGAAAAATTGTTATTTTTATGTTTTAATTTAGATTCTGTTTAATATATGCTTTTTTTTTGCAGCCCACTCAAGCCTTTGTAGTTAAGCAAGGTATCTATGTATCTGGAACGTCCCCTGAAAACGTAGCTAATCTGTTGGCACAAGTGGCTGAATATGGGACTTACTATACCAGGCTGAGTCATTTTTCATTGCAGTCTGCCCTGGACATCTCACAAAGCAAAGGCCTTGTATTTCAGGTACTATGAGTGTTCTAATATTTTATGTCAAGTAGCAAATGAGATGTTTTGCCCTTTTCTTAACCCCCTATGAGTGAAGAACCTTTTATATAGAACACTGACCCCTCCACCCTTACATGTTTTCAGTGTCATTCTAGGAGAATGGGGTCTGAATTTACTTTTGTCTTTATTAAAGAGCATATTATGTACTGTATGTTGGATGCTATTATCCTTTGTAGCAAGATACTATCAGGAAGAAAAAGTTCTCATTGATTTTCCCATTGTTGGCTGCCAAACAAAGTGTAACAGTAAGAAGAAATCTGATCACGCCATCTCTGGCATCTCTTTCTGCCATGATTTCTTCATGTTTGTTTCTAGAGTGTGTTGTGCTTTTCTCAGGTCTCTCCTGTGGATTTTGCCCATGAGAAGGTCCTAGGTCAGCTTTCTGACTCTGCAGCTTCTTTCATGGTCCTGTCTGGCAACAAAGTGTCATTGAGGACCCCATCAATCCCCTTTTTAGTTCCATAATGATTTTATTGAAATTCAACATAACAGGATGGCAAAAATGTATAGTTACAAACATATGTCCTTTGTGGTCAGTACACAGAAGTCACAGCTTGAGTGTCTTATAAAATGCAGACAAATGGAAAGAAGGATGGGGGAAAAAAAAAGAACTAGATCCTCCCTTCTTATGTGGCAAGCATGCGCCGTACAATTCTGGACAATACAGCCAATAGGGATGAGGAGAAAAAGCAATTTGTCCTTGGGCAATCGCAAAAGTAAATGCATGAAATTACTGTCTGTATATCAAGTAGACTGGATAGAAGCAAAAAGGAACATTTAAGGATGGCTACGAAGCTATACATTTTCGGATTTGAAATAATAGTCGAATCTTCCGATCAAGGGTCAGTTCCTGCAGGTACCCATCCGCAAGGGTGATTGCCCATTATAGGAGAAGAACAGACAGAGATGACAAACAGAAAAGTAGAAAAAGGAAACGATGAAGAGGAGAAAGAGGAAAAGAAAAGGGGAAAAGAGATTTTTTTAAAACATTTTTCCTCCTTTCTTTTTTTCCTTCCCCTTTCTAAACTCAAATGAGAAAGGGGAGGGGGTAGCCGGGATCTGCCAACATGAGTACATCATCCCCCTTTTTTTTATGTACTTGGTGAGAAGGGTCAATGTTAGGGAGATTGGGGCCACTTACATTGGCATATCCTGCATGTAGAAGTGTGGTGCTGCATTATTTCCAGGCTCAAGAGTGACAATATGTTCTGCGTTTTGTGAGAGTAGCACCAGGGTGCAAAAAATGCCCAGCAAGCAATAGGTATGAAGACTGACTGGCCAGCCATATGACTGAAACCACCTATCCAAAGACTGAATATCTAAGTGAAAATCACCCTGGTCCCCAAACTGTGGCCTCGGGTTCCCCCTCAGACAGCAATATGTGTTTTACCTTATCTATCATGTCCCCAGTCTCCCAACAACTCATATAGTTTGTCTGCAGTCTATGACCGCTTTCTGTAGCTTACATTCACTGAATATTATGTGTGGCCCTTTGGTCACTTGAGGCCTCCAATAGCAAGAAAGTTGATTACCACTGATCTAACATACAGTATATACTGTATGCATTACATCCCTGCACATAGTGTAATATATAAAAAATATGTGTATGTATATAATATTGTCAAGGATATATTTGTGCTTTCTAATTCCACAAATTATTTTGCTGTACATTGGCCTTAAAGTGGATGTAAACCCCATTCATGAAATCTGACCCGGGCACATATCTGTAGTATTTACCTTTCTCTCTCCACGCCCTAAGTCCCGTATCTTTCCGTTGTTGTTATCAGCATCATAACTTCTGACAAGTTCTCCGACATGGGAGATAAAAGCAGCTGAAAATGTGTCGCGGTGGGTGCTATAAACAGATTAGCAGAGAACTTGTCTATTCACAGCACAGCTCTGCAAGTTTCTTCGTTCCTCTGCCAATGTGGAGGGGGTGTGTGCCTTTCCTCCAATCGGCTCCCACACCCTGTATTCCCAGACTCCCCCCCCCCCCCCCCCCCCCCCCACTGCTGAAACAGGAAGAAAAATTTCTAACATGATGTGCACTTTCTAAAGAGTCTAGAAAGCTGAAGACAGCAGATAAACAAGTGCAACTTATGTAGGAATATTTGTTTCATATGTGTATCATCTGAGGCTGTTCACTTCACTGGGTTTATGTGAGGGTGTACATCCACTTTAATATATTGACCCAGATCTGAGCTATACATTTATTCTCTTACTGGATGGTGCTACAATCTGAGAAACGTTTATGAATTTCAAGCAGGTTTGTTAAACTAAATCTTATTATTTGTATTTGTGTTTTAGGCTTTTAAAAGTGGACTCAGGAAATACTTGCAATACTATCGTGCATGTGTTCTGTCAACTCCAAATACACTATCTCTCCTCACAATCAGCTTCCTCTTCAGAAAACTTGGGCGTCAATTAAGGTATTTACATAGGCTTTTTGTTTGCGAATGTGCCATATTCTTTTCGTGAATACATAGTATGTTAACAAATGTATATTTTCCACATCTAGATATTTAGCAGAACTTTGCTGCGTTGGGACACTGGGAATGGGTGGCAACAGGGGGAACAACTGTTCATTCCCTACAGTAAGTATGACAAAGTCACTCCACTATTGTTCATGCTGTTGAGAAAACACTTCCTGCTTAAATGTATTCTTTTCCATCCTTTTTTAAAATATTTTATACATATTTTTAACTACGGTACTTTAACAGCTAAATACTATGAACAAGCTATCGCCAATAGCAGTTAACATTGCCTCATTCACCTCATTATTGTCTTGTCTGCTTTTCCTTCCTACCATTGCTTCTTTGTGTCGTGTTCTTCATTGATGGATCATTTCCGATCGACACAAATTGAGCAAAGTGGGGAGAACAAATCCACCTCCACCACTTAAAATTTTGGGTGCTGAAACCACTGTCACTGACAGCTGTATGTCCAGAAATAATTTCTGGGGCTTGGGATCATGAGCTTGAGTACAGAGTAAGAATTCCAGCAGCCATGTTGAAGTAGAGTAAAGATGATATAGATTTGAAAGAAGGGAGGAAAAAAAGACAGTTTTGTAGATGAACCACTGAAGGTAACATTTCAACCTGACTACTTCATAGTTGGGAAAAGTATGCGGGAAGTACATTTTGTTTTCTTTATTGCACATCCCAGGTCAAAGGGTATCTTCAAATTCATTAGGATAGGTTGTGCTGCCACCTTCAGGAGATTGAACATTGGCAAAAAAAAATGACAAATTCTCCTTCTGGGCATATCCCCTCCCATCTAGGCAAGGTTTTAGTTTTTTGCTAGTGTCTTAGGTGATGGTCATGCCTGTGTAGTGTCTCCATGAAAAGAGCTAGTTTCTCAATGGTGCTATGTGGGATTTGGAGACTAGCTCTTCCAGATCTATTGACTTGGGCTTTACTATGCCCAGAGGAATGGTACCCAGACCAGTACATGTCTGTAATGTTGACTGTTGGCACTGGACTTTGCATGATGGGACCTTGTACAATGATATATTGCCTTAAGGATCAGCAGGGTGCTCTATAGGTCCAGGGCAATGATCCCCAGCTGGGGAGTGGAGTCCATGAAAGCCCTTGTTGCATGGCCCACCATGATGGGTGAAGTTTGTAACCCCTTGGGGGGGTTCCTGTGGCGGGAAAGGGTGAGTGCCTTGGCAAAAGCCCTGCTGTGGCACCCTCTCCTGAGATCTGTACTTTTGCCTCCAGCCTCTCCTTTTACCCCCTTCTCTTAGTGGGACAGACAAGTTTTTTATTTATTTTACTTTTTTGTTTTCATATCTTGTCAGTGTGCTTTGTAACATAACAGGGCTTCCCAGGCAGCCTAAGCAGCCTGGGTGGCCCCTGGTGCCAAATACAGCAGACAGCATTTTATCTGTCCACTTCATGCTTCTGCTAGCCAGTAAGGCCACACATGTGCAGTATGGCTGAAGACTTCACAAATGGTGTAGAGCTCTCTGTCGGTGGCCATGTTGCCATAGATCGCATGGGATAGCGGAGAACAGCGCTGTGGAACTACAGGTCACAGCAAGCCTGAGTGAAGGAAAGGAGCATTCTTTTTCACCAAAGTAGCACACCTGGAAAAAGGCAAATACTGTTTCCCTGTGTAACCAACACGCTGGTGCAATTTTTGCACAGTGCCCTGTCAGCTGACTGAGACCACTATTTTTGGCAAGGGTCCCTCGCAAGAACTGTCAGCAGGCCAAGTCAGGGAGGAGTAGATCTAGGGGGCGAGGAATCCCAAATACCTTCATCAGGCAGGGAGAATCCTGGACGCCGATTCGCTTAAAAAATATTCCTGGGAAGGGGGTGTCAGTTGGTTCCAGGTGGTCCTGACTCCCCCCTTCACATCTGCTTTTTCCACTACTTATGAGGCACATTCCTCCAGATCCTATGTAACAAACTGGGTGTATTTGATTTAAATCGGGTTGATTTAAATTGCTAGTAAAAAAGCTTGATTTAAATCATTTAAATAATTTTGAAAGAGCAACTGTCACCTCTGTCCCGCAGCAGCTCCTCCTCTGACCCGCTGTTCACTCACCGACAGTTCCATTCACTTTAATGGGATGGCTGGTGAGGGACATGGCGGCAGCAGGTGAGTGGATGCCCGCTAACAGACGCTACCATGATGGTTCTGAAATGACAGGTGCTCTTTAAATGTAGGGACTCATTCTTGCTGGTAGTTAGAATCTTTAATATTTGCAAACAAAATGAAGGTTTCCTATTTAGAATAATAAGCTGTCAGGTTAGTAAAAACAGCCATATCAGAATTGAGACAATCGTACAGTTTGTAGTGTACATAGATTTGCAAAACAATGGAATAAAGGAATATTCCTGAACTTTGTTTTATCTCATGGTTTGTGTGATTGCATCAATGCAGTGCATGTTATCTTAGCTTGCAGAGCTTGGATTCATTGAATGCCAAAAATGTAAATATTGCAGAATATACAGTCTCCTGCTACATAACTAAGCTCCTTTTCATGCTAAATAAACTAAATTATTAATGTATCCTAAATAGATTTTTACTCCAAATACATTTTATTGAAATTAAATTTGATTTGAATCAAAAAATCGGATTTAATTTTTTTTTAAATCATTGATTTTTATCCACACAAGGGATGAATTATCATCTGCCACTGTTGGTTTACAACACCAGCTTTCCAGAATTCTCTTTGAAATTAAGGAAGTTCTCCAATGTATAGAGACCACCCAATGGATGGCCACACTGACTGTGTGGATTAGTCTCATCTGCATAGTAGTAGCCTCTGTAGTACTATGGGAGAAGATAATAGACAATGAGTTGTGGTAACACTATACTTGTAGATGCAAAGATAGACAGTCTTCTCTAAATTGGAACGTTGTGGGAGCACTCCCAGAACAAATGGAGAAATGAGCCAGAAGACTGACAACCTCTAAAGCATAGGGGAGACACATTAGGGAAGAAAGAATAGATTCTCACCAAAGTCCGGTACCACCTAGTAGAGTTTCACAGCAGTTTCCCTGATATTAAGGGACCTCATGCATTTCTTTAGATTATCCACACATGCATCCCAATCCAAGAGCTCAGGTTCCAAAGAGCATTCAGACTCCCATTTTGACATATATAAAAGTTTATTGGTTGAAATCTGGTTACTTAGAGAAGTATTAATCGCAGAGATGAGGCCCTTCCCTCTGGAATTTTGCATACAGATTTATTCATATAGAGTAGGGTTTCATAAAGTTTCAACCTTAGGGATCTTTAGGGGTTGCATATTAGTGGAGGAACCCCACGTGCCTAAAGGAGACATGGGAGATAATGAGGGAGAATCAAATAGCCTTTGTAAGTTTTCTTGCAGACGTGGTCCAGACCAATTTAAAGCTTCCACTTCTTGGGTCCTCTCTCCAAAACTTACAGGGGTTGGATCATGGTGTCCTCCACAACATCCTTATTCCTTTCATCCATGAGTTAACAAAAAAATATATGCCTTCGGTGGTTCCTGCCGTCTCTTATTTTAACAAGACACTACAGTACCAGTTAAAGAGGTCCCAGTATTTAAAGCAGAGTTCTAACCAAAAGTGAAACTTCCACTCATTTGTCCCCCCCCCCCCCCTCCAGTGCCACATTTGACACCTTTCGGGGGGAGCCGATACCTGTCTTCGACAGGTACCCTATCCTCACTTCCGGAAGACTGGGCGAATTATGTCAGCAGCTCTGCTCCCTCATCCTTCCCCCGCTGCCGGGCCAGTAGAAGAGCGCAGTGGTGCCTTTCGCATGCGCAGTAGGGGCCCGGCGTGAAGCCATAATGCTTCACTACTGGTTTCCCTTACCGGCAATGGTAGCGGCAGCACCCGACAAATGATGGAAACATTGGCTGCGGTGCCGACATCACTGGACTCCAGGACAGGTAAGTGTGCTATTATTAAAAGTCAGCAGCTGTGGTATGTGTAGCTGCTGGCTTTTAATTTTTGCAGGGGTGGGCAGGATTTTCTTTTTTCAAATACATAACAAAAAACTCTTCGCGACGCAGGGAGGATTTACAATAGAAGGCAATCTGAAAAATACTTCAAAACCCCCCTTCCCATCCAAGCTCACCACCCTGCGAGTAACTCCACCATCCCGGATGCAGGACCCCCTCAGGGGCAAGCATAACCAAAGTACTAACTCATCCATTGAATCAGTGTACATGGAGGCCGTATTTAAAGCTTCATTTGCGCTGGTAGAGGTAGCTCTACAACCGGCAATTGTGGCTATAGGAGTGTTCAAAAGCCTTATGCCCTGTACACATTACCGGTTTTGCCGTCGGAATAAACTCTGAAGTTTTTTCCGATGGAATTCCGCTCAAGCTGTCTTGCATACACACGGTCACACCAAATTCCAACTGTCCAGAACGCGGTGATGTACAACGGCACTAGAAATAGGAAGTTCAATAGCCAGTGCGCCTTCCTTTGGGCTCCTTCTGCTAATCTCGTTTGAACAGCATACAGACGAGCGGTTTTTCCGATAGTAATTTGTTCCGTCGGAAAAATATAGAACATGTTCTCTATCTAAGTCCGTCTAAATTTTCGACGGAAAAAGTCCGATGGGGCATACACACGGAATATACGATGAAAAGCTCCCATCGGACTTTTTCTGACGGAAATTCCGATCATGTGTACGCGGCATTAGGCTGCATTGACACCTTTTGAAAGTTGTGCGATTTTGCAGCGATTTTTGTTCAGGTCACCAATGTAAAAGGCAGAAAAACGCCTGTAATCTGCCCCAAAGAAGCTTGTGTTCTTTTTTTTGAACTTAGGGCGTTTTTCAGACGTTTTGATTTGAGCTTTTCTGAGCTTTCGATCATCTTCTATCTCACATCGTAATCATCCCTATTCTAGAGGACAAAAGGTTTTGTGGATTTTACTCCAACCTCTTCATGGTTCCGAAACCAAATGTCAACGTTTGCCCTATTCTGGATCTCAAGAGACTCAATGGGTTTCTTTTGGGTGCAGAAGTTCTGGATGGAATTGGTGTGCTTAATGGTGGTCTCTGTCCACCAGGGAGAACTTCGAGCCTTAGTGGATATCAGGGATGCTTATCTGCACTTTACAATAATTTCACCTCACCTCAAGTTTAAAAAAAAAAAAACTTGAGGTCAGAGTCATTTGAACTCACGGGGCGCACACAGGGCGCTGGCGCTGTGATCGCGGTCACATTGGGGCCGCGCATGCACAGTCGCCGGCTCGCACAGATCGTGCATGTGGTGATGCTGCACATGCATGGTAATGCCAGGAAACTGGTTCACTCTCTAACGCAGATGGTTCGCTCTTCATTTAAGTTACTTCCAGTGGAGGTCCCTGAGACCCTGTGGTCCTCCTTGGGGTCTCTAAAGCCTCTGCAGAGTGCGCAGGCATTTCCACTTCACCCTCTATAAGAGCAGGTGGTGTATTCTAATTGGGAGCATCCAGGAAGAATTTTTTTTTCTCCTTAAAAAAAAAAAAAAAAAAAAAAAAAAAGGTTCTTCTTTTTTCCTTTTTATATCCTATGGAGGAAACATTTGTAAAAAAGATGCTTCTTGTGGGGCGGCCGGGGGGCGCGGCGGGCCGTGCACGCTGCAGGGTGCGTGGCGGCCAACTGATATATGTGGTCCTGGCCGCCACAGAGTTATACTATATACTGTCTGCTTATGTTTTTTATATACCATCCTGCACACCCACCACCCGAATCGCCTGAACTACTGGATGGGACCCTTTCCTGTTGGTGATTTGTTATTGGATTACAAGCTGTTGTCTTGCAGCAGTAAGGTGAGCTGCTTGCGAGCACAGAGGTGTCCCCACTGAAGACCTTTAGACCTTTTTCCCTTCCCTGTGGCTTGTGGACTTGCCTTTTTGGAACTGATGACTCATTGTTTGAGCACTTTGTACTACAAGGTGGTGGGACTGTTCACCATTTATTTATTTACTTGGAGTCACTAATAAGAATTTGCTGAGTTACCACATATGTGCTAGTATGATACTAGCCCTTTTGCGGTGAGATTTTTTCTTTTCTTTTGTTTCAGTATTTACAATATTTTTTATGTGCTAGTATGATACTAGCCCTCATGCACATGGACTTTTTTTGATTTACATATTTTTATTTGGTTCAATATTTTTTTTGTACCCACACTGTATTTGTCACTCATTTTATAGTTTTTTATACGTTTTAGGCAATTTTGTTTCTTCCGTTTATTCGGATTTAGTGCTCATGAGAATGCACTTATTACATTTCATTATACTTTTATATTTTGTATAAATTTTTTCATTTTGCCTTTTTGGAACTGACTCATTGTTTGAGCACTTTGTACTACTAGGTGGTGGGACTGTTCACCATTTATTTATTTACTTGGAGTCACCAATAAGTATTTGCTGAGTTACCACATATGTGCTAGTATGATACTAGCCCTTTTGCACTGAGATTTTTCTTTTGTTTCAGTATTTACAATATTTTTTTATGTGCTAGTATGATACTAGCCCTCATGCTCATTATACCTTTATATTTTGTATAATTTTTTCATTCACCTCTCTATACATTTGAGCTAGCCCCTTCCCCTTCCTCTTCCCCCCTTCCCTTTTTATCACAGCGCAATCACCACTCACTTTATTCAACTCCACAGTGTCCTGAGGATACAGGCTGGAATTACGGGCCTCAGAAGTTTTTAAAATCCAGTGTCCCCTCAGACCCTTTAAAAAGGGGCTTACTGTTCCAGGCACTAGACCGCTTGAGGCTTCAAGGGGTAATTGTATGTAGTTCCAATGGCCGAAAGGGGTACAGGATTCTACTCAAACCTGTTGACGGCTCCAAAACCGAACAGAGACATAAGGCCTATCCTGCATCTAAAGGCTCTGAATCAATTCCTTACAGTCCAGTCCTTTCGAATGGAATCCGTTCACTCGGTGGTGGCCTCACTCCAGATGGGAGACTTTTTGGCCTCCATAGACATCAGGGAAGCATACCTGCATGTGCCAATTTTTCAACCTCATCAAAGGTTTTTGCGTTTTACGATAGAAGATCGTCATTTCCAATTGGTGGCACTGCCCTTCGGGCTTGCAACAGCCCCTCGAGTCTTCACAAAGATCCTGGCACCCACCAGTATTTGGCCCCTTCTAAGGTCTCAGGGGATCCTGGTATTGGGTTATCTAGATGACCTCTTGCTCAGAGATCACTCTCTAAAGGGGCTAAAACTGAGCTTGGCTCTCGCGATTCAATCCATAGGACACCTGGGCTGGAATATAAATGTTGAGAAGTCGGCTTTGGAGCCAATTCAGTTTCTGGAATACCTAGGACAGGTTTTAGACACTACAGGCAAAGATGTTCTTGTCCCCAAGAAAAGTTGATACCTTAAAGGATCAAGTTCAGCAGGTATTGGGTAAGAAACTCCAATCAGCTCTGCATGAGTTTGTTGGGGGTGGATGATTTCCTCATTCGAAGCAATTCCTTATGCCCAGTTTAATTTCAGGCCCTTGCAACAGAACATCCTGTCAGGTTGGAACAAAAGGGTGCAAGTGCTGGATTGTTGCATGTCCCTAACCCCCAAGGTTTGCTTGAGTCTCAGTTGGTGGTAGGGCTGGGAGATTTTCTAAAAAAAAAAAATCTTCGATTCTCTTAAAAAAAACTCGATTCACGATTCGAATCGAGTTTTTTTTGGAAACCGCGCCGGTCTCGAGGCGCTGCGGGCATGAGCTTTTAGGCGAGGCCGCGGCTTCGTCCTAGTCCGCGGCGTCCGGCCTCGCGGACTAGGCCGAAGCCGCAGCCTCGCCTAAAAACTCCTTGCCCGCAGCTCTTCAGGCCCGGCGCGGTGTCCGCGCCGGTCCGGAGGCGCTGCGGGCATGATTTTTTAGGCGAGGCCGCGGCTTCGGCCTAGTCCGCGGCGTCTGGCCGTAGCCGCGGACTAGGCCGAAGCCGCGTCCTCGCCTAAAAACTCATGCCCGCAGCGCCTCGGGGCCGGCGCGGTGAAAAAAAAAATCTAAAAAAATCGATTTGCTTAAATTTTGAATCGATTTGACCTCTCAACTCGATTCAAGATTTAAATCGATTTTTTTCCCAGCCCTAGTTGGTGGTTAGCAGATCAAGATCTGATACGGGGCAAGTCTTTTCGTCCAGCAGGTGGGAAGATAGTGACCACAGATGCCAGTCTCTCTGGTTGGGGGGGACAGTCCTGGAAGACTCCACAGTCCAGGGAAAGTGTTCTTCGGTGAAACAAGGTTTGTCCATCAATGTTCTAGAGCTGCGGGCAGTGCGTCGGGCTCTGAACTTTTTGGCAGTCAGGTTACAGGGTTGCCTGATAAGGGTGCAGTCCGACAATGCCACAGCTGTGGCTTATATCAACCACCAAGGAGGCACTAAGAGCCGTTTGGCTCAGCAGGAAGTGAGCCATGTATTGACCTGGGCAAAGAGGCATGTGCCAGTTCTATCTGCAGTCTTTATCCCTTTATCCTTTATTTATGCACCCCCCCTCCCGATTCCTCTCCTACCGCTTCTCTTGTGTGGGATTCGAGGAGAGGTGACTTTGGTCATTCTGGTGGCTCAGCCTGGCCCAGGAGGGCCTGGTCCATATGAATAGTGAAGTTGACAGGAGACGGACCATGGATGCTTCCAGTCCGTCCAGATCTACTATTTCACGGTCCTATATTCCACGTCAATTTACGCTTGCTAAATTTGACTGCATAACTTTTGAGGCCAGGGTGCTAAGAGATCATGGTATCTGCTGTTGTCTACTCTGGTGAATGCCAGGAAGGCGGTCACGAGGAAGGGTTTGGAAAGCCTATATTGCTTGGTGTAAGACCAGAGGATGGCATCCTTGGAAATACAGGATTAGAAGAATCCTTTCCTTTCCTCAGTGTGGTGTAAAGACTACCCTTGGGAACAGTTACTGGGCAAGTTTTGGCCTTATCTGTGTTTTTCCAAAGGCCCTTGACCTCACACTCTTTAGTCTGGACCTTCCTTCAGGGGGTAACTAGTTTTGGTACCACCCGTCAAGTTACCTCTGTGTCCTTGGGACTTAAATCTGGTTTTGTTGGTGCTACAGAAGCAGCCCTTTGAACCTATCCAGGAAATTCCATTTGTCCTTTTGTTGTTTTCAATCTCTCTTTATTAAATTTTCATTTCATATAAACAATCATGAACATCTAAGCTTCATAAAAGGTGCCTTTCATTTAAACAAGACATTTCATAACAAGTTCTTCACATTTCTTTTACATAAAAGAAAAAACATTATATTTTTATTTTTTTTTCTAATTATCAACGTCTGTATCCTTCATCACCAGATATTCTTATCCTAAACCCCTAAAAATCTATCATCCCTTACCCCTCCCACCCTCTATCTATCGCCTATCTTTTCCATACATAACACACTCATATCAAAAAAAATAAAAAAAAAATTTTTTGTTCTTCTATCCTTAATTCCTTATATGTATTCCATTATTTCATGCGATGTCTTAAACTCATCCCAATTTTGCCAAATCTTAGGAAGTTGGTTTGTAATATAACCTTCCTCTCTTATTTGTTCCTCCATATATTGTATCTCGTTCATCTCACATATCCAATCTGCTATTGCTGGACTTTTTGTTTTTTTCCAGTTTCTTGTTATTATTGTTCTGGCCGCTGATGTCATATGGTGAATGATATCTTTTTTCAGCTTCTTTATTGATTTTGGCATCAGGGATAGTAGTGAAATTTCTATACTCGGGATCACCCTTACTCCTGATACTTTATAATAAATATCAAATATTTTATTCCAGAATCCTTTCACCAGATGACATCCATACCATATATGTTCCATTGTACCCTTCTCTGCTTTACATCTCCAGCATAAATCTGTATTTCCCTTATTGATCAAATTTAGAGTAACTGGGCTCCTATACCATCTCATTACTATTTTGTAATTCCTTTCCTGGTGTTTATTTGCAATGGTTGTTCTATGTATGAAAAATGGGAGCTATTCCTGCGCTACCAAATTGGAAAAAAGAAGTGAAGCAACCGTACAAAATTCAAACTAAATTCGGAGACTGCATGGAACGTATGCAACTGGACAGCTGCATGCACCAAGACAAGGGCCCAGACAGAAGCCCGAAACAAATGAAACAAGAAAAAGGGGGGGGGGGGGGGGGTGCTGCGCTAACCAGAGAGTCTCTACAATAATTAATAGTAGCTTAATGATGTAGAACAAGAGGCCTCAGCGAAATGGAATAAATATACGTGTAGAAATCGCATGAACTGAAGTGTTAAAAACGCATGAGTTGGTGTAATAACTAGAAATCTAGTGAAATAAGAGCAAGTGATTTGAATATATGTTGATCCAAAGGGGTGATGAACATAAATATGAGCAATAAAACATATGTCTAAAATCATCCGATCAAGTAAATAAGTGTCAACAATAAAATATATCAAAGTGCTGGTGCTCTAGTGCCTTGATTGCAATAATACAGACTGATAAATATCATATCATAAAGTGCATGGATGAATAAATAATAATACAACAATAAATCAATAAATCAGGTGGGGGAAAAAAGGAAGGAATAATCGCCAAATCCTGGTGTTGAAGCAAGTGCAGAGTGTGAAACCCGGTGTGGATAATCAAATAAATAAATAAATATAATGATCCGATATAATTGCTAGTGTCCAAAAATTGATATAGTGTCCAAAGTTAATATATATCCTATTAGTGAAACCAACAAAATACGTGCAAAACAAAAGCAAATCTCATCGATGGTGCACAGAAGAAAGTGCTCAAACACAGCAATGAATGACAGTGAGGTGATGGTATGCAGAAAAACACTCTGTGTCCTCTTCATGCAGCATGCGCTAGTGTAGGTAATGGCCCCTTACCTAGCGATGCTAGGTCAACCGCATATAAGTTGTTTAATCATAGGATCCTGGGTCTCTACTGCGTCTTTGTGTCCACGCTTGCCGACTCTGCGGGATCCTATTGGTGGCTGGGTGTGTCTGGCTATGGTCCTAGCTGGGGTCCTGGGACAGTGCGGCTCCTAGCTCCTCCTCCACATCTCAAATGTATATAAAATATAGGACAAGGTACCCAAATAGTGAAGTATGTTTTCATAGGGGTCACTTTATTCATGTACACATATAGACAGAGTACTCACATTAAGCAGTTTGTTATCACAGCCTTTTATCCTACGAGCAGCGAGCTCGTAATGCTTACAGCAGAGAAAAACAAGCCTATTCCGTCCCTACGCGTGACGTCACCGATCACGTGACTTCTTCAGGGGAATATGCGGTTGACCTAGCACCGCTAGGTAAGGGGCCATTACCTACACTAGCGCATGCTGCACGAAGAGGACACAGAGTGTTTTTCTGCATACCATCACCTCACTGTCATTCATTGCTGTGTTTGAGCACTTTCTTCTGTGCACCATCGATGAGATTTGCTTTTGTTTTGCACGTATTTTGTTGGTTTCACTAATAGGATATATATTAACTTTGGACACTATATCAATTTTTGGACACTAGCAATTATATCGGATCATTATATTTATTTATTTGATCATCCACACCGGGTTTCACACTCTGCACTTGCTTCAACACCAGGATTTGGCGATTATTCCTTCCTTTTTCCCCCACCTGATTTATTGATTTATTGTTGTATTATTATTTATTCATCCATGCACTTTATGATATGATATTTATCAGTCTGTATTATTGCAATCAAGGCACTAGAGCACCAGCACTTTGATATATTTTATTGTTGACACTTATTTACTTGATCGGATGATTTTAGACATATGTTTTATTGCTCATATTTATGTTCATCACCCCTTTGGATCAACATATATTCAAATCACTTGCTCTTATTTCACTAGATTTCTAGTTATTACACCAACTCATGCGTTTTTAACACTTCAGTTCATGCGATTTCTACACGTATATTTATTTCATTTCGCTGAGGCCTCTTGTTCTACATCATTAAGCTACTATTAATTATTGTAGAGACTCTCTGGTTAGCGCAGCACCCCCCCCCCCTTTTTCTTGTTCTATGTATGGTTTTGAAAACTTTCTCCCATTCTTCCTCCAGTAATGGTCTCTCCAATACTTCTTCACATTTTTTTACGCTCCCTATCTCCTTAACCACTTGCCGCCCACGGGCGTCATATGACGTCCTGGGCTTTGAGCGGGTATATCTGAATGATGCCTGTAGTTACAGACATCATTCTGATATTGCCGGTTTCAGCCGGCGAATCTCTACACCATAGGAACGATCATAGCGGCCGTTCCGCCGCTTGATCGTTCCTATGGGAGGCGAGAGGGGACGCCCCCCCTCCCGCCGCCCTCCGGTGCTTGTTCCGACTCACCGTTACGATCGGTGAGGCGGAGAGCGGATCCGCCGGCGCCGGATGTAGATCATAGAGATTTCTGGCGGACCAGATGGTCGCCTGAGTCTCTATTATCATCGGAGGCCGGGCGCGATGTTATGACGTCACGCCCGGCCTCTCCATTCAAAAAAACGGCGCCGCTTCGGCTGGGAAGCGGCGATCGTTTTATTATTTTTTTTTTATTTCAGGCTTCCCAGCCTAGTGGTGAGATGTGGGGTCTTATTGACCCCATATCTCACTATTAAGAGGACCTGTCATGTTATATTCCTATTACAAGGGATGTTTACATTCCTTGTAATAGGAATAAAAGTGATGAAAATTTTTTTTTTTCAAAAAAGTGTAAAAATATATATATATATATATATATATATATATATATATATATATATATATATATATATATATATATATATATATATATATATATATATATATATATATATAAATTATCAATAAAAAAAAAATTTTTTAAAGCGCCGCTGTCCCCGTGTGCTCGCACGCAGAAGCGAACGCATACGTAAGTCCCACCCACATATGAAAACGGTGTTCAAACCATACATGTGAGGTATCGCCGCGAACGTTGGAGCGAGAGCAATAATTTTGTCACTAGACCTCCTCTGTAACTCAAAACATGTAACCAGTAAAAAAATTTCAAGCGTCGCCTATGGGGATTTTTAAGTACCGAACATTGGCGCAATTCTACGAGCGTGTGCAATTTTGAAGCGGGACATGTTAGGTATCTATTTACTCTGCGTAACTTCATCTTTCACAATATGCAAAAACATTGGGCTAACTTTACTGTTTTGTTTTTTTTTAAAACACAAAACAGTTTTTTTCCCAAAAAAAACGCGTTCGAAAAATTCCTGCGCAAATACCGTGTGAGATAAAAAGTTGTAACAACCGCCATTGTATCCTCTAGGGTTTTTGCTAAAAAAACATATATAATGTTTGGGGGTTCTATGTAATTTTCTAGCAAAAAAATTATGATTTTTACAGGAAGAGAGAAATGTCAAAATTGGCCCGGTATTGAGGTGGTTAAGAGAGCTGTCCGGAATTAAATCATCATATATTTTTGATAATTTTTTAATTGGAGTCTGCTCTCCCAGTAATAGTTTTTCAAACTTGGTTAATGGTCTGCTTATCCTGGTTATTTTCTGTCCTATGAACGTCTGAAGTTGTTGGTACTGCAACCATTTTTTTTTCATTTTCCGTTCCCATTTCGTTCAATGCGGGTATTTTCCCGTTTTCCAGGATTTGTGCCAGTCTTATATCCTCTGCACTATTCCATTTTAAAAAATTTTTACAACTCATTGCTGGAGGAAATTCAGGATTGAAAAATAGTGGAGTCATTGGTCCTGTCATCGTAGAGAGCTTCCCACATTTCACTATGCCGTCCCATACCTTTAGTGTTGCGTTTACAAAGAGTGTCATCTCCTCTCTCTTGGGTCTCAGGTGGGGTCCTACCCATGGAAGGGTTTTAAGCTGGGGTCCTATTATTTCCTCCTCCATATTGACCCATTGCTTATTTTCTTTGTTATGGTGCCAATCTACTATACTGGTCAATGATGCTGCTTGCAAAGATTTTGTGCAGTCTGGTAACGCCAACCCACCTTTGCTTTTCTTTTTTATTAGATTTTCCCTTTTTATTCGGGGAGTTTTATTCGCCCATATAAATCCGACTATAGCTTTTCTTAGTTCCTTCATTAATTTTTTTGGGGGTTCCAATGGTAACGTTTGGAAAGTATATAAGAGCTTTGGCAGTATATCCATTTTTACGGTGTTAATTCTGCCTGTCCAAGAGTATACCAGTTTATCATATTTTTGTAATGATTTAATAGCATTTTCAATTACTTTTTTGTAATTCTTCCCTTGTAATTGTTTCAAATCTTTTGTTAAAATAATTCCTAGATATTTTATTTTATTTTGCTTCCATTTAAATGGAAAATCCTTTTGCATCAATAGACTGTCCTTTTCGTTAATTGATATATTCAGTATCTCTGATTTGTCGTAATTTACCTTGAAATAACTTAGTTCCCCGAATCTTCTAAATTCTTTCATTAAATTTGGGATCGTTATAATGGGGTTAGTTATATATATCAGTAGATCATCTGCATATGCAGCTACCTTATATTCTTTCTTCCCTACCCTTAACTTTTTAATATCTTTATTATTCCTGATTGCTGTAATTAAATGTTCCATTATAAGTACGAACAATAGGGGAGAAAGGGGACATCCTTGACGGGTGCCATTTGATATCTTTATGTCCTTCGATAACATACCGTTCACTCTTACTTTTGCTTTTGGGTTGGAATACAAAGCTACAATCCTGTTAAACATTTTCGGGCCCAAACCGAGTTGTTTCAATGTTTCTTCCAGGAAGCACCATCCTATCCTATCAAATGCTTTTTCAGCATCTACGGTCATCACGCATGTTTCAATAGCTTTTTTTTGGGCATACTCCAGTAATGTGCAGGTCTTTATAATGTTATCTTTAGTTTCCCTCCCTTTTGTAAATCCGGTTTGGTCTAGTTGTATATGATTAGGTAAGATCGGTGTTATCCTATTTGCAATAATTTTAGAATACAAGCGGATATCTATATTGGTTAATGAGATTGGTCGATAATTTTTGCACAATGTATGGTCCTTCTCCGGTTTTGGAATCAAGGTGATATGAGCTTCTGTACTTTGTGGCACAAAGCCTTGTATGTCCGATATCGAATTGTATGTTTTTTCTAGTAGAGGGGCAATTATGTCTTGAAGATTCTTAAAAAATCTGGCAGTGAATCCATCAGGTCCTGGACTTTTACCTGGTACTAATTCTTTAATCGCTTGCTGAATCTCTTCTACGGAGATATCAGTTTCCAGTTTTTCCGATATTTCTTCAGAGAGTCTAGGGAGAGCATTTTCATAGATATATTCTTTAATTTTCTCTCTCTTCTCATTTTCCACCTCATTCTCTTTTGATGTTTTAATATTATATAATTTGGAGTAGTATGTATAGAATTCTTCCATTATATCTTTAGGGTAATATGTATATTCCCCGTTTTGATTTTAATATTTTAATTATAGTTGTTGAGATCTGTTGTTCTTTTAGTATCTTAGCAAGCGTCTTTCCTGTTTTATTCCCATATTGATACCATTGTGCCCTTCTGCGATCTCTAATCTTAAGGGTTTCCTCGTCAAGCAGTGCCTGTAATTCCAGCCTTTTCTCTTTTAATTTTATTTTTTCTATTGATTTTAAATTCTGTTTTTCATTAATCTATGTTTTTTATCCAATTCCTCTATTCCTTTTGTCAACTGGGATTTTTTTTGCTCCTTTTTTCTTTTTAATCTTGAGCCATGTTTGCTAAATGTCCCTCTTAATACGCATTTTAATGTTTCCCATTGTATGGGGATTGATGTTTCGTCATTCTCATGGATCTCTATAAACTCCTTTATTGTTTTACGTATGTCCTCTATACAATCTTTATCCTTTAACAGGTTGTCATTTAGTCTCCAGTTCCTTTTTATTTTTTCTCGTTCTATTACCTTGATTTCCAAATATAACGGGGCGTGATCTGACCATAAAACACCTCCTATATCTGATGATGGAGTCATTAACATTCCGGAATGATTAATGAAAAAATAGTCTATCCTATGGTATGAGTCATGTATATTAGAATAGTATGAATAGTTTTTTTCTGTTTGGTGTTGGGCTCTCCAAATATCCACCAGCTGGTGTTTCTCCATTGTCTCCTTGAATTCCTCTATCTGGCTTTGGTTTCTATAAGCGTGTTTATTAGTTGTATCAATTTTCGTATCAATAACAAAGTTGAAGTCCCCACCCATAATCACTATACCTTCCGCTTTTTCCATGCTATTATTTAGGGCTTTTATTCCCATCCTTATCTGATCGTGATTTGGTAGATAAAGGTTAATAATTGTGAATATTTTCCCATATAACATGACCCTTATAATCAAAGACCTTCCATCGTTGCCCATATATTTTTTTATTATTTGGTGAGGTACATTCTTGTGAAAGGCAATAGATACTCCTCTTGATTTGGAGTAAGGAAATGTATCGTGTATCCAAAAATTATAATTTCGATTATTAATTTTTGGAATGTGATTTGAACGAAAATGAGTCTCTTGGAACAGTATAACATCTACTTTTTGTTTATTGAACGAGTTCAAAATTTGATTTCTTTTATTAGGAGAGTTAAGGCCTCTTGCATTGAACGAACAGAATTTAATCTCGCCCATTTCGTAGAACAGGAAGAGGAGAGAAGAAGAAAAGAGAAAAAAAAAAAGGAAAAACCAAAAACCAAACATGCACACGAAATTATACTCTCACTCGCACACTATTTCTAATCTGTTACTACTTGACTTAAATAAAGTCTTTCTTACTATCTATAGTAAGTTCCCTAATCCGAGGGTTTTGAGCCTGCTAACCAGGAATTGTCGCCCATTCATCTTTTTCATGCCGCTTTTTAGTTATGCGTACAGCTGCATCGTGGGACCGTGGGGGGAAGAGGGGGGGGGAAGGGAGAGAGAGGGAGAGAAAAAAAAAAAAAAAAACCCTCTCTCCCTATGTACATGCGTCCGTAATCTTCAATAGGTTATTATATTCATCTTTTTCCCGTTTCCAATACTATCTTATCAAAACCTTGTTATTGCATTATATATTATTATAATCTATCAGACTCTACATAGCATTAAAAAACCTTTGACTTCAATTCCTTAATGACTAAGCCTTAAAGAAAACACGAAACAACAAAAAAAAAAAACAAAAAAAAAAAAAATTTTCCTCTTTTAAGTGTTCCGATAAACAAATAAAGATATCCAAATTCCATCTCCCCTTAAAACATTAACTCCTTATTATAAATCATTTTATATTCCCAAAAAAAAAAAAAAAATGTTTTTTCTTTTTTTTTTTTTTAAGTGTTCCGATAAACACATAAAGATATCCAAATTCCATCTCCCCTTAAAACATTAAATCATTTTATATTCCCATTAAAAAAAAAACAAAAAAACACCATTAAGTGTTACGATAAACAAATTAAAAATATCCTTTTTCAATTCCCTAGTGCCTAAACCATAACGTGTTATAAACGAATAAGAATATCTCAAATTCCATTTCTCCATAGTGCTTAAACCATTAAACCCTTATATGCTCCAATTAATTCAATATTATTGATTCACCTCCTAAAAAAAAAAAAAAACAAAAAAAAAATAACTTTATCAATTTATCAATTCCTTAGTGCCAAAAACCGTAAATTATTATTAGACAAATAAAAAATATCTCAAATTCCATCTCTCCATAGTGTTTAAACCATTAGACCATTATATGCTACAGTTAATTCATTATTCTTGACTCACCTAAAAAAAAAAAAAAAAAAAAGTGTTCCAATAAACAAATAAAGATATCCACATTCCATCTCCCCATAATACATTAACTCATTATTACAAACCATTTTATATTCCCATTAATTCATATTTTTGTTTTTAATACCCTAGTGCGAATCCTTAAAGTGTTATTATAATCAGATAAAAATATCTTAAATCCCACTCCCCCATAGTGCTTAATCCATTAAAACCTTATGTATTTCGTCTACTTTATTATTATTAACCCCTCCCAAAAAAAAAACAAAAAAAAAAAACACCCATTTCCCCAGTCCCTCCATCTCCCTCCCCCCACCTCCCCCACTCCTTTTTATGCTTTTTTTAGCTGTCTGCATGTACATAATAGGCCAGTCCGGCAGTGCTATTTCTGGAATTTTAAGAATGTCCAAGAATTTAGGCAAGTCTTCCATATCTCTGAATGATATAATATGTCCATCCCTTTGAACCTGCAGTTGAAATGGAAATTTCCATCTGTATTGAAGATTGCTCTTAATTAGTTGCTCCACCAAAGGCCTCAATGCTCTTCTGCGATCTAACGTAAATTTTGATAAATCTTGAAAAAATAATAGGGGTTCTCCCTCAATGTTTTTGTTTTGACGAGCCGCGGCCATGATTTTATCCTTTATGTGGGCAAAATGCATTTTACAAATAATGTCCCGGGGTTTTTTTAAATCTGTCTGCCTTATCCCTGCTACTCTGTGTGCCCGATCGATAATTAGATCTTTTATTTCAATGTCTTGAGCAACCCCCTGAGAAACTTTTTGTAGCGTTGTTACAAGATCTTTTGAGCTTACTTCTTCTTTTAGTCCTCTGATTCTTATATTTGATCTTCTATTTCTATTTTCTTGCTCGTCTATATTGCTTATTATTTGCTTTAATTGTTTATCTTGCTTCTGTATTTTTTCCTCCATTCCTTTAATTTCTTGTTCTGTTTTTAGGACTCTCTTATCCACTGTGTCTATTTTTTCTTGTGCTTCCTTGGTGGATTCTTTTAATTCTTGTATCTCTGTTTTGTATGATTCTTCCAATCTGTGAATATATTGATCCATGTCTGCCCGAGTAGGGAGTGATCGAATATATGCCCTTATATCCCATTTCTCCTTATCCTCCTCCTTTTGTTTGTTTGTTAATGCTGTTTTGTCAATTGGTGAACTATTTCTAGGATGGCTTATTTGATCTTCTCCTGATGACCTAGATGTTGCAGATGATTCAGCTAAATTAGATAATTCCTGTGATGTTTGTAGATCTTGTGTCGTATGAGGGGATTGTGGCTGCAGTTGTTGGAAGAATTCCTTAATGTCTGTTGTTTGTATTGGTTGTGCCCCTGTGGTGTTTCTATTATTGGCTTCTCCTTTATCTTTTTTACCTGTTTGGTTTTGCGGTGTTTTGTTACCTTTCTTAGGTGCCATTATCCCTCCCTTTCCTTTTGTTAGCTGGACTTTTAACTATTATCCCAGGGTAGGGAAGGGAAATGCTACAAGAAGGTCCTCTTTTTTTTTTTATAGTTCTTTAAATTACATACAAGATACTTATCTCTCCTTTCTACAGTAAGCAAATTGGTATCAATTCGGTGTCGAACACTTCTCCTTAAGTTGTTAAATAATATGTCCTTCTTATTTCCAGAGTTTAAATATTATAGTTGCAACAAGAAAAGAAATACTAGATTTATCCTTTGTATGCTGCTATTGCTGCTATTTCCAAAGTCCTACCTGTGAGCGGGTTTGGAGAAGATTACTCACTTTTCCTTCAGCGGCTATGACTTTCAAATATGAGTGTTCATGAGTCCCCTCAGTCCGCCTGATCTCTGCCGCTCAGCTCCCAGGACCTCCGCCGGAGAGGGCGTCCACAAGCGAGTGACCCCGCCGTCCGCACTGCAGACTCGCGGGGGCTCCCGCTCGACCTCGCCCGCTGTCTCTCGGCTATGTCCTGGAAGTAATCCCGGCACCCCACAGGCTAGTTCTCTCTGGTTCTCTCGGATCTCCTAGTCCTCGCGAGCGCCGCTATTCTCGTTGCCTCTTCCTCCTTTCCTCCTCCCGCTCACACCGCTCGGTTTGTTATGCTCCGGTATCCGAGCGATCAATCTTTCTTCAGGTATGCTCCCGCTTGTTGGTTATTCAGCATTATCAGCCTATGGATAATATATTTGCTTTTCCAACTTGCTTGCTTGCTTCTCCTCGTGTCTGCCTCTCAGCCTCTCAGCGTGTCTGCTTGTTAGCGTGGCGGCATGTCAGAGCCTTGTTCACTCTATGCGGCCATCTTGGTCAGCAGCTCCTCCCCTCTCCTTAGTCACTTGTTTGATCATCAGATTCCCATTTGTCCTTTTGACTCGAAACTGGCTTTTCTCTTTGCAATCACTTCAGCTAGAAGGGAAACGGAATTAGCGTCTCTTTCTTGTAGAGAACCATATTTAATCCTGCACCACGACAAGGTGGTGCTACGTCCTCTTCTGTCCTTTTTTTCCTAAGGTCGTTTCTGGTTTTCATGTGAATCAGGACATTGTTTAACTTCTTTTTTCTCTCATCCTCACTCAGCAGAGGAGAAACGACTGCACTCCTTAGATGTGGTACAAGCTGTCAGAGTCTATCTGAAAAGATCTGCAAGCATCAGAAGGTCTGATGCATTTTTTGTTCTGCCAGAAGGACCCAAAAAAGGTCAAGTGGCTTCCAAAACATCCATCTCTGATTGGATTTAAAAATTAATCACTCAGGCTTATGGCCTGAAGGGTAAAGCTTCTCCCTTCAGGATAAGAGCCCATTCCACCTCTTGGGCATTTCACCATCAGACATCTGTGGCTAACATTTGTAAGGCCGCTACCTGGTCTTCAGTACATATGTTCACGATATGTTATCAAGTGGATGTTCAAGCAGCAGAAGATTCGGCTTTTGGCCTGTTCTGTGTCCCGTAATGTACGATAAACAAAATTGGATTTTTTCTACATACCTTTTAAAATCAATTACTTTGAGTACATCACGGAACACAGAGGTCCCTCCCCTCTCTTTTTTTGGGAGTTCATTGCTTGCTACAAAACTGAAGTACTTCCTGTATAGGAGGGGGTTATATAAAGAGGGACTTTCTGTCCAATTTTTGTCTGCCAGTGTCCATTCACCTATAGGTGGTGCATAACCCAGTTTGTAATGAATATAGCTTGATCTGTGTCCCGTGATGTACTCAAAGAAATGGATTTTATAAGCAAGCGTGTCGAAAAAATCTAATTTTCTCAAACTTTTATGGTTGGAAGGGAAAAATTCCACCATATACAGTTACGGCTCATTCTGTATGGTGTGTTGGTGCTCCCTGGGCTATTCGTTTTCGGGCTTCTGTAGCTCTGGTTTGTAAGGCTGCTAGCTAGTTTTAGGTTCATATGTTTACAAAGTTTTACTAATTGGATGTTCCAGTCGCTGAGGACACCTCCTTTGGTCGGCAAGATTTTCAGGCTGCTGTGTGAGGTTCTAACCAGTTCTTGTTTAGTTATTTGGTGCTTTTTGGTTTGTTGCTTTTTTGCCCTCCTCTTATATTCAGTGCTTTTGGGACATCCGTGTCATAATGGATATGTAGATACTGTGTCCTGGGATGTACGTATGTAAAGAAAAAAAAATTTTGGTTTACCTGGAAATTTATTTTCTTGGAGTACATCACAGGACACAGGGATCTCACTCTTCCTTTGTTAATGGCTTGCTACAAAAACTGAAGCCTTGTGTAGATGGGAGTGGTTATGTCTAGGAGGGGATTTCCTGTTTATTTTGTGTGCCAGTGTCTGACCAAGTTGCAGCATAACCTATTGAAGATACACTGCGTCCTGAGATGTACTCAGAAAATATATATATATTTTAAAATGAATCAGTCATAGACTTGTATTGTACCCTACCATCATGTAGCTTTGCAAAGCAATATTGGTTGCCCCCATGCTGTATATAGTTACAAATTATTAATTCAAACAAGTCTTTTGGGAATCTCAAAATACAACTTAACTTAAATCAAAATGATCCATCTTGCATTTAAAACTTTACATTCCCCTTAAATATTTTTTTTTCACCTTTTGAAATGTAGTCGTATTTTTCTGACCTATTTATTCTCCCGAGAATAAAATGGAATGCTAAATATACTAAATGATACTGGTTATTCTTATTCAAACTTTTTTTATTTTCGAAACCTTCAAATTGTATATGCTTTCCACATTTTGTGTTTTATTTATATATTTATTTTTTGTTTTGTTTCAGGGAGTAAAGTTACTATCATATTTGTACAAAGAATCTCTTGACAACAGCAGTAATGAAAACTATCCAATCTTGTTATCCCTGCTAAAGTCCAGTTGTGAGCCATACACTAGGTAATGTTCCATGAAAATGACTGAGCATAAAGTACACTTTGAATAAGAATCCAGCTAAATCTTTATGTATAGTATTATTTTTTGTTTTTTTTTGTGTGAAAATAGATTTGATTTTTCTTTTTTTTTTTTTTTTTTTTTAAGGTTTATTTATGACTGGGTCTACAGTGGTGTTTTAAGGGATATTTGTAAAGAATTCATGATCCAGGTCAATGAAGACTTCCAGGGATTTAGAGGTACTTTATTAGGCTTAAGAATTTTCTTGTAATATTCACTCCTGTCATCCTCATTTAAACATATTTGCTTTGTTTGTGTTAGATCAGCGTTACTGGATCCATGGATATATTTTGATATCCAAAGAAGTAGAAGATTGTGTGCCAGTCTTTTTAAAGCACCTAGCTAATGAAATATACATGTGTGGAAAAACCATAAACTTATTGAAGTTATGCTGCCCTAAGGTATGCAGAAAATGTATTAAATCTAATTGATTTGTGTGTGTGTGTGTGTGTGTGTGTATATATACTGCTTGATCCTTGATTTTTATAATGCACATAGTTACACCAACTGCATGACATGACATTTTAAGTCATTTTTGTTCTGAGGTTCTAGAATGTGCTAATATCAAACTATAATGGCTTGGCTACAAAATTGTACTGTTAACTGAAACTGACTGAACTTTGTATCATAAACATCTTTTTTCCCTAAGGCTGCATTCACACCTGAGCGTTTCGTTTTCAGGCAGAAAGTCGCGCGTTTTTACCACAATTTTTACCGCGGTTTTTTGCTGCGATTTTGTACAAAAGGTCACCAGTGTAAAAAAGCAGAAAAATGCCTGTAATCTGGCCAAAAAGCTCATGTACTTTTTTGAGCTTCAGGCGTTTTGCTTCAGGCTACAAAACGCTCAGATGTGAACAGGGACCATTTCGATTAATGGGATTTTGCTTGTTGGGCGTTTTTCTGGTGTTTTTTCTGGCGTTTTAAGAGCTGAAAAATACTCAGGTGTGAATGCAACCTTAACGTCTTTCAGGTAGCACCTGAGAGAGTGTGACTCCTCCCACCAGACAACAGGAAACTCCTCTTCCACCAATCTTTAAAAGGAGGCTTCTCCCCACATCATGTCAGTTTTTGTTTATTCCGGCTGGTAGGAACACCTTGGTGGGAGAGGGTCAGTTTTCGTAGGTGCTGCCCCGAGAGGCTTAGCTCTCTCCTTTTTTACCACCAACCGTTTTTTCCTTTTGGAGAGTTCCTGGTCCTCCCAGCTTCCACCCGAGGTCTCTTCTGGCAGTGGATGGGCTTCTTCTCCCCCTTTTGTGCTCTGGGAGAGCCGGTACTGGGCATATTGTACTGTTCCTGGCGGCGGCAGTCTCGCTCCACCGCCATTTTTTTTTTTTGGATGGGTAGTGACTCATCTCCCGGAAATTAGGTATTGGGAAGGGGGCGGTGCTCACGGCTCAGGCGCGCAGCATCATTTCTGGCTGCAAGGGCAAGGAGGCAGGACAGGGACTGGTGTCTATCTCCGTTTTGGCACATCTGCGCAATGGTAGTCTGGAACTGGCGTTGGAAGATGCAGTAACAGAAGCAATTGGGACAGGCACCAGCAATACCCATGTAAAGGTTCGAATTGATGTTGCCTTTGTTACCGTGGGGTCTCTCTCTCCCTCTCTCTCTCCCAAAAATGTGTCTCCCCTTTTCCCCTGGTGGCTGGGGCCTGTTTGGGCACATGAAGTCTTGCTTTTGCTTCCTGTGTACCTGTGGTGAGCCTGCTGAGAAAAAAAAATTGTGTTTTTGTCTCTCTGACAGGCTAAGAGCTCTGACTTAACAGTTAAAAAGAATTGCTCCTCATGCAAAGCAAAATTACTTGAACGTTGGAAGAAGCCACTATGTAGGACGTGCATTGACTCCCTGGTGAAAGAGGAGTCTACTTCTGCATGCAGCGATTTAATTGCCTCGGTTAAGAAAGAGCTTGATGCCACAATTTCATTTTTCTGATTTTCACTAGCAAACCCATCTCTGAGTCAGGCCTCTACCTCAGAATCCTCGCAAGGTTCACAATTAATCCCAGTGGTAGAGGCTCAAGTGGTTCCTCCTACCCAAGAGGGATGTTTTCCTTCTCATTCTCCTTCTCATTCCAAGGAAGAGGAGGAAGAAGGGGTGGGAGGTGCCCCCTCCAAGTATAAATTGTCTTTGGAGCAAGTACAGTTGTGATCATAAGTTTACATACCCTGGCAGAATTTATGATTTCTTGGCCATTTTTCAGAGAATATGAATGATAACACAACAACTTTTCTTTCACTCTTTCAATTTGGTCAAAATTGATGGCAAGGTAAATGCAGTATGTTCTCAAAAAATACTGGAGGAACATTTGCATTCATCAGCCAGGAAGCTGCGCATGGGTCATACTTAGACATTCCAACATGACAATGATCCAAAACACAAGGCCAAGTTGACCTGTCATTGGCTACAGCAGAATAAAGTGAAGGTTCTGGAGTGGCCATCTCAATCTCATGACCTCAATATCATTGAGCCGCTCTGGGGAGATCTCAAAAATACAGTTCATGCAAGACAGCCCAATAATTTACAGGAACTGGAGGCTTTTTGCTAAGATGAATGGGCAGCTTTATCATCTGAGAAGATTGCATCATCCACAAATACCACAAAAGACTTCAAGCTGTCATTGATGTTAAAGCAGGCAATACATGGCATTAGGAACTAAGGTATGTAAACTTTTGATCAGGGTCATTTGGGTGGTTTATGTTGTCCTTATGATTTAAAAAAGAGTAAACACAATTGATTGATAATAAATGGCTTCAGCCAAACACTAACCAAGAGTGAAAGAAATGTTTTTGTGTTATCATTCAAATTCTCTGAAAAATGGCCAAGAAATCATAAATTCTGCCAGGGTATGTAAACTTATGAGCACATCTGTATACAGTAATCAGTGCATTTTTATAGCACTGATCACTGTATAAATGTCCATGGTCCCACAAAAGTGTCCGATCCGTCTGCCGCAATGTGGCAGTCCTGCTAAAAATCGCACATCGCCACCATCACTATAAAAAAAAAAAAATGCCATAAATCTATTACTTATTTTGTATGCGCTATAACTTTTGTGCAAACCAATCAAAATACTCTTATTGTGATTATTTTTTTTTTTACCAAAAATATGTAGAAGAATACATATTGGCCTAAAGTGTTGAAAATATTTTTTTTTTGGGATATTTATTATAGCAAAAAGTAAAAAAAAAAAAAAACTATATCTCCGCAGAGATGAGCAAATACCACCAAAAGAAAGCTCTATTTGTGGGGGGGGGGGACATCAACGTTGCGCGACCGCGCAATTGTCAGTTAAAGCGACACAGTGCCGTATCGTAAAAAATGGCCTGGTCATTAAGGGGGTAAATTCTTCCAGGGCTGAAGTGGTTAAGGAGCCTTTCCTGTCCATATTCCCAGATAGGATTCCTAAAAGGGATCTGGGTTTCTTCCCTAAAGTAGTGCCAATTCAAAACTGTTCTCCGAAAAGTATCCTGTCAACTTTTTGTTCTAACCCTAAAGGGAATAAGGAGAGACTGTTTTACAATTTAGACGTGGGAAGAATTGTCTTGCGTAACAAAGGTCTTTGGACAATTGGTTCTTTTTTCAGGCAACAAGAAAGGTCGCAAAGCATCTAAGGAATCGATTGCTAGATGGCTTAGATCGGCTATTTTTGGGGGCTTACTCCCGAATGGCATTGTCTCCGAGCACACTCTACCAGAGCTTTTGCCACCACATGGGCAGAAAAAGCTGGTGCCACCCCAGATCAAATTTGCAAAATGGCCACGTGGTCAAGTTATTTGATGTTTGTTCGCCATTACAGACTGAACCTTCCATCAGCAGGTGTTCAAGCATTTGGCAGAAAAGTCCTTCAGGCTGTTGCCCCTCCCTAGTTGGCAAGTCTCGTTTATCCTCTCTGGTGCTGTCCTGAAAGACTTTTAGGGAAAATTCAAGTTAGACTTACCAGTAACTTGTTTTCCAGGAGTCTTTCAGGACAGCAGCGACCCGCCCTTGTGCTGCTATTAACTCTCTTATGCTTATGTGTTCCAGCCTGGGCCGGAGGTACTCTACTACAACTGACATGATGCGGGGAGAAGCCTCCTTTTAGGCTCGATTCACACCTATGCATGTTGCTTTTGAGCGTTTTTGGAGGTTTTTTTTCATGCTTGCCATGTTTTTGAGCAGCGTTTTTGTAACGTTTTTACAGCGTTTTAGCGGCGTTTTTGCCGCGTTTTGCATTTTGCGTTTTTTTTTTTTTACAGTCTAAAAAGAAAAACGGCAAAAACGCATCAAAAACGCTGTAAAAACGGTGCACTTGCGTTTTTGATGCTTGTCCATTGAATTCTATTACATGCAAAACGCTGCATTTTGCATGAAAAAAAGTCCCTGACCCTTTCCAAAAATGCAGAGATACAAAAAGGCATTGATGTGAACATGTTCCATAGGAACCCATGTTAAAAAATTCCCATGCATTTCTGCAAAATGCATCAAAAAACGCGCTAGTGTGAATGGAGCCTTAAAGATTGGTGGAAGAGGTGTTTCCTGTTGTCTGGTGGGAGGAGTCACGCTCTCTCAGGTACTACTGGAAAGCAAGTTACCGGTAGGTCTAACTTGAATTTTCATGGACATTCTTGCCTTGCATTCCCATATATTGGATAAACCCTAATCAAGCACTATGTGAGTTAGGAAGTTAAGATGCAAACCCAATATCAGTTTCACAGTTGTACCTGGATGACCAGCTGCCAAAACATTGTTTTACAAAGTATTTCTGCTGAGAATTTGCAAAATGGAAGAGTTTTATGATGACTGATAATAATAGGACCAATTCACAAAGCCCCCCCCCCCCCCCATGAAATCTAGGATCTGCACATTTAAAACATAAAACTTAAAGCTCACATTTAAATAAAAAAGCATTCAGTTATTTTGTGTTTAAATGGCATAGCAGGGACAACTTTAAAAGCAGTAACCTGTTTTTAGGCTACCGTGCTAGTTTGCAGGTGTCCCAACCTGGTTCAAACCGTTTCCCCGGGACAGTGAAACTGAATGCCTATGAACAAATGGTCAGGAGTGATTCTCCTATTTCATGAGAGAGACTCTGTAACTTATTTCAAAGATGTTTTTTATTTTTTTGCAAATCCTTCCCCAGAAGTGTCCTGCATCCTAGTTGAGAGAGGCAGCTATCGCCTTGGGTTTTAGTGGATCTAGTTGGTTTCCCCCAAATAGATCACGGGAAACGGTGTCGTGATCAGTCCAGTTTAGGCTGGGTATGTTTTTTTCATTTATTTTTATTTTTTTCACAGGCTCTACTTTATGCTTAATCCTTTTACAACTGCCTCTTTTAAATTTTTTTTTTTTTTTACACCAGTTCCAGTACGTGTTTTTTTTTTTTTTTTTTTTTGTTTTTTTTTTTTTTTGTTTTTTTCCTGCACGCATTTTGAGTAGTCAAATGGAGGTGTTCCTTCTGCTTTTTACAAGTCCATTTGGGTGTGCTTATCTTTTCCAAGGTGAGCTAAGCCACAGCACCAGTAGAGATTTGAGATGTTGGTGGGCAGTCCAGCTTAGCAAATGTGCAGGTGCGGAAAGGCATTCTTCCCAATGATGCACTTCTGTACTTAAGAGCAGTCATATTGAATAGAGATTCAGGCATGAACACAGCAAAGCCATGTAGTAGAGCTGCACAATTAATCTTTAAAAAAATCATGATCTCGATTCACCTCCTCTGAAGATCTCTCCTGCAAAGTTTGACGATTTTGACTATCTGCTCACTCAGCTGTCAAAAGAAAGCATCCGGGCATTCTGCCAAGTCTTTAACTTGATACATTGTAACTAATGCTTCCTTGTTAGATCAAAGGGAGAAAACTTCTATGTACATAAATAATCCAGGCAGTCTGCCAAGTTTTCAACAACTGTAAATGCAGGAAGTTTAACCACTTAAAATCTATATCTTTTTCTGACACTTCTTTCTTAAGTTAAAAAGAATATTTTTTGCTAGAAAATTACTTGGAACCCCCAAACATTAGATTATATATATTTTAGCAGAGACCCTAGGGAATAAAATGACAATTCCTGCAATATTTTATGTCACACTGTATTTGCCCAGCGGTCTTTCAAATGCAATTTTTTTAATATGAAAGATGATGTTACGCCGCGAGAATCGTGGGAGAATCGTGATTCTCATTTTAGCCAGAATCGTGCAGCTCTACCATGTAGTGTCTGACCTAGTAAATGATGAAACTGTAGGAATCCCACTGGCCACCTTTTCAAGATGTTAGCTGTTGTACTGAAATCTCTTCAGCAGCTAGCTCCTAAATATATCAGGATGCCAAAAACCCAGTCAGGGTTGGACATGGCAAAGATCTTCCTGTGTAACAGCTCACATCTCCTCTCCTGCCTAGCATCTATGCTAATAAAATAATAGTAGATAAAATAATGTCAAGGCAGCTAAAGTAAAATCAGCCTAAATCGGTCGTAAACCGCTGAAAACAAACAAAAAATAAACCCTGCAAAACAATAGCATAATGTGCTAGTATGCATCGTATGCTAGCACTTTATGAAATACTTACCTTAGAACGAGGCCCCTGCAGCGCGCCGGTCACTGCTGAGGGAGATGACATGTTCCCTCTGCGTTTCTTCCGGGTTCGCTGGCTCCGGCGCTGTGGGTGGCCAGAGCCGCGATGATGTCTCTGTTCTGGCAAAGAGCTCTGAATTTCCGGCATGTTCCGCCGGACCTTCAGAGCTTCAGAACGAACCGTGCAGGTTTAGGAGATATTAATTTTACCTACAGGTAAGCCGCCTTAGGCTTACCTGTAGGTACAAATGACCAAGCGGGGGATACAACCGCTTTAATGTACCCATACCCACGTTAAACTGGGTATATAATAACAAATTCAGTGTTTGTGAATTGCATGGTTTAGCAAGCAAAAAAAAGTGGAACTGCAGTCTGCTCACATAATTTCTAATAAAAACATCTTTGCCATTCTGAGGCTTCCCTCCAACCACTTTGCATATTTTATATATACTGTGATTCCGTACTTGTGAAATATGCTGCATAAATCTCCCTCCACTGAGTCTGGCTGCATACATTTTAACTGTGGGCAGCTGAAGCTGCTGCCTGTTCACTTCCTGGATTTACACAGACACACAGAGGAACACCTCCAGCTCTGCAGCCCTGCAGATTTCCTTGGCCCTCTTATGACTCATCCCCACTCCCTTCCTGGCAAACTCTCAGGAGAGAGAGAGCTGTGCATGATGTCATAAGCCTAGGCTTTTTACCAGACAAGAAACAAAGTGCGCTGTATAAGGTATTTATTGGCAAAAGAAAAATGTTTTACTATCCAAGGTTAAAACAACAAGGGTAGAAGATTTAATAGATGGAAAGTTGAAAAAAAATGACTGAAGGTCTGCTTTAAGAACACATAAATTAACTTCTGCTGTCATAATGTTGAGATTTGTGACTTGGCCCTGTCATCTTTAGACTGCCAGTAATAGAAGCCAGACCCAACGTGTATATAAAGTTCTTGTGACTGTATAACTTCTTGTATATAGTTTACAATTTATTTTGCAGCATTACATTTGCTGGTCTGACATCCCTGTACCTCGAATATCTGTTACCTTTTCTTTGGAAGAACTAAAGGAAATGAAAAACGATTGTGCCATCTATGTGGCCCGAATGGAGAGAATTGCTCGATACAGCAGCATCAGCAAAGAGGAAAAGGTAACACCAAATTCTCTAAGTCTGCACGCTTGCAGGAAGTGCACTAACGGGTTATTGCAAGATTTACCGAAAAGTCAAAATACACTTTAAGAAGCAGTCTGGTGTGTAAATGTTTCTAGATTTGAAGTTGTGGTTATGTACATTACACTTGCCTCTATTCCCCAGATCCTGCATGTGTAAAATTTGGGAGCTGGCTCAGTTCTGCTGCAGACAGCCAGTTGTTTCCAAAATCCCTGTAGATCTTCTTGTCATCAGCTGATTCTAACAGGCTGCAGTGGAGTAGACCAAAAGTGGAAGTTGTGGCAGATCCCAAGTTTTATAGGAAAGATCTTTGTATCAGGGAACAGAGATAATGATAAGTAACATACATGCACTTCACTTTCAGCTCTATTACCTAAAGTTATTCTTTAAAGACGTAAAAAATCCCTAAACATTTTGTAATAAAATAATATAATTAAAAATTACTTTTGTGACTCTAGGGGGCCAGGAAAAAGCAGTAGTAGACGACCACCATATTCTCTCAATATTAGAGTTGTTAAATGTATTTAAGTGTTAAATTGTAGATTTGGGGGGGGGGGGGGGCGCAAGAAGGATCAAATCTTTTCTAAAGCATGTGGACTTGTTGACACTTACCTGTCAGGTCTAATATTTATTGCTATTCTACTGCGTTTACTGGCCACGGAGGGTAGGGCTTGCTAGAATGTTGGTGACTAAATTTAAAGGCCACCTGTGTTCTCTGGGAGTTAACCGGTACATATGTTACTGCAGCACAGACAATACATGGTAATTTTCCCCGAAACTGAACATGTTCTAAACAGTCTTAATTGTTGAAATAAGTCTTTAGCCCTAAGTACTGCAATTTGAATGATATGACACAAAGTAGTTTAGTTAGCTCTTTCCTGAGCTGGGCTGTGTGCGACCATAGCTATACAATGTGGCTCGGTCACGCTGACATCACTGCTGAGATTCCTCTTCTGGATCCTGAGAGGACTCTGCCACTGGACAGCCAACAGCAATTGTATACATGATGCAGGCAGGACCAAAGAACAGCTTTAAAGTGGATGTAAACCCTGACGTATACCCAGTGAAGTGAGCAGCCTCAGGTGATACACATAGATGAAACAAATCTCCCAACATAAGTTTTACATGTATATCTGCTGTCTTCAGCTTTATATACTGTTTAGAAAGTGCACCGCACGTCCTGTTAGAATTTTCTCTTCCTGATTCACCTGTGGGCGTGGATTCTTGCCATACACTGTGAGACAGCTGATTGGAGGAAAGGTACACATCCCCTCTCCACATAGGCAGAGACTTACAGAGCTTTGCTGTGAATAGACCACCTCTCTGCTAATCTATTTATAGCACCCACCCTGACACAAAATTTAGGCTGTTTTTATCACAGTTGACAGAGAACTTGTCAGAAGTCATTATGCTGATAACTGAGGAAAGGTGCAGGAGAAAGCCACGGGACTTATGGCTTAGAAGAGAGATATAAAAACACTGCAGATAGCCCAGCTCAAATTTCATGACTCGTGTTTACATCCACTAAAAGTAAAATATAGGGATTATCGTTGAATCCTGAACCATTATTTATCCATGTTGGTCTTTATTTTAGGAGCTGCAAGCGGAAATTGCAAAGCAGGACCTTCTCATTCAGGCGCGAGAAACAACAGAGAAACTCCTGGAAAGTTTTAAAGGTTAAATAATGTCTTTGTCACGTTTGTTAATAAATCCAGCTTTACTAGGGTGTTTTTTAATACCTTTCTTTTCTTGGTATAGATAGGCTATTGACTGTGAAAATATCTTCAGACACACAAAAGAGAGAACTATTTTTGAAGCTGAAAGAACAGTTTGAGAAAGATCAAGAGGTACTTGTATTATGACTTTTCACCGTATTATATTTCCTTAAACTATGTTGAAATTAATGCTGTCAAGTGGTTTCCTAAAGAGCTTTAGCATGGAATTTCTCCATGAAGGGCTTTTAAAATGTTTTGTGTTTTCTCATAAAGGTTAGATCACATTTTATCTGGACATCTGGTTTAAATAATCAAGGTACAAGTAATTTGTAACAGTAATGTCTGTGAAAATTACATTCTGAAAAGAGGATAACTAAATTTGAGTATTCTAGTCATTTCACGCATTGCTACAGTCAATTCAGGTGTGGATTTCCAGATCCTGCTTTCAAAAAAACAAAATTATACAATTTTTCACCAGCCCTTTCAAAATGGGCTGGTGAAAGGAACTTTGAGGCCCGTTCACATCTGGCGATCTGAGCCTGTGATTCCAAATCGCACTACAATAGTGGCAAAACACACCATGTGTGTTAGAGTGCCATTGATTTTTAATGACACCTCAAACATGGTGCCGTTTTGTTGCGTGTCAATCCGCATTGTGCGAAGCTTGTTGCCCAAAAGACGCTCCAACTCCTTTTTTGGGAGACAAGCTAGAAGTGCCAAGGTTATGCTATACAAGTTAAAATAGGAAATTTTGAATGAGATATTGGGGGCATCTTTATGCAATGGGTAATGCAATATGACTTTGATTTAAAAAACAAAACAAAACAAAAAAACAATAAAGACCACTCAAACAGATTAAATGTATTTTAGATCGCTCTAGTCCTCAATCCTGATGAAATTCTGTGATTGTTACAGAATACAGTTACTGGATACAGTTTTATATACAGGAATGGGATAAATGCCTTCTAACATCTGCGCAGGTCTGATCATCCTCCATACCAGGAAGTGGTTTAGGTTGAGGCCAGTAAAGATCTTTGCTCCGATGACATTTATAGTTTTTACTTTTTTGTTCCATAAAATTATGACAATCACATGTTATAGGAGCAAATTAATCAAAAAACAGATAATTTCAATAGTTTAGTACATATTTTAGTACCTTACATTCAAATAAATTAACCAGTTTTCTATATGAGTGCTCTCAAGTGACAGTGAATGTGCAGTGGCTCTACTTCCAAAAGGTAATAATTTACTAGAGACAACTCCTGGTTACTTGAATGTGAATTAAGCAGGGGTATCCAAAAGGCATAATATAAAGGTGGCATTAAAAAGAGAAGGGTTGGGACCTTACTGTAAATGTGGTGCGCAGCCACCAGTGGATATTGCATGTATTTCTCTGGTAAATTCTAATAGTGTTACTAATATATGTATATTCATGGATGGAAAACTGGAATATTAAGGCATGGAAAATAATAATGTCGGGAGCAAATGAATAGAAAAAAGCATTAACACAAAAAATGTGCGTAATAAAACTTTATCCCAAAGAAATTTGTAAACCTGGAGTACGACTAGACCAAAAGGTCCTGAGCATATTCAAGTCAATAGGCAAAAAAAACACAACAAAGTTACATCAATAAAATGAATTGTAGAAACGCATGATGATGTAAAGGTTTGCATCAACAAGCTTGATGTGTTTTGTGGTTTAGGCTCTACTTCCTCAGGAGAAGATGCATGCGTCTCATATTAGAAATATATGAAAAAAAAAACAATATAGTATGTTTATAAATAACAAAAAAATTGAAAAAAAAAAAGGGAAAACCACCAAATAAATGGAATGTCCTACCCTACTGTTGCTCAGAGTCAGCTCAATGATCCACATGTAATACTGTCAGCTGGGGGCAGCATGGGACTGTCTGTACCGGGAACTGAGGGACTACAACCCATGGATGAAAGGCAACACAAGTGAGGGCCTTGAAGTAAAGGTAAGTATCCGCTGTGCACCATGTACTGATGTCTTTAACGATCCCAGATGGGTTCTGTAAAGAGTGTGTTGTGCTCTGATTTGACATATTGAATGTGGTTTGTAAAGTTATATCATAGAATTACAATAGCTAGTAGTGTCTAAAAATAGAATAAGATAACCCAATACAAAGAGTAAAAAGATGCTGTGCAAAGAGTGAGAGTAATTGTGTCGCTCTATAAGTGTGAGAGAAAATGACAACAGATATGGTGCAGGATAAGACAAATTAACCCTGAAGAAGAAGAGTAAGTACACCTGTCACAGAAGGGGGGGGGGGGGCAAGCTACCTGGAAGGGATGTCTTTGTATAATCGGAACAACCATGCTTTGGGGCAGTGGGAGCTACTGAAAGATGCCCACACTTCAAAACTGTTACTTTAAAATAAAACATTGCATAAAGTATTTGGATTCGCACTCTTGATTGATTTGCAGCAATAGAACAGCTTCTTAAATCCTTTTTGCATACAGCGTCGGCTGGCTGCCAAACAAGAGGAGGCTGATGATGATTTCAGCTACATAAGGGAGTTGCGTGATCGTGAGCAGAGGCTAAAAGCATTAGAACAGGAACTGGAGAACAAAGCAAGGTAAATTTTGTTTAATTAATTTTACTGTTTTTGTACAGAATTTTTTTTTTCAAAGTTTTGTTGTTGTAATCGTGCTTAGAATGCTAATTTTGCCCTTTTAACATGATCAATACACATATGGTTTACATTCAGACAAGTATTTAGAACAAAATTTACTGTACAGCTGGTCACATGAACTGCATTTCTTATTATCTGTATCCTTCATGAAGCAATGGGCTGTTTTGAAGCTTATCCTAGGGTTGGTAAATGAGGACTTAAACTTGAAGCTAAGGGGTTAGCAAGGTTAGCAAGAGAACCTATTGTTTTAAGCCTTAAAATATTAAACTTTTAGTAACTGTTAAAGTATGAGATCACCTTTTGTAAAAAAAAAAAAAAAAAAAAAACAATCAATCTTTTTGCAGATAAAATGTGCATTTATTTTTTTATTAGGAGCCTGCAGGTCACGGGTGCAATCTCAGGCTCCTGCAGACTGTCAGCGTAGCTGTCTGCCTGTAGCTCATATGGGCAGGCAGTTACTGAATGGCAGGAAGCATCAATGAAGTACCCAGAGCGCTCATCAGCGCCCTGCTAGTTCATTGAGAACTATAAGCTGACAGCTGCAATGGCTGATGATAGTTGTAGTTCTCCCATTCACAGACCTCCGTGAATGAATGATGCATCTGGGTGGGCAGATTCCTGCACCACCACATTTTTTTTTAAATTGTGACAGTGGGTGTGGGGAGAAGATCCCTGGTCTGCTGTCACAACAGGGCTCGGGGAGGGGGGGCCATGGTGCACTTGATGGGTGCGGGGGCCGCTGCATCAGTAACTTGTTACATGTTACACCCTGAATACGGCTGAAACATGTAATATGTTAAAGAAAGGTGGACTTATCCTTTAATAAACGTAGAAAAGGAGGTGTATTAGTATTTGTTGGCTAACTCAGTAGGTTTTATATGTTGGCCCAAGATACCTCTTTTAAACAAACCTAATAAAAAAAAACCTAAGGGGTTTGAAAAGTAACATTTGTCTCTTTCTTGACAGTTAATTTTAAGATTGTAGTGTAAAACATATAGTGGTCCCTTTGCCATTGTGATATTTGTCACTTGATAAAAACCATTAAGCTTATACATGACTGGAAGATATGTAAAGAAAAGTAGAGGAAAAGGGTTTTCCATTTCATGTTCCCAGCTCACAAAAATGATTTATTGTTGCTTGTTTTGTTCTTCACTCATCTTCCATAGAGAGGAACTTATAGAACATTATAGCAAACTTTCTGAGGAAGCCACTCGAAAAGAGCAGAAAGCGCTGTGGAAGATCCAGCGCCATAAGCTGGAAACGGCTCGCCTGAAGTTCTTCTGGGATGATGAAAAGCACATACAGGTTCATAATTACTCGTCATGCCATCTGCAGGAATGTATGATACTTCTAGCTTGCGTTTTTGATTGTCATTTATATTTATTTTTCCCCCAAGGAGTTGCTAAAGCAGAATCCAGTGACTGAGTCTACAGAAAACATAAATACTTTACCACTTCCACAGGATGATGATGGTATTTCTCTAGCATGTGTACCAGTATCCAACCAAATGTGTGAGGTTTGTAGTTTTTTTTTTTTTTTGTTTTTGTTCTTTTTTTTTTTTATGCCTTAATTTCAATTGTGCAATTCTGTTTTTATATAACACTTGGAGGATTCACTTAGGTTTGACATTGTTAGTTGCAGCATCTTGAGGTAGACAAATTACACTTGATCACGAGGTGTACGTGAAGTGACCATGAAGAACCATGCTAAAACTGATATTTTATCTGTTACTGCAAAGTGGTGAATGATTCTCCATCCTTGTCTTCAAAAACAACAGAATGGAGGAATTTGTAAACAGATGTCAGATCACATCCAACTTTATTAAAGCTGGACAAAGCAAACTGCAACCCTGCCTAGGAATGCCCCTCTGTAATGTGCCATCCAATATGGACTTTGATCGCAGAGATCAAGCCTGTACTGGGTGAAACGTTGCGTGCTGTAGCACTTACAAGTTCAACTCCAGGCACAAAAAAAACCCTCCTGCACTACAGTGATTAAATGCTTGCTAATGTTGCAGAAGAGACTGTATTGATTGCCTGATCCAGCGTTCTCCTCCTCCTCCTCCCCAAAATTCAGCTTTGTGGGTGGGGCCTTGGCATCTTCACATACAGTGTGGGGTGAATAATCATGTATTTGATGTGATGGAGACAGGAACTGCAATGACATTTTTTAGTTGTGCCTGGAGTTGGGCTTTAATTGTAAGTGCATCTACACTTATGGATATCCGCATTGTCACTGCTGAATCTCAAGCCTTTAGCTTGTCATTCAGCGCTTGGCCATACCCAGTCCTGATTATTGCTTTCTGTACTGGCAGCACTGTATCTTTTGCTAAAACCTTCCCACTGCAAGCTGCAGTGTCTGGAAGCAACTACATGTGAGGGAAAATGAAGATGAATTTGTATCAGCCAGGGACAATAAAATGTCTTTGGAAAAACTAATAACAATAAAAATCGGCAGTTCTCAAAAAAAAAAAGTTTTTGTTTACATTATGGGGTTTTGATACTTGCTTAGACTGTCATACATGAGCCTTTAGTTATATTAGAATAAACACTAATGTATATGCCATTTTTTTGGCCATAGGTTTGCATTCAAGTTTTTTTGAATCCATATATTTTTTTTTTGTTCAAGAATATTACATTACTGTTTTTGCAAACTTTTATTTTAAAGTGCTATGCAAACATGTTTTATTAGAAGTATGTAATTTATATCACTTCTAGTTTTAATCCCCACACCTATCACATTGTGAAAGGAAAGAAATAACCATCCAGTAACAAAAAATTAGAAGCAAGCTTTGGATATAATATAATTTAGCACATTTTAAAAATTACCTTTTTTTTAGATTTCACCTAGTGAACCAACATCTTTAAATGACAATAGCAATGAGGAAGAAACAAGAGAAGACAACCTCATTCTTGTACGTGCTCCGTCACCTCTTGTAGAAAATAAAGAGTTGCCTTTAACTGTGGCTGAGAAAGAAGACACAGATTCTTGTCATCCAAGCTTGTGTACTCCTAGTGTGGACTTTGCTGATTTTCTCCCTGGGACAGCGGCTGAGAAACAAGACACTGAACTGACTAGTGATCTCTCCCAAGTGGATGATGCTTTAAAATACATAGGCTCAGATCTTGCAAAGGCTAAAGAATCACAAATTGTCACTCCTGTAAGTGATTATGACTTCAACACAGTGCTGAAACCAATCCCGTTTTCACAAGTTTCTCAAGGACACATACAAATTGGAGAATATATATCTGATGAACAGCCCAGAAGGCCACGTTGGAACATTCATGGTCATGCATCAGATGCCAACATTAAAGTTGGAGAATATGTTCCTGATACAACTGTGTCCCTTCCACAGCCTAGTCAGCATGGTCATTCTTCTGATTCTCACATTAATATTGGTGACTTCATGTCTGATGTCCAACCTTTAACACCTCACTGGAACCTCTATGGCCATGTCTCTGAGGGGCACATAAAAATAGGAGAGTATGCTTCTGACATAGAGCCTTCTAGACCCAGACAGAATATCCATGGGCATTCCTCAGAGGCGAATATCAAGGTCGGTGAAAATGTATCAGACGTGAAACCTTCAAGACCACGTTGGAATGTCCATGGACATGCTTCTGATGCCAATATCAAAATTGGAGAGAATGTTTCAGAAGTTGTTTCCACACGACCTAGGTGGAACATTCATGGACATGCTTCACAATCCCATATACAGATTGGAAGTCTTGTCTCAGACATGGAGCCATTAAAACCACGCTGGAGTTCTTTTGGACATGCCACACAGTCCAGCATTAAAATTGGACAATGGTCTCCCTCAGTAGATGACACCGTGACTCCTGAACCTAAAACACAATTTGGCCATGTATCTGACTCAACAGTCCAGAATTTAATTTACGGTGAAAGAAAGGACTTTGAAAGGCCTTCTGAAACTCCAGAAACAGAGGACTTGCCTTCAGAACAAACCTGTTCATCAGATCCTGTAACCGTATTATCACCCTCAGGTATAAAAGATGATGAAAGTGAAGGAGGCCTTCAAGCAGGTGTGTACTATACTTGTGGAATGTACATTTTAACATAAGCAGGTATTCATTTCTTTGTACACCAACCGGGGGTGGTATTTGGTGGATTTTTCCACCCGTGCTCTTATGATTAATACTTTTGACTTTAAGTGGCAACTGTCGGTAAATTATGTTGCTAAGCTGGCCATAAACATGACCTAATCCTGCCAATGCCAGCTGTTTCATTTTAACAAGACTTATATAGAGTAAAAAGTCCAATCACTCCAGCAGCGCTTCACCAAAGAAATTCAACAGAGGACCCTCCACCTCCTAGTGTTAGTAGTGCATGTAAAGATCAGAGCAGCCAAATCCCATCCACTGGTACTAAATAAGTACACTATGGGGATTGCCTGTGTACTTTATGCTTGCATTACCAGCGGACCCTGAAAACAATTCAATTGCGTTTGGCTGTGGATCACTAAGCATGTTTGCCGATCAGAGATGAGAGGCAATAAATGGCAATGAGTAAGGTGACATAAGGGTAGTGAGACACTTTCTTTCACCTTTGTTGTGTTCAAGTGGATTACAAACTAACATCTACAAACTATTTAGTACCGATGAATGGGATTTGGCTGCTCTGATCTTTACATGCACTACTAACACTGGGAGGTGGAGGCGCCTCTGTTGAATTTCTTTAATGAAGCTCTGCTGGAGTGATTTGACTTTTTACTCTATATAAGGACTATGTATTTTGATTAAGCAGCAGCTACCTGTGTTTATAGTTTGTATTGAGATATATACAGTATCTCCTCCCCTCACATTTTTGTAAATATTTTATTATATCTTTTCATGTGACAACACTGAAGAAATGGCACTTTGCTACACTGTAGTGAGTGTACAGCTTGTATAACAGTGTAAATTTGCTGTGCCCTCAAAAATGCTCAACACAAAGCCATTAATGTCTAAACCGCTGGCAACATAAGTGAGTACACCCCTAAGTGAAAATTTCCAAGTTGGGCCCAAAGTGTCAATATTTTGTGTGGCCACCTTTATTTTCCAACACTGGAGCTTCACAGGTTTCCACTGGAGTCCTCTTCTACTCCTCCATGACGACATCACAGAGCTGGTAGATGTTAGAGACCTTGCGCTCCTCCACCTTCCGTTTGAGGATGCCCCACAAATGCTCAATAGGGTTTAGGTCTGGAGACATGCTTGCCAGTCCATCACCTTTACCCTCAGCTTCTTTAGCAAGGCACTGGTCGTCTTGGAAGTGTGTTTGGGGTCGTTATCATGTTGGAATACTGCCCTGCGGCCCAGTCTCTGAAGGGAGAGGATCATGCTCTGCTTCAGTATGTCACAGTACATGTTGGCATTCATGGTTCCCTCAATGAACTGTATCTCCCCAGTGCCAGCATCACTCATGCAGCCCCAGACCATGACATTCCTACCACCATGCTTGACTGTAGGCAAGACACACTTGTCTTTGTACTTCCACCTGGTTACCGCCACACACGCTTGGCACCATCTGAACCAAATAACTTTATCTTGGTCTCAACAGACCACAGGACATGGTTCCAGTATCCATGTCCTTAGTCTGCTTGTCTTCAGCAAACTGTTTGCGGGCTTTCTTGTGCATCGTCTTTAGAAGAGGCTTCCTTCTGGGACGGTAGCCATACAGACCAATTTGATGCAGTGTGCGGCGTATGGTCTGAGCACGGATAGGCTGTACCCCCCCCCCATCCCTTCAACCTCGGCAGCAATGCTGGCAGCACTCATATGTCTATTTCCCAAAGACAACCTGTGGATATGAAGCTGAGCACGTGCACTCAACTGCTTTAGTCGACCATGGCGAGGCCTGTTCTGAGTGGAACCTGTCCTGTTAAACAGCTGTTTAACCCCTTCCCGCCAAGCGTATGCTGATGTGCGGCCTCGGTTTCGGTGATTATACCGGATGATGCCCGCAGCTGCAGGCATCATCCCAGGACCGTTTTGTAGAGCGGGCGATCGGCTTTTCAGGGATAGCAACCGATGCGGCTAAAAGCCGCTCGGCTGTTATCACGGAGGAGCAGGAGGGGACGCCCCCCCCTCCCGCCGCTCTGAACGGGGCTCCCGTCCAACCGGGAGTCCCGATCATCTATTCGCCTCTTCCGGTGGCTAGGGACAGACTGGCACAAAGCCGGAAACGGCTTCGTTCCAGTCTCCTGATTGTAACCACGGAAGCAACGTCACAACGTCACTTCCTGTTTACTCGGCTGCCAATGGCGCCGGTTTTAAAAAAATATACAGTAAAAAATATACAGTATGCAGAATCACCGAAAACAGCGATCTGAATACTTTTAAGTGCAAAGGAGGGATCGGGGGTCTTTTAGACCCACGATCCCTCCATAAAGAGTACCTGTCACCACCTATTACTGTCACAAGGGATGTTTAAAATAAATAAGAAAGAAAAAAAATTTTTAAAGCGCGCCCGTCCCCGCGCAGCAAAGAAAACGCATACAGAGGTCTCGCCCGCATATGTAAACGTGTGTTCATATCACACATGTGAGGTATCGACGCGATCGTCAAAGCGAGAGCAATAATTCTAGCACTAGACCTCCTCTGTAACTCTAACCTGGTAACCGTAAAAAAAAATTAAATCGACGCCTATGGAAATTCTTAGGTACGGTAGTTTGTCGCCATTCCACAAGTGCGTGCAATTCAAAAGCGTGACATGTTTGGTATCTATTTACTCGGCGTAACATCTTTCACATTATACAAAAAAATGGGCTAACTTTACTGTTTCGTTTTTTTTAAATTCATGAAAGTGTTCCTTTTCCCAAAAAGTTGCGTTTAAAACACCGCTGCGCAAATACCGTGTGGCATAAAATATTGCAACAATCACCATTTTATTCTCTAGATTCTCTGCTAAAAATATATATATAATGCGTGGGGGCTCTAAGTAATTTTCTAAGAAAAAATATGGATTTTAACTTGTAAACACCAAATGTCAGAAATAGGCTTAGTCTTGAAATGGTTAAAGGCTAAATAGCCTTGGCCTCTGTGCTGCAGCTCAGTTTCAGGGTCTTGGCAATCTTCTTATAGCCTAGGCCATCTTTATGTAGAGCAACAAGTCTTTTTTTCAGATCCTCAGAGAGTTCTTCACCATGAGGTGCCATGTGAGAGTGAGAGCGATAACACCAAATTTTTACCCACCTGCTCCCCATTCACACCTGCGACCTTGTAACACTAACAAGTCACATGACACCGGAGAGGGAAAATGGCTAATTGAGCAATTTGGACATTTACACATAGTAGTGTACACACTTTTGTTGCCAGTGGTTTAGACATTAATGGCGGTGTGTTGAATTATTTTGAGGGGACAGCAAATTTACACTGTTATACAAGCTGTACACTCACTACTTTACATTGTAGCAAAGTGTCATTTCTTCAGTGTTGTCACATAAGATATAATGATATATTTACAAAAATGTGAGGGGTGTACTCACTTTTGTGAGATATTGTATGTATTTCTTTTTCCCCCAGGAGCGCATAGTACTGTGATCATATATTTCAAAAAGACTGTGCATTTCTACTGCACTTACTTCAAAATCATCCTAAAAGACTTTAAAAGCTTGCTACAATTTTCATTGCTACTCTATTGATGCTTTTATGGCCAGTATTATCACTTAGTGTAAAAAGTGGACATCTGATTATAATCATGTGTTTTTTTTGTTTCAGTAACTGAAAACATGACTGAAGAAAGCAGACCGGGGTCAGCAGGATCATCTGCAAATATTGAGGTACATGGCTCAAGTTGCTTTATGTATAAAGCAATCTAGCATTTTAAATGATGGAATGTGCTTAACCTAATGAAAAGGAAAATAGAGGTAAATCTGATCAATGTAAAGGTACTGATTGATGGAAATCTCCAGAAAGAACACCCAAATCAGCAAATGTGTAAAGCAGGGCTTGACAAATTTGCTTTGAGACTAGGAGCCAGCTAAAAAAAGTTAAGAGCCAGTTTTTTTTTTTTTTTTTTAACTAACAAAGCTTTATGTTCAACATCAAAACCCCTTCTCTCGTGTAACCCCGATGTGTATCTTTACAGATGTACGACACAGGTTTACACACATTTATGCCTCACAGCTTTTGCCTATTAACCTTCTTAAGATCCCTAAGAACTTAGTACATTTAAAATCGTAATAAGTGAGGTACAGCTAAAGCTGGGACTTGTAGTTCTATCACAGTCTGCAATGGAGGTGCAGCACATGCTGGGACTTGTATTCCCCCAGTGTACACACACCCTTGAGGTATCCCTGTACCATTGGCAAAACACAGGTGTGTATTGCCTCATCATAGATGATACGACACCCCTCCATCCCAGTATCCAGACCCCTGCCCAACCATCTGCCACCCACTCCAGCCCTGTCCCCCGGGGCCCCTCAGGTCTGCTCTATTTCTTTGCTTCGTTTTACCACTGACACCCAGACAGAAGTAAGCGCCGGGCACTGTCACCCCCGCCTCAGCCAATCGCTGCCTGGCTACTCAAGACTGGTGAGCCGCTCAACCAATGGTGAGGCACAGTGGGTTGGAGCTGGCAGTGGTCTCAGTGATAGGCTTGGAGCGTGTGAGGTGGTGTCAGCCCAGGCTGTGTGATCCCAGTGAATGGGCTGACAAAAGCCCAAGTGCCAGGACACAATGGTGAACTGGTGCCTGGCATTTGTCGAGCCCTGATGTAAAGTATGTAGTTATTTCCTCATATGTATTTTGGATATACTGTTTGGAAAATGTGGGCCTGTAACATGAAATGCAGCATGCCTTGGACAATAACTTGCTTTTTCTTGATTTAGGACAACATAGCCTGATGTTTTCATTAGGCGCGACATACGAATCCATCCAATACATATAAGGTGTGACAATTGAATTCCCAGAATGGACTGTAAAAAAATAAAAAATGTTTGCTTACCTATACACTAGTGGCTGTTGCCACCTTCAAAGTAGTGCTCTTGTGAACCAGTGCACTTTCTAGATGATTATTTCACTCCCGGAAACATTCCTGGAATTTGTTGTCCAGTACACTGCGCAGCATGCTGCGGCATGCTCGATGCCCGGAATGTCATAAAACCTTTTTAAAGCGGAGCTCCACCCAAGCTCAGCTTATCTGCTGCCCTCCCCAGTGCCAAATTTGGGGGGGGGGGGGCGGCACAGGTACCTGGTTTTGACAGGTACCTGTCCCCACTTCCGGGAGACCTGGAAGTTCGGCCCCTCTACTCCTTCCCCTGCCGTCGGGCCATTCACAAAGCTCAGCGCGCTTCACGCATGAGCAGTAGGGAACTGGTTTTCCTTACAGGCAATGGCGGCAGCTTCCTAGAGCTGATGGAAACTTCGGCTGGGGTGCCGACATCGCTGGATTCCAGGACAGGTAAGTGTTCTAATATTAAAAGTCATCAGCTACAGTATTTGTAGTTGCTGACTTTTTAAATTTTTTGTGGGGGGCTGATCCTCCTCTTTAAGGCATTTTTTTTAATTTTGGAAACAGTCAGGGGAATAAGGTGGTTGGTCAAGTTTTGGAATGGATTTTCTGGGCCAGGAACTTGTGGACACTTAATATCACGTGCAGGAGTTTTGTCAAGGTAGAGAATTCACTTGTCAGGTCAGCGTTCCAGTCTTTTCCTCCAAGCAGATTCCCATAACCTTTTCAGAATTTCCAAGTAACAATGTTGGTTGACCATTGTACCATGTTCTATGAACTGTTAGTGATATCCCCTTGTGATCAAAAAAGCACGCCATGGACATCTTCTCACCCTTCCTTTAACCACCTATGCTATTCCAAATCACTTCATTACTTCTTCACCATGAGCCTGTTGTAACAGAGCTAAAGTTTCACTCACACTTTTTTACCAATTTTCACGCAATATTGGATGTTAATCCACTGTTACAGATTCCTGTCACTCATTTTCCACCAATAGCGCAACGCACACACGTGTTATTTCTTTTACTACTTTGTAAAGACTGAGTCAACTTCTCTGCGAGACAGATGAGTGCAAGCTAGAGCATGTTGGTACATAATCGAGTGCAAATGGCTGGGTGACCATAGTGCTATGCTGCGGGAATTAAATTGTTACACCTTGTTGTCCTCTCCCATCTACTTCTTTTGATGAAAAGTTGGCATCAAATTCTGTAAAAAAAAAAGGCGTACTGTTTATGCTAGTGATGCTACTGGCATGCTGATGATTTCCTGTTTGGAGTTCTCATTTAAGAAGTATTCCTGACAGTAAGGTGATTTAAATGGATATAGTGTGATTTTGGAAAGAACGGGAAAGAAAAATACCTGTTCATAACAACCAGTTGTAACATGGGTCTTTTTTGTAATCTTCAGTGGAAGAAAAGCAGCTGCAATCCTTTTGAGTGCAAATGGGAAATTGATTTTTCTTTTTACAATTCTAATACTCAGCTGCTTTATACAGAAATGTTTGTGTGTCTGTGACAGAATGAAGACCCTGCATACAGCGATGAAGAATCGGGCAACAACACACAAAGTGCAGATGTACAAGTTCCTGAGGCCGAAGATGTGAATAACATTGAGGATAAAACCTGGCAAAAAGAGCAAGAATATATCCAGTCACTGGCACATAAATATTGCCTCGAGCAATATCAGGACAGCTATGCAATGATGTGTAAGTATTACTATTGGAGAAAAAAATATTGAAGCGGTAGTAAACTCGTAGCAAAAATAAAAATCCAGTCGTCCCTGCATCGCACACTAGCACATTATAAAAGACTTGCTTTAAAAACAAAGCCCTCCAGCGGCACACTGTCACCGCTGACAGGGCTTCCATCTTCACTTAACCTTCCTTCCGGGTTTACAGGCTCCAACCATTTGAATGGGCGAGTCGCGATGGCGTCATTCACAAGCATGTGCCCAGGAGTCACAACAGCGGCACAATTTTCTCAATGGACAGCTTGCCATTCATTGAGAGCTCAGTGCACATGTGGCGGTGACGTCACCAGCTGCAGAAATGGTGATTATCTCCTAAACGGTGCATGAATAGGAGAGATTCCTATACCTATACCTGTGTACCTACAGGTAAGACTCATTATGAGCTTACCTGTAGATGCAAGTCAACAAGCGGTGTTTACTACCGCTTTAATATATGTAATATGGCATAATAATCTTTGTAAAGTTGTAAGATGTATATATCAGTCTTCTATCTCTTGTCTGTGCAGCAGAGCCTCCGGTTCTCCAAATGCTTAGTCATGTGATCACCGGAGAGTTCTCCCTCCCTGTGGACCCCGATGTGCACTCAGCCACTGATGAGACTGCTGTGACGCTTATTGAGCTCCTCTCCCTACCAGTGCTGATGAAGTATTCTGTTACTGCACCCATTGTAGCCCAGTAAGTTTAGTAAACAAAATCACTTCTAATATTTCTTTCTACTGAAAAGGGAGAGGTTTAGGGCTTGGCTGAGTTTCTGAAATGTAGCTTTGTAAGCAACTATTCAGCATAATAGACGTTTGAGTGTTGGAGACGGCCTCTATTGGCCTGCTGAAAGATAGAATTGAAAAGCTGCTTTTTATACGGGCAGAGATGCTACTGTAAGTGCAAAAAGAGTGCATGTATAGCCCCTCGATCAGCAGATATCACCAGATATAATTTGTATATCACAATGTTACAAGCACAGCATTGGTCCTAATAGTTTTCATTCTCTGTGATAGCACATATTTATTATTGTTTTTTTATTATTATTTATTAATTATCATAAACTACCAATGGAAACATTTTTAATTGCATGGGGTTAGATTCCCTGGAGCTTGTAGCCTTAACTTTGTCTCTAACACTAGCTAAGCTGATGAGCGTGAATACTGTCACATGAACGCAGGGAAGAATTTGGTGTCCTCACAGTGGGAGAATTCGATTTTTAGTGATAGTCTGACCACGGAGGACCCGTTTACACTTTTGCATTGCGGTAATGTGTAGTAGAACACATTAGATTCATTGTGGTGCTATTCATTTTGAATGGCACTCTAAGGCAACAATGACAGTCCATTCATTTCAGTGCAGTGCATGGTAATGCACAACATAATCGTTGAAAACCCAACGCAAGAATGTAAATGGGGCCTAACCGTGTCCTAGAAAAAACTATTTTTGAACATCTGGGCTTTCAGGGGCCGTTCCTCAGGGCGATTGGGCACCTATACGCAACTCCAACCGCCTCCTCAAAACGCCTTTTGCGGCATCTACCTCCTTCCCTATTTCAAACAGCACTAGGCAGGGCGGCCCGCTCTCCCCGCTGCTCTTCGCCCTGTGCATTGAGCCCCTGGCGGCCCAGATCCGGCGAGACCCAAATAGTAGCGGCGTAATGGTTAGAGGTCGCTAATTTAAAATGTCATTGTTTGCGGATGATGTCCTTTTGACCCTGACACAGCCACACATTACTCTACCTAACCTCCATAAACTCTTGAAGGAATATGGATCCCTGTCGGGCTACAAGGTTAACCCAGCTAAATCAGAAGCCCTCCCGCTTAACCTAATTCCCGCCCACCGCCTGTTGGAAAACTTCCCATATGCATGGAAATCACAGTCCATTAAATACTTAGGGGTACACCTTACGCCTCGATATGAATCCTTATATAACGCAAACTTTGGACCTTTATTTGCATCCATCCGATCCCTTTTGACCAAATGGAGACATTATCCGATGTCTTGGTTCAGTCGCATAGCTTCGATCAAGATGAACAAATTACCTAAACTCCTGTACTGATTTATGACTCTCCCAGTGCCCATCCCGTCGGCCCATCTCACGAAACTCCAAAATGACCTTTTAAATTTTACGTGGAACTACAAACAACATCGAATAGCCCACTCTGTAATGTTGGCTTCCAGAGGGGACGGGGGTTTGGCCTTTCCACAACTTCAACGCTATTACTATGCTGCACAACTGAGAGCCATAGCTTCCTGGGTCACCCTTCCGGCCTACAATGGCTGGACTCAAATAGACAAAATATGGCTAGCTCCCATCCACCCGAACAATCTATTGTGGAACGCCAATGCCGATATCCCCTCCTCTGCCCTACTACACACCATGCATCTCCTACGCACTGGAGGCGGCTAAACCATAGCACCCCCCAACAATCTGAGGCCTCTCTGGTAACAGCCTTCCTTTATAACCCTAAACTACCTGATAGTTTAACCTCTCAGATGATCTCCCCATGGCTGCAAAGAAAACTCTTTCACTATGGACACCTGGTGGACCCAGTGTCTAGGTTCTTGCTACCCTTTGACAAACTCTGAGCCAAATACGAGCTTCCCCTTAGTGCCTCCTTTGGCTACCTCCAGATACGGCATTATGCACTCACCATCTCCCCTACCCTCCAATTTTCCAAGCCATCCCCATTTGAATGTTTAGTTCTTTCAGGCCCCACGCAGAAGGGTCTGACTTCGGACATATATAAAATCATTAACTCATATGACATGCTCATTAGGGGGAAACATAGATACATGCATAGATGGGAGGAACACCTTGGAGAGGAACACTCGACGAATGGGCCACTGTATGGAGATGGGCAGCCAGGAGCTCTATATGCACACTTTATAAAGTAAATTCATACAAGGTGCTTTTTCATTGGTACCTTACTCCATCACGTCTGAGGGCCATATACCCGTCGGCCTCAGATTGCTGCTGGAGAAGTCACCAGAACCGGGGCTAAGTTTTTCTTACTAGGCCTCCCTCCCACCACACTTCCCGGTCTATCCAAAAAGCTGGCAACACAAATACTTATGGCAGCCAGGTGTCTAATATCCCTACACTGGAAACATTGAAATCCTCTATCATAATCTGATCTGTATACCAGAATTAAAGACGTAGAGATTATGGAATCCATGACAGCCAGACTTAGAGTAGACAGACACACAGCGACATGGGAGCCATAGCACAGGTGACTAGAACCCCCCACGATTCCATGAGACCCCCCCCCCCCCCCCCCGCCTTGAACACTGTAAACACCTGGAGCCCAGGAGAGACGCACCCTAATGTCTGGGTCCTTTCTATACCTTTCTCACTTCCCTTTTCTTTCTTTTCTCTTCTCTCTCTTTTCTTTCCTCCTCTTCTGGAAGCATGGGCTAAGCAATTTTCATATGTCAGTCTAGATTTCTATGGTCCGCTCTGCTTTTTCTAGAGAAGTCAGTTATGAATACTCTGCTTTCATTACCCCTTTTTTTTGTTTTTCATATGCAATGTTATTTTCAACAATTGTATTGTATACATTGAAACTTAATAAAAATTGTCAATTATAAAAAAAAACAAAAACAAAACAAAAAAACTATATTTAGTGCTACTTCACAACAGTCCTGGCCAACTCTATGATCCTGGGAGGCCGAAAGCAATGTCATCACTTCCGACTCTGCCGGTTTTCCACCTAGAAAGCAGAGATCAATGTTTTCTTTCCTTTTTTTTTATCTCATACTTTCCAGGGTAGAGGAGATATATGGGGTCTTATTTACCCCAGATGCCTGCATAAAGAGGACCTGTCATGCCTTCTTCCTATCACAAGGGATGTTTACATTTCTTGTAGTAGGAATAAAAGTGATTAAAACAAAATTAGAGACAGCGTAATACTACAAAAAATAATGAAATAAATAATAAAACTTTTTTTTTTTTAAGCGCCCCATCTCTAATGCATATATATGTCGCGCCTGCATAAGTAAACAACATTCGCACCACACGTGTGAGGTATCGCCGCAAACGTTATAGCGAGAGCGATAATTCTAGCAATAGGCCTCTGTAAAAAAAAATGACAGGTTACCAGTTTAGAGATAAACGTTGCCTATGGAGATTTGTGTGAGCGTGCGCAATTTAAAGAATAGCATGTTAGGTATCAATTCAGCGTAACATCTTTTATATTTTGCCAACATTTGGGTATATATATTGTGTTTTTTTTGCTTAAAAATTTACTAAAGTACCGTATATACTCGAGTATAAGTCGAGTTTTTCAGCACATTTTTTTTTTTGCTGAAAGTGCCCCCCTCGACTTATACTTGAGTCAAGCACTTTTCTGCAGCAAAAAATTTTATTTTCTGAACCGAATTTGGGGCCCCGTATCTCAGGGCCACTTGGTGCTAGAAACCTCAAATTTGGTGCGCAAACCCAGTGGAACTGGTACCATAACATATCCAAAGATGCAGTTCTTAGCACTAAGTGTCCCCGAGATACGGGGCCCCAAAATCGGTTCGGAAAATGTCATTCTCTGCTGCAGAAAAGTCCTTGACATTTTCTGAACCGAATTTGGGGCCTCGTATCTCAGGGCCACTTAGTGCTAGGAACCCCAAATTTGGTGTGCAAACCCAGTGGAATTGGTACCATAACATATCCTAAGATGGAGTTCCTAGCACCAAGTGGCCCCAAGATACAGGGCCCCAAAGCCGGTTCGGAAAATGTCATTCTCTGCTACAGAAAAGTGCTTGACATTTTCTGAACCGATTTTTGGGGCCCTGTATCTCGGGGCCACTTGGTGCTAGAAACCCCAGCTTTGGATATTTTATGGTGCTAGTTCCACTGGGTTTGCACACCAAATTTGGGGTTCTTAGCACTAAGTGGCCCCAAGATATGCCACAAATTCGGTCAACTGTGCCCATCTGCAGCAATGTCATTTTGGGACCCTTTGGGTTCACAGACCCCAAATTTTGGCTGCAGCTATGGGGCATCTAGGAACCCTTAACTACCGAGTTTGAAGTTCGGGGGACCTATGGCTGCAAATGGGCACAGTGAGGCATGCAAATGGGCACAGTGAGGCTACAAATGGGCATTGTTGACCCTCTTTTCCACTTAAAGTAGCTGTGCATTTCTTACCCTCGTCTTATACTCGGGTCAATAAGTTTTTCCCATTTTTTTTTTTGTGGTAAATTAGGGCCTCGACTTATACTCGAGTGTATATACGGTATTTTTTTTCCCCAAAAATTTCATTTGAAAAATTGCTATGCAAATACCAAAATGTGACATAAAAAAATGACTGCCATTTTATTCTATAGGGTCTCTGCTAAAAAATGATATAATGTTTGGGGGTTCTGAGTATTTTTTTAGCAAGAAAAAAAAATTATGATTTTTTTCATGTAGGAGAGAAATGCCAGATTTGGCCTGGATTGGAAGTGGAAGTTGCCCTCGGCAACCACTAATGTTCCAGATGTGATGTATTTTTTGCAGGTTAAACATTTGGTTATTAGGGGCAGCTTTTCCTTTTTTGTGTGTTTTTTATAATGAACTTGAAATATCCTTGCTGCTGTTATTGACCTGACAATCTCAACCATGAACATTTGCAATTGCCATTTATAAGGGGTAGAAAATCAATGCAATGCAACCTTGCGTGTTATTACAAATCTATTCATTCTTATCATCTGTTTTGTAGTGTTTCCCTTGTGAACAAAGCTGTGGTGGATTATTACTTTGTAGAGCTGGAAATGGAAAAACATGTTGTAGCAATCAGACACTTTCTGCTTATGGAAGATGGGGAATTTGCCCAGTCACTTAGTGACCAGCTTTTTGAAAGGGTGAAGTATTTTTGAGCGCTCAGCTTTTTGTAGTATCCGGACGCACATAATGGTATGCATGTCATGAAAAAAATGCCAACTATACTTGCTATTATATTGATCATATAATGCGTTCTACTTGTTTCCAGCTTGTCTCAGGACAGACGCCCAACGAGCTGTTCACCCCACTAGTCCTGAATTCTATACTGAACAAAGCTCTGCAGTACAGTCTACATGGAGACTCTCAGCTCGCCTCCAACCTGTCCTTTGCACTTAAATATATCCCTGAAATGTTTACTACCACGGCCCCAGATATTTTAAGCTGTCTGGAGTTGAGATACAAGGTGCGTTTATCTTCCAATTTTCTTTTTTGCATCATGGCACAAATTGTATAAATGGGAAGTTCACTTTTAGTAAATCTTGTTCAGTTTCTATTTTTTGACTTGATTATGAATGGAAAATTCATCCTACCATTTAGATTAAAGTGGTTTTAAACCCACATGAAAAAAATAAATAAATAAAAAAGACCTGCAAGACCAAGGCATAATGAGCTAGTATGCATAGCATAGCATACTAGCTCATTATGTAATACTCACCTGAGATCGAAGCCCCCGCTGCGATGCCCGTACACAGCACCGGCCGGCGACATTTCTCCCCCCAAGTTACTTCCGGGATTCGTGGCCGGAGCCGCGATGACGTCACTAACTGCACACTCACTGAAGCAAACGACAAGTACGTGCCGTGCTTCAGTGCGCATGTGCCGATGATGTCGGCACATGCAGACACGGGATATTTCCTAAACCGTGGGTTTAAGAGATATCTGGGGTAGCTACAGGTAAGCCTTATTTATAGGCTTACCTGTAGCAAAAATGGATTGTAAGGGTTTAGAACCACTTTAACATTTACAATCCTATGACAGCTTATTGTAGAGATTCATGTCTTGGGCTGTGTTCACACCTAATACCGATGCGGCTCGCAGCAGGTGGTCCGGTGCCTCCCTGTTCTCAGTTTCAGGGATGAATTGGGCCTGAATTTTTGCCTGAATTCGGACCTGAAACTGAGCTAAAGCTGCACAGGACTCCTGTACAATTCGCTCTGCAGCCGCCCCAGAGATCTGTGAACTGGCTCAATTGAAAGCCGGTCAAAATCCCCAGTCATGCAAATTGGATTCGGGAAAACCCAAGAAAGGAGTAGAACCTCTTTTTGCCTTTTATTGCTGTGTGGTCCAGCTGAGGAGAGCCAGTCCTGTTGACATGACTGGCAACCTATGCAAATTGCCACTTGGAAAATAGGGGGAATAGGGGAAACTTCTCCAAATGGGACACAGAGTAGTAAAAGCCTGACAGAGGCTGTAAACAAAGTAGCTGGAGTTCCACTTTATCTTTGTCCCCAAAGTTGAGAAAGCTAAAAAAAAAAACTGAATAGATAAGAGCCATAACCTGGTTACGGTTATGTGGGACTTTGATGCGGTATGTTGTATGTTACTCACAGTCACAGTAGTAAAACATTGATGCAATGGATAAAGAATGCATACCCAACAACTATTAATAGCCCACGGGACTGTAACGAGTAACACCTCAAGAAAAAAAAATATAATATATAAAATATATAAGAAAATGTATTGTTTACAAAAGTGTTTTACATACATTTAAAAACAGGTTGTCCTACATATATACCAACAATAGAAGTGCATTGGCATAGCATTGGAACATATAAATTGGAAACCTTGCATTGAATATGGATGGTCTATACTAGTATCCACCATCAGCTTGAAGAATCTGTGCTGACATTCTCAAAGCGTCCGGCCGTCTTATTCCCCACCTTTCCACATCTCCCGGGTAGAATTTTGTGGACCTTTTGTGTTCAATGTGGGAACCCAAATGGCGGCTCCATCTGGGTTCCCACATTGAACACATTTGGAAGTTCTATTTATTTGATCCATGCGTTGTCTTACCTTTTATACCTACTTGGAATTTTACTACAATCTTTCCAATAACTGTAAGTCAGGAATGTGAGGTCTGATATGTGGTTTTCCCTTCCTGTGATTGCTTACCCTTTCCATTGCCCCCCCCCCCACCCCCGCTTTTTTTTTTTTTTTTTTTTGGTTTTGTTTTGTTATATTTATGTATGTTTTTTTTATCTCCAGATTTCTGTTTCTCATTAAAGTCCTATGGGCTATTAAAGAGGAACTGCAGTCTGCCTACAAGATTTGTAATAAAAACATCTTTGCCATTCTGAAGCTTCCCTCCAACCAATTTGCATATTATTTTATATATACTGTGATTCTGTACTTGCCAAATATGCTGCAGAAATCTCCCTCCACTAAGTCTGGCTGCAGCCATTTTAACTGTGGGCAGCTCAAGCTGCTGCCTGTTCACTTCCTGGATTTACACAGAGGCACACCTCCAGCTCTGCAGCCCCGCAGCTTTCATTGGCCCTCTTATGACTCATCCCCCCTCCCTTCCTGGCTAACTCTCATAAGAGTGAGAGAGAGAGCTGTGCATGATGTCATAAGCCTAGGATAATGACCAGACCAGAAACAGAAAGTGGGCTGTATAAGGTATTTACTGGCAGAAAAAAAAATGTTTTACTATCCAAAGGTAAAACAACAAGGGCAGAAGATTTAATGACTGAAGGTCTGCTTTACTAGTTGTTGGGTATGTACTAATTGGGACTGAGACACATTCTTTTTTCTTACCCATCTCATACCAGCTTCTCTCTTGCTACTAAAGAATACATACCCACTTGTGAAAGAGGGACAAAGGGTTATGAAAGATGCACTGCAACATATGGAATCTGGTTATGGTCAAGTGGGTTCATGAAGGGAATTAATTTTAATTAGCAGCATCATCCTATCATCCGATTTCCTCCTTCACCAAAGGGCTATATTAAAGTGGTTCTAAATGCACCAGGTTTTTTTACCTTTAATATTTTTTGCTTTAAAATAAAAAACCTTCTAATATCGGCTCCTCCCCCTTAAACACATACCTGGCTTCTCTTTCGATCCAGTGCTGTGCCAGTCTGCAGCAGTGCTGCCCTCTCTGTCTTTCTGCCTCTTCCTGCTGCTGTCATCCTGTGATGAGGGGGCGTGGCCGAGCTGTGCTTGTCTATGGACGCACATAGCCCCCCCTTGGAAACACCCGCACGCGTGCCCCCATAGCAGACAGCTTGCTATGGGGGCACTCGGAGAAAAAGTGGAGTGGACAGCGCTGGCAGGAGACCCCAGAAGAGGAGGTAAAGTGCCACTCTGCAATACCATTGCACAGAGCAGGTAAGTATAACATGTTTATTTTAAGAAAAAAATATGCTTTTACAACCGCTTTAAAAAAAAAAATTGATGCATCATATCTTTGGCTTGGTTTCCACAGGAATGCCTTGATGACTGAAATAGAAAAGTATGCTCATTGAAATATTTGTTCAGCTACTAATGATCTATAAATGTTTATTGCATGTCACAAGCTCATGGATTAACACTTCCAAAGAGCACAATAAAAAAAAACAAAAAAAAAACCTTGCATAGCTTAGACTGTGGATAAGGTACTCCAGCCTACCAGTAACAAGCCCATGTCCTCTACTGCTGGTGCTGGATGTGGCACAGATATCGGATGTTTCACATTGAACTGATTAATTAAAACTTTTTCTTTTCCTTACTCCTCCTAAACACTGATGTATTGTATGTGCCTCTCCCTGTCTGTAAGATCTTTTTTGTCATGCATTGTTTATATCCGTGTTTTATGTGCACCAGTCTCTTTGTGGTCATGTATGATGGTATTGGCAACTTGATGCTTTTATGAGTGTCTGTGCATGTTTTCCCTTTTGTTTGCATTAAGATCAATTCTATACAAACCACTGCTCTGTATTGTAAGATCAGTATATCTGTAGAAATTTGTACTGATTGTTATCGTTTGGCTTTCTTAAGGTTTCTTGGCCTCTGAACATTGTCATTACAGATGGCTGTATAAATAAATACAATCAAATTTTCTCCTTTCTGCTACAACTGAAGCATATGGTTTGGACACTAAGGGATGTTTGGTTTCATTTAAAACGTACAGGTAAATCTCTTTCATGGAAATGCAGTTTGTGTGTGTATGATGACCTATGTTTTTTTTTTATTTTTTTATTCTTGGACTTTTGTTTTAGACATATTCCACATTTAACTCCAATTTAAGGAACAGTGATATTTTGTTTTATCTTTTTTGTGAATTTTGGTTGGTGGCTATAGCTCCAGTGTTAAATACACAACATCTATAATTCTCTTATTACCCACAAAGAGAACAGCAGGCTTATCAACTTACAAATATAATTGCAGCACCTATAGAATAAAACAACTGTAATGCAGAAAACGAGTGTGCCAGAAATCATAACAGTCCCACATTGTATAACTATAACAATAAAGTTCTTAAATACTACTTTAGACAATCCGATGATTCTCCTCCAGTGAAAACCTGTCACGAATAAAGCTAAACCGAATAAACACCTCGCACATAGATGTATAACACAATCAGTGTAATCAACTGTAGCTATATCTGGGCAAACTTTCCTCTTACTGCTGACCGGTACTGAGTGGAGGAACAGCGTTTGTGTAAGACCAGCTGAAAGTTGGCTTCTTCACACATACACTGGAAGATCTCGGCTCCAAGATCTCCTCTCCCGACATCAAGGGAAAGTGCTCCCAATATGACGCATGTTATTGCAAACTGCCCATAGTGGGTATAGAAAAGAATCACCCACGTTAAAATAATCACATTTTGTTGCTTTGCAGCCTGAAATGCAGACAGTTTTTGTTTTATCCAGCTGTATTTACTCAATTTATAACATCCAAGTGCAAGATTTTTTTTTATTATTATTATCGAAAAGCCAGTGGCGTGCAAACACACCTCAAAAACTTCCACCCGGTGCCAAAAAAAGTGCCCACACAAAGTGTGAAACACAAAAACGTGCAACGGGTGTACAGAGTCCTCCATTAGGGAAAGGACCTTACCCTAATCCCCCGGGGCGTTAGGCTCCAGACAGGGACTGAAGTACTCAATGGGACCCCGTTTACATACAAGTGCAAGATATAACACCAACATGTCACAAAAAAATCAAAATCACTGAGTTGGAAAAAGGATCCCCCCTTCTATAAATGACTTGTAAACTCAATTAAGTAAAGTTAATCACCTTCTCAATGGCACACAAAGCCATTTGATTTTCAACTGTGATCAGCTGTGGTCATTTTGATTAGCTCAGCATGAAAAGATCTTTCCTGGAGCATTTCAGCCCCTGATAGTTCATCTGAAGCAAACAATCAGCTATGGGAAGCAAGCCACTATCAAAAGATCTCTGGGATAAAGTTGTGGACCAGCACAAGTCAGAAGAGGGGTACAAAAAAAATTCAAAGGCTTTATCAATTCCTAGAAGCACAGTGAAGTTTATTATTAAGAAGTGGAAGGTATTTGGTACAACACAGACCCTCCCTGGATCAGGACGTCGCTCCAAACTGGATGAAAGAATCAGGAGGAAACTGGTCAGAGAGGCTACTAAGAGGCCTACGGCAACTCTAAAGCAGTTGCAGGAATTTATGACAAAGGGTGGTAATCGTGTGCATGTGACAACAATATCAAAGTCTCCACAAATGGGGTTTGTATGGGAGGGCTGCAAGAAAAAAGCCACTCCTCAAGAAATGCCACATGCAGTCACAACTGAGCCTTGCCAAAAAATGCGCCTTGAAGATTCTGAGGCTACATAGAAAAAAGTGTTCGGGTCAGATGAGACTAAAATTGAATCATTTGGCTTTAACACCCAACAATATGTCTGACAGAAATCCAATACAGCTCACCATCCAAATAACGCCATTCCTACAGTAAAGTGTGGAGGTGGTAATATCCTGTTATGGGGTGTTTCTCTGCAGCAGGGGCTGGAGCACTTGTCAGGATAGAAGAAAAATGGGGCAAAATACCATCAAATTCTTGAGGAAAACCTGCTGCCCTCTGCCAGAAAGTTGTCAATGGGAAGGTTTACCTTCCAACATGACAATGACCCAAAGAACACACCAAAAATGAGTGGTGGTGGTTGAAGATGAAAAAGGTGAATGTCCTTGCATGGCTTAGTCAGAGCCCAGACTTAAATCCCATTGAAAATCTGAGTTGAAGACTGCGGTCCTCATCAAATTTAACTGAACTTAAGTAGTTCTGCAAAGAACAGTGGGCAAATATTTCAAAGTCTAGATGTGCAAAGTTAGTAGAGACATATCATAACCGACTAAAGGTGTAATTAAAGCAAAATGTGGTTCAACAAAATACTGACATAATGGGGTGATCCTTTTTCCAATTCTGATTCTGTTTTTTAATTTTATTCTGACATGTTAGTGTTACATCTTTTGCTTGAATGTTATAAGTTGCACTTAGTAAATACAGCTGTATAAAACAAAAACTGTGTATGTCTTCATTTCAGGCTGCAAAGCAACAAAATCTGGTTCTTTTCTTTACCCACTGTACATGGTTTGAATCTCGGCCAATTCCTGCTGAACCAGCCGAGATTCGAACAGTCTATGGATGGTTTAAGGATCACTATTCTGAAGTGTCCTAAAATGAGCTGAGAAATGATTTCCCTTTTTAACCTGCGTTTATTAATATATACAGGTACCCAAAGTCTGACTCTCAGATTACGTGTTGTCCTACCAAAGTACTGCATGCCATGTGGACGTTCGAGAAGATATACAACAAATTGGGACATGCTCCAACCACATATGATTTACCAATACTCTTACAAACAAAAGTATTGACCCTATGACATGGGAAGAAACCCTTTAAGACCCCAAAAACTCTACCTTTTTGGGGGGTTTACAACCTCAGGGGTCAGTTTATTTCGTAAATTTGGGACACATATGTACACTATCTCGGGTACATTTGGTAAAATGTGGGCCAAAGTGACATCCTTTCCCAAAACGGGCCAGTGTTTCCTCAAAATTAATTTAACCTCATAATGTTGGGTGGAAACATTTGTGATGAATGGGAAAACTTTATTAGGTAGTTGCACTCTACTATTGGAACGTAATAACCTTTTCCTATCTCCACTACCAACTTTCCTGATAATCTCATTTATTTTCCTGGCTATATCCTTTCTTTATATTTCTTGTATATCTTGTAGGTACATAGAGATATGTGATGACCCATTGTTATTTCTCAGACGCTTACAACACATCTTTCAATAAGGAAACCTATCTGGTTTATAAATAATTATATTACAGTTGATTTTGTTACTGATTTTCAGTCCCCGCTGAACCAGATCAGTTGGTGTATGGGCCAGATTGGATACTTCTTTAAGAAGGAGGAGTGGGTGCTGACATAATCTCTTTATATTCCGATGGAGAATCGGTGTGCCTAGCCCCTGATGATACCCTATTAGACAAAATGTGGCCTTGCGCTTGTGCACACTAACATTATCTGCTGCTATCTCATGGTGAGCGGTGGCACTTATGTAAGTGTTGTAAATGAGTTTATTATGGTAATTGTTTTTATGTTTTTTTTGTTTTTTTTATTGAAATAAACCCTCAATTTGCCTCATTATGAGAGTTTGCCTCTTGTAACATGTTGTATTAGGGGTGCCCTGCCCCTAATGTGAGGAGCGAAGATATCAGAGCCAGGATCTTCTAGTGTATGTGCGAGCGAGCCGCCTGTCAGCCGGTCTTCTTACACTGACGCTGTTCCATTTCTCAGTACCTGTCAGCAGGGAGAGGGGAGTTTGCCCAGACATAACCACAGTTAACTACGCTGAGCGTGTTCTACATCTATGTGTGAGGTGTGTAATCTGTAATCTAATACTTACTGGTGATGGGTTTTCACTGGAGGAGAACCATTGGATTGTCTGAAGCACATTGGTGGTGTACACGAACTTTATTGTTATAGTCATACAATTTGGGGCTTTTATGCTTTTTGGAACAAATCTAATTTCTAGATATTTTATTCTATAGGTCAGGGATATGCAATTAGCGGACCTCCAGCTGTTGCAGAACTACAAGTCCCATGAGGCATAGAAAGACTCTGACAGCCACAAGCATGAAACCCAGAGGCAGAGCATGATGGGACTTGTAGTTTTGCAACAGCTGGAGATCTGCTTATTGCATATCCCTGCTATAGGGGCTGCAATTTTATATTTGTATGTTTTCAGTGGATTTGCATAAATCAATCCTGATGGTTAGCCTTGTTAGTTGCACCAGCGTGAATGTGATTTATTTTAAATTTATAGTTTTATCAACTTGTAATCATAAGGCCACTACTATACAGGTAGAGTATTTAAAGGAGTATCAGTTGATAGGAATTCAGTGAAAATGGCTATCCCATTACAGCTAGTTCACTATAGATGTGGAATTTTCATTACTGTTCATCATTTTCTGAGTTTTGTTGCACAGATTAGCTGAATTTACTAAGCACAGCCACATTCTATATTATTGCGTTTTCATGATTTTGTGTTTCAAAGGTTATTGCGTAGGCTTTTGTTTCTTTAAGAATGCTGCCTTCTGGATTGTGCTGTAGGTGTCTTGAGAGCAAACAATGAAGACATTTTTGGTGGAAATGAAAAAAAAAAAACATTTACAAAAATAGTACAAAAAAAATAGGCTACCAATAGTTATAGGTATTTCATGAAAAATGAATCATCTATGAAAAAAATAAAACAATTTGTGCCTGAATTGACCATTTTAATTACTGTAAAATAGTCTTAAAGCAGAACTCTGGGCACAAATATGTTCATTTAAATATATTCCTCAATAGCCACAAAGAATTTAAATTACTTTGTGAGTTTGGAAAACCTAGCTATTACCTTGTAAATGTGTAGCGGTGACATCATCGCTCAATGTACATAGCCTGGATTACTGTACAAGTCTGGATTAAATACACAAAGCACACCAAGATTCAAGCAACATTTGTTCAAACTTTTTTAGTTTTCGGAAACTGCATTCGATTTTCTAATGACCAGTGGGCTAAAAATCAGCGATCGCTTTTGACTCTGACAAGAAAATTCAAAGAAGCGGGATAGAGTATTTTGTTTTTGCTCCCCGCCATGATAATGTCCTCTCAGCAAAGCCATTTTAGTGACCCCTTTAATGATTTGACTGTGTATAGATGAATTGGTGTGTAATATTTTTTATATTTTCCTTACAGCTTTAGTGAATCAAGCATCCAATTCAAGCCAGTACCGACAGCTCCAGCTGTATCGCCATGAAATGCAGCATTTTGTGAAAGTTATACAAGGGTATATTGCCAACCAAATTCTGCACGTTACATGGGCTGAGTTCAGAAACCAACTTTGTGCAGTCAGCAACCTGGAGGAAATTCGCAAGGCACACACGGAATACCTCAACAAGGCCCTTTTTAGGTACATATAGGATGCAGCTAACCTGTATTTCTTTAAAGGATTTATTAAATGAATAATGCTGGTAGCATATGTATTGTGATCTGCAGCAAACTAACATATACAGTATATGTAACAGGGCAAAAAAGGAAATAGATACCTGTTATAAGTGTACATTTTCAGTGAAAAATAGATATCCAAGCCTCATTTAACTGGAAATTTCGCTAACATCATACATAAAATGAATTTGACAATGTTGCTTTTGATTGAGTATATGTTGTTTGCATAGGATTTTAGACCATAACCGTAAAATTAATCATAGCGCTTTTGTGAATTCTAATGGCACCTATGTGGATTTGTTAGTGTGAGATATATTGTTGTACATTGCAGGTTTTGGCTCTTTTCAGGCTTTGCTGAAATATTGAATCTTTATTTTTTTTCTAGGGGTCTTCTAACGGAGAAGGCGGCCCCATTAATGAACATTATACACAGTATTTTCAATCTTATCCTGAAGTTCCGTATACAGCTTATCTCTCAGCCATGGGTTTGTGACAAGGAAAAGCAGATAGCTAGCCACCCCAACTACACACTAATGCAGCAGTCTTACAATACTTTCAAGTATTACTCTGACTTTTTGTTTGAAGGTAGGTCCATTTCCTATATGTTCTGTTCTATTATGAACAGTTTGGACTTTTTTTATATCCTTAATTTGGAATATCCTTAATTGCAGCTTTCTAAGTACACCGGCCACAAACCTGGTCAAGGTGTGAGTAAAACCTGGATAACCATCTTAATAATCGGTAGATCTACAGATATAGGCAGCTAATGCTGTATGCAAATCTCAATTTGTGAAAAGTAGTTTTGGCCTAAGTCCTCCCTATTGGTCAGTAAGACAGAAGATCACGTTGAAGTACCAATGGAGAAGCTTGGGAGGTGAGAGTGGATAGGCCGAGCTCAACTTTTTCTGTAAAAACAAAGATCTGCATGCAACATCACCTGTGAATATCTAAGGATATGCTGATCAATTTTTTTTATAATTCAATTTTTATTACATTTTTTTACATTTAGGACAAACCATACAATACAAAAGATATATAAAAACAAAGAAAAAAATTAAAGAGTAGACTGTATATATACACTTTTTTGTCTTTGCTCTTCTACCATAAATCACTTTTCTCAATTATATCATTTATCTAATAAACCCTTCTATACAGTATTTAGAACCCACCATCCCCACCTCATCCAAACCCAAACAACCTAAAACTCCCAAAGAAAAAGAAAAATGCTGATCAATTTAATGGGTTTATCTATTTATATATTTGAGATTTGCATATTGTCCATTATTGGAACTACCCATCAAAAGACAATATGTGAGGCTTGAACTACTATGCTGATGTTCCACATGTAGTAACATATGAGGAATAACAAATAAACCCGCTAGTAGAACTATTGCTTGTTTAACCTCTTCAAAGTTTGTGGCTTGTTTGGACATGGGCAGTAGAACTTGTTTTTAGCTAATCTGGAGCTCCTATATGTTGTCCCTGAGCAAAAGTAAATTTCTGATGGCTACTGCTGTGATCCTCCAACAGTGCAGTAGATTATGTGATATCCTTCTAGTACTTCTGCATGGGCTTCCGGCTCTGTTACAGGGTAGGGGTGAAGATGCACATACGCAGAATACACTTTTCTTCTCTCCTATCATTGAGAATAGGACGGATCAGTCGGGTCAGACACTTTTTTTCAATCATTTGGATAATATATTGTGCAAGTGCAGGCTGCTGGAAGCACTGATCAGAGTTAGTTATCACACTCAAGTCTTAAATTAGAATTCCAGGCTTTTACCTAAATAAGCTTTTTCACTTACAGCTTTCAGAATTTGTAAAAGATCCCCCCCCCCCCCAAACCATACATTTTCTGAAAGCAAATGGCCAGTAGAAAAAAAGTAAGTGCTACTGATTTTTAAGGCAGCGCGATATTTGCGCAATTGTTTATCAAAACAATATTTTTGCTGCAAATACACTAAAATCATTAATAGTGCACATAAACACAACATAACTCACAAAATTCAAGCTAAAGCATCGTTCACATGTGGCATACTAAAGTGTACGCCCATGGAGGGCCATGTTTCCCCCGCACAGGGATGTACAGGTGTTCCATGCATCCCCGTACAGGCAGGTCCATTTATGTCACTTGGGATGCAACGGCTGCACAGGCATAGCTGCTGTTGCCAATCTGACATCCGTGTGGGTACATGACCCTGAATTCAGACAGTGTGAGCTCAGGGATATGCATGCGGACCTACAGTGATGTTAAATTGGGAGCAACGGCTCTGTTTATGCAGTTGCTACATCCCAAATGACATCAATGGGACGGCCTGCAGAGAGATGCACGGAACACCTGTCCATCCCTGTAAAGGTACGCTATGTATGCCCTGTGTGAACAAGGCCTTAAGGCCCCTTTCACACAAGCAGACCGATCGGGTCTGCCTGTCCGTTTTTAGGGCGGGCTCAATCGGGACCACACATTGTTCTCTATAGAAAGGTTGATGTAAATGGACATGTGTCAGTTTACACCTGCCTGCATCCGATCCAGTCCTGCCCACTCCACTAAAAACTAATGGATGGGGATTCCATTCCCCATCCATTTAGCAGATCGGATCAGTATCCGATGGAAATAAACAGGCAGTCTGTTTCCACCCGACCGCCCCATAGAGAACAGCGGACACTGACCTGTCAGCCTGTTAAGCGAGGATCAGCAGACAGATCCCCCGCTGAGCAGGCAGATCTGCTTGACGGAGTCCGCTCCATGTGAAAGGGATCTTACCAGGAGCCAGTCCATTAGGGGCGCTGGGGCTCCACCCCCCTACAGGGAGCAGGACTCATGCAATTGTATGAGGTTTTCATTTATTTTTTTAAGCCACATGTTTAGAGCCTGAGGCTCCAATTGGCTTGAAAAAGGTTGTGCTCAGGGCGCAAAGCATTACATCCTGAACCCACCCACTTGTGGCAATAGCGAATTAATATTTGCTATCATCTTCTGGCTTCTCCTCCTGGCCAATCAGGACGGATCGGGATGGCCGGGAGGAGAAGCTGAGGAAGCCATGGAGGGGACCGTCACCGTGGAGGGGTGAGTGCGGGTGGACCTGGGGGGAGCTTTACTATGTTTGTGTGTTTTTGGGGGTTTTTTTTGTTTTGGTTTTTTACTTTTTAATTTTTTTTTATTTGGGGGGGGGGAGGTGGTGAGATATCAGAGGTCTAAGCAGACCCCCATAACTTTTTTTTTTTTTTTTTTTTTTGAGATAGAGAAAGAGACCGAACATAGCACTTTACAGATTCCTCATTCATTCAAGTATTGATATTTCTCATTCATTCATAAAATGACAGTCGTGGTTACTGTCAGTGGATATAGGAGCGATCACTGCCTATATCCACTGTACTACAGGGGGAAGCTTAGTAAACACCTGTTTACAAAGCCCCCCCTCCCCAAGCCTCAAACTTCCCCCCACCTGCACCCCCCAGCTTGTCAGATTGCCGGAGATCAATGCGGCCAGCATCTGCAGGCTGTGGGAGGGGAAGGAGGGATGCTGCTGGAGCAGGCTTGGATCAGGGGTGTGGGATTATGTGACTGGCGGGGGGGATGGCGGCAAACACATCTGGACCCCCCCCCCCCCAAGCAGCACTTGAAATAAGCAGGAGCAGCAGTGGAAGGATGCCGGGGAACCCTTTGAGGGGGGGGGGGGGGTTCTTAGTGCTGGGGGGAGAAGGGGGATGAAGAGGACAACAGAGTGTGGGGGGGGCAATTCAAGGTGAAAGTTAGAAGCAGGGGGAAGAGAATAATAATAGGTGGCAAGCTTTGTTTATGGGATTGTTCCTCTGCACACCTCGCAGGGTTACACATATAGGAGCTCGGGAGTTATGTCATTATTAGTATTAAACAGATCACAGTTATTAAATAAACTCTGTTTTTGCTTTTTTTGTATTCTAGTGGTAACCAAGCTTGTAAATCGGGGATACCAACCACATCTGGAAGATTTCTTACTGCGTATTAACTTCAACAATTACTACAAAGAGAACTGAACAGAGACACATTATTTATATATGTCCAGTATAAATGTATAATAAATAAATTTATGTTTTGGTAAATACCCAAGTCTGTATATTTTGTTCCATAATGTTTTCTGTGAATGGCTGCATCTCTAGTGACAGCAACAAAGTGCTGTGTACGGTTGGCCTACAAATGGCAGCCTTCATTTGTGTCAGTCATGGATCTGCAGAGACCAGCTCTGGCATTGTCATATGATTTCAGACAAGCAGCCTGTACCAGCTGTAATGTTTAGAAGGGACATATTTGTGTGTCGTTTTTTTTTTTTTCTTTAATTTATTTTTTGAAGCTGACCTCCAGGCAGATATAAGACACAATAATGCAACTTTCTTTATTACATTTATTTTTAAATGACATTCGTATAAGTATCTGAATTTGACTTTGTGTCAATCTCTTTCAATTCCCTGTACAGCGGCACTCAGACAGGGAAGGCCAGGACTGGCAGCCTTTTAGGTGTGCTTTATACAAATGTGTTGACAAGAACCTGATGATAGAAGTGAGCAGAGAGATGACTAAGGCTGGCCATAGACGGTTCCTGCTGAACTGGCTGAGATTCAAACCATATGTGGGCAGGCTGAAATGTATCAACGTTGATCAATCAACTTAGGTACAATCCAGCCTGCCAGATTTTGCATGTGATTATCGCTAGCAGCAGTAATAGCCACTAGCAAAAATCACTGTGTTCTCCCAGTGGGGACGGCTTTGTCTGCCAGGGGAACACAATGGCTCCGCGGGAGGGATTCCCATCAACACTAACTTTTGTTGATGGGGGAATCAAGCACATTTTTTTCTGCAAGCCCAGTGGGCTAAACGAAAAAAAAAAAAAAACTGAGGAGCTTGCAGTACTAACTATGCAATGTTAGTACAGCGATCTCCCCACTGAGCTGACCCCGCCTCCCCTCTCCCCCAGAACACACTGGTTAGCACTCAGGCAATAGCGATCAGCTGCTGGTTTTCCAGCCGCTTCAACAGAAACTGGGTGATATTCGGCCCTTGTGTACCAGCCTTTAGGCCTCAAAACAACCTTATCCTTGTGTAACAGTTACAAGATAAGACAAAGCTCAGAGACTCGCCTTGCAGAAATAATAGGAATAAGGAAGCCAAAAAAACTATGCAATATTGTACTCAACTGTCTGTTTATCTATTAGGTAATGTTTAAGCAGAAATCCTGCACGTTTATGTGCTTCCCACATACACAAATTAAACCTATATAAAATAAGTGCAGCATTACCATATATGAACCAATCAATACTTGAATCACACGTTCCTGTATATAAAATCTATACTAACGTATAATGATATTGTGTATCATGCAATTGCAAATGTCATGAGCCCCTGATGAAGTCATATGTAATGTAACGCTTAGGTGCAGACCTGGGTGACATTATCATGCTGCACCTTTTAAGTAGCTGAAGTATATCCACAGAGAGCAGTGCCATAGATTTTTAATGTGTTTGCCTGGTGGAGTCGCATTTGCAAGTGATTCACTAAGTGCACAGCTTAAAGCTGAACTCAGGGGAAATTTTATTTTTTCCTTACCTTGCAGAGGGGCTGTACCCGCATTGCATGGTTTAACTGCTTATTTTGGTCTATAGGGTCTGGAGAGCCGAGATATACTCACCATAATCCTCTGATCCTCCCAGCCCAAGAACGGTCCTTTCACCTCCTGCGCCCCTCACAGTCCAACAGTCGGCTGTTCCTGACATCATGTCCATAGACCGGTTCTGTATGTGAAGACATCAGGACCAGTTCCGCTTTTTTGAAGGATCAGGTGAGGAAAGGCTGTACTCTCCCCTAGACAAAACAAGCAGGTAACCCATGCAATGTGGGCACAGCCCCACTGCATGAGGAAAATGTTGCTTATGATAGTTTAACCACTTCCAGGCGGTGACAGATCATGCTGCTGCGTGGCCCCGGGAGGACTCCCGGAACGACAATTGACTGGGCGAGACATTTAACTTTACGGGAGGACCTCCTCCCAGGCCGGCGCTGCTGTGTGATCATTCACAGGCTGTGTCCACCAGACACAGCCAATGACTAATCACTGTACCGACCTGCTGCCAGTACCATGTGATCAGGGCGGCAAATTTGACAGCAGGGTGGCAGCAGAGAAACTCTAGTTTGTAGCCCCTGATTCTGATGATCTCAATGTAAACATCTGAGATTTCCTGGAACCATATGCCCCATACTATGAGGTAGTGGGAGGTGCCTCCCCATAGCGAAGAGGCGGGTTTTAAGGTCTAAGTCTTATGGCAGAAATGGGTTCCAGGTTTGGCCTTTGACCCTGAGGAATGGGAAATAAGAGTTTCCTCTCCTGGGCCAATGGCTTGCTGTAATGACTGTAATGCTATATTTTTACCTTACGAATTAGATGTTGATCGTATGAACAGTTGAGTAGAGCTCATCATACAAATTACAAATCTTATTGTACAATCTTTTAGATCTGCCAAGTATGTAGTGAAAGAGGGCCTGCTTGATTTGATACAAATTGATTGGAAGGTTTAGGGAGGGCCTAATTTTACATAGCTTTACCAAAACTAAAGTTGATTGGTCAAAATGCAATGTATCGTGAGCTTATAAGTGGTTCTGTTATCTATTATAAAACAAGGAATCTGGTTATTCTATACTGAACTCCAAATATCATTCCTCCAACTTTCAGTTACTCAGTCCTGTGTTTCCATATCATATGTCCGTATTACAACGGGTGGAATTTAGAAAAATGCAGCGCAAGTCAAGCATTACATTTTAGGAAAAATCCTGATACCCAATGTTTTTAGGCACAAAAGTATAGGCTTTTAGGCCCATAGAAATGGATAAACACAAAAAAATTGCATGTATCACATGTTTTTTGAACATATACAGTATACACCAAGAAAATGCATCAAATAATTCTCAATTTTTCTAATGAATATTGGAGCAACAGTGGCCAGTGACTGCAGCAGACACTCAATACTGACTGTACTGCAGCAATGGGATGTACTAATGTTTAAAGATGAGTGCATTTGTCAGGACTGTCTAACTGCCATGATGCTCTCTTCCATTGCTCTCAAGGGACTTATTACAATGTAAAACAACTTTGTAAAAATATAAACAGATTCCTTTTCAGTGTGGGATTTCATTGGTGTGGGTGCTCACATATAAAAAGTAATACAATCCCATCCACATGGCACATTAATAGTGGCAAGAAGAGCAGAGTGGGCTTCCAACAGAGCTTACCAAATAAATAAGGTCTCAGAGCCCTCCTTCACATGCACACAAAAAGAAAAAAAAACAAAAAACAAAACACAGTACTGAAAACAATCATTTTATATGAGGTTTGTTTATTTTGAAATTGTATTTAACATGTAAATTAACTGAACACAAAAAGGTCTTTTTATGTTCTAATGCTTATGGAAATGTACTCATCGAACATTTTTTGGCATAAAAGACCATTGAAGAAAAAAATGTAGAAAGAAGAGTGACTCGGACCAATAACCTTATTACCCCGTAAACACCTGATGTTTCAAAGCACAGCCACAAATTTAAATTATTAAAGCGAACCTGTCCTAAAACATATGCAAACTGTCACTACTGACTTCATTTACAGTCATCATTCCTGGACAAATATGCAGAGTTAAAGTCCCATATCTTGACTTGGCATACTAGTCCTGAATCAGTGACTCGAAATGCTAAAGCCAGAATCATCCAAACATGCCTAGCATTTTCAGAAGGGGGATCAGCAATGGAGGCTTCCATATGTATCTCATGGCAGGTATCTATTAAAGTGCAACAAGATTGTATAAAAAGTAAAATTGCTAGCAGGGCAGGATCTTTACAGAAAAGGCATGCTATGTCTCTTCTGTAATAAAACAAACTTACATCTTTAGAAATTACAATGAGCTGTACATTGTATATTCTCCCTGCCAAAACAAATGAACTCCTGTGCACATGTATGGGGGGTTAGGTTATCAAGATTACCAAAGATCCCAACCCAGAATAAGACTGGGTGAAGATGTTGGTGTCGGCACGAGAGAGATGGGAGAGGAGTCAAGTCCTGCATTAGAATAGTTGTCGGCACTGCAAGAGCATGAATTACAATCGGGGAGAAAAAGGTCCATCTGCAGTATGTGAGATAATAAAATTGTCTAAAAATCTTGTAATGTAGAAACAGATACTGTGGCCATCTAAAATATTACTACATTCAAAAGAAAAAGTATGGCCAAAGCTCTTTTAGCCATACTTTATGGGCCACAGGAGTGCCCTTTTGGTCTCCTGTGACAGAGAGTCGGCTTACAGTGGGCTACTGCAGTCAGCTGACATGGCAGAGACGCTCCAGGCTCTTGAAGGATCCCAGTCATACTGTCAGGATTCACCCAGCTGCTTAACTGACAGCTGGCTCTCAGGACATGGCTGAGAGCCAAAGCCAGCTGCACCCACCTCCTCCTCTGCCCAGAACTCCAGTGACTGACAGTCACTGGTCTCCACTCTGAGCAAACAGGGGTCTTTATTTCATTAAATAAACCCCCATAGTGATATAATAAAATGATGCATAAATTCCCCACCCTAAAAAAAACAAAACACATTTATCTCTATCCCAAGGTAATCTCACACTGTACATTTCTCCCACACACACAAACTTCACTTGCCCATTAAAACAAATCAATACACAATCTGCTATTTTATGAAAAATCAATATAAAAAAAACCAAATCTATATCCTCCACCTATCTTTGTAACAAGGTACAGTCTGTACAAAGGCACAGAGTAAGCAGCAAAAAATTACCTGAATATGTCCATTAAGTGCAATGGTTTCATTTCCCAATTGCAACATTTTTGTGCGTATAAAAAGCATCAAGCCCATTATAACATGTTTTAAATGAATGTGATGACGTACACAATGCTAAAACATGCAACAAGCACTACAGTGGTTAACATCAGGCCAAAATACGTCACATTCCTGAATTGATATTTTTGCCGTCATGTATAAATTACATTTGGATTCTATAGGTTTTAATGGTAAATAAATATTTTGTAACAATTTTTCTCCCCCAATAGGCCCCTTGCACACAGGGCTATCTAACGGCTGTGTGCACCTCACAGCATTTTAGAGCATTCGTTCCTGATCGCATAAGGCCCTAAATGGGAGCACCACTTGGTATAACATTTAGCCCTGTCCAGCCGCAGCCTTCCATAGACTGGCAGGCAGCGGGGCTGGATGCTGTAACTGTGCCACCAGTGCGCACCAACATGCCAGGAGGATACACAGCAGCTAGATGTCCTCATGTGCAAGCGGCCTTAAATGGTTATACCGTTACCAAAAATCCAAATGTAGTTTAAAAAAACATATGTGCTTGTTAGAATTGGCCTTGTTGATCTCTTTTTCTGCATGAAAACAGAAAACTACCAACAAGGCTATTATGAGGATCAGGTGACACATAGCTCTGTAGCCCAAAGTGGAGGTTTCCTGCTATATGGAATTCTGGAAAGATTTGTGGGCCTATAGACAGCAGAAGAAGCACAAGCTTCCAGACGTTCTTCTTCAGCAAGCTCAGGGATTTCTTCACTTTCCACCACTTCATAAGGATTTTCCAAAATCTTCAGGACATGCCTCACCTGGTGATCAATTTAAATATCACATATTTAGAAACAGAATGTCTTCCAGGCAAAGTCTCTCGCATATAAGCTCAAATCAATTGTGAACATTGGTGTTAGGGACAGAGAAGGTTTGGTACAACAGTAAACCCATTAGGGTTAAAGAAAACATGACAGATAAATTTGTGGACTGGCACTGCTGACCACCATCCCAACATGCTAGCAGCCACCCACAATAATAATTCTTTAAAGCAAACCCGTTCTTTGCCCATAAAAGGGTATAACAGGTTTGTTTGAAATTGACTGTAAAGGGTACTTTACAAAAAAAAAAAAAAAAAAACACAACACACACGTTATACTTACCTGCTCTGTGCAGTTGTTTTGCACAGAGCATCCCTGATCCTTCTTTTCTCAGGTCCCCGGCCAGCGCTCCTCTTTTCGGTGTGCCACCATAGGAAGTCGCTTCCTATTGTGGCGCATCTGCAGGCTTCATCGTGCCATGCTGCCTTTATCACCCTAAAGGGAAAGTTCTGCTGCATGCCCCCTCCTTTTAAAACCCTTTTTTTGGGAGAAGGTTGGTACCTGGTTTTCACAGGTACCTGCTTCCAGTCAGATCACCTAGGTTACATAGTAGGTGAGGTTGAAAAAAGACACAAGTCCATCAAGTCCAACCTCTGTGTGTGATTATGTGTCAGCATTACATTACATATCCCTGTATATTGCGGTCATTCAGGTGATTATCTAATAGTTTCTTGAAGCTATCAATGCTCCCCGCTGAGACCACCGCCTGTGGAAGGGAATTCCACATCCTTGCCGCTCTTACAGTAAAGAACCCTCTACGTAGTTTAAGGTTAAACCTCTTTTCTTCTAATTGTAATGAGTGGCCACGAGTCTTATTAAACTCTCTTCTGCGAAAAAGTTTTATCCCTATTGTGGGGTCACCAGTACAGTATTTGTAAATTGAAATCATATCCCCTCTCAAGCGTCTCTTCTCCAGAGAGAATAAGTTTAGTGCTCGCAACCTTTCCTCATAACTAATATCCTCCAGACCCTTTATTAGCTTTGTTGCCCTTCTTTGTACTCGCTCCATTTCCAGTACATAAGTGCTGTACAGTACAGGTGATTCCACCAAAAAGCCCCTTCCCTGCCCACAACATTCTGGGACACGTCACAGGTTCCAGAAGCTGCGGGACCAACCACAAAGCACAGTGCAGCTCATGCATGTGCCTTGGGGAAGCCTCAGGCGTCACAGCCGGCTTCCCACAGTTAGCATGCCGGGGAGCCAAAGACTGGCAAGGAACTGGCCCAGGTGAGGACAGTGCTGGATCCCTGGACAAGCAAGTGTTATTTTATTAAAATGTCAGCAAGCTGCTGACTTAATTATTTTCAAACTAACTGAAGTACCTCTTTAATGTGGGGCAGGAGGTCTGACCTCTAAACAGCTCCCTCTAGTGGGAGCACCATTCTGCTGGGTACTTTTCAGTAAATTTAAACCACCATATTGGCATTTTTGTTTTACGCTGCGGTGACAAGTAAAAATGCATACGTTTTAGGCATTTCCCTGCACCAGACTGTGGGCGGAGGTGAAATTAGATTTATTAAAAAGGGGAATGGTTTGTATATCACCATCTATGAGGGTGAAAGACTTCATTATTGCTGCTACATACATTAAGATAAATGTAATCACAACTGATAGGTAAGCATTAGTGGAGATTAAGGATAGAGTTGAATCATTACCTCTGTAAAGTCTCCATTCTCAGCTGCCTCTATGGCATTCTGGGCTATATAATTTCTCAGGATGTGTGCTGGGTTGTTGGAATTCATGATTTTTACCCGCTCTGCATGTAAAGTCTTAATGTCTTCAGAATGTTCTTGTTCTTTTTCCAAGCGTGCACTGAAAAAAAAAAAAAAAAAAAAAAAAAAAAACGCTAGTTAGCAGTCTTACCATATAGGGGTGAATATATACTATAAACTTTAATGTCATATAAGCTATAATCTTTCACGTTTCCTTTTCTGTTTACATCCATTTAGGGTACCTGAGGCCCACACTATGGACGTTAACACAGGCCTTAAAAAGAAGACGTATGGCCAAAGTTCTTTTGGTCATACTTCTGTGGGTCACAGGAGTGCCTTTAGTTCTGCACTCTTAACCCAGATTCAGCTGACCGTAGGCTAAAGCCTGCTATCAGCTGAGATTAGAGAGCTGCCCCAGGCTCTGCAGGGATCCCAAAAATAATGTCGGGATCCGCTCAGATGGCTGACCGCCAGCAGACTTAAGACTCTCAAGCGTGCTGCTGGGAGATTGAGCCAGCAGTTCCTGTGCCCTCCACAGTCTGGCCCTCCAGTGAGCAGTGGAGGGGCAGAGCATAGAATGGCGGCTTACAGTCACCACTCTGTGCTCAGGGCAGAGCCGAGAACTCATCGATCAGTTCTTGGTGTAAGAAGTGGCCGAGGTCTTCGATCGCTCAGTTGTCAGTGTAGAGGAGGTGGTGGGAGACAACTGCAACATCGGATCGATGCTGCCTCCACATGGAAGGAGGTGAAGGAGGGAGTGAGTATGTTCGTTTTTTTTCTTCTTTTCTCGCACCTTTTTTTTTTTTTTTTTTCTTTTTTTAACCCTCCCAATTCTCTCATTCCGTCATAACACCCCCCCTCCACATGTTCAGATATTTACTTTTTTTTTTTTCCCTTAAATGCCTCTTTAAAAGAAACACCCCCAACTCACGTGTAGGTGTGGTCTCTACAGCCAGACCTTAAACTAAAAAAAAAAAAAAAAAAAGAAAAGTTGGGGAAACCAAACTAAGGAGAGTATGGCCCCAAACATTATCTGCCTACATTTTAATTACAGAAAGCACGTTAAATGTCTGTAATAAACATTTTTTTGATACTAATAAAGTCGAAATTGATTTTTAAAGCCACGTGTCTCTTTTAGGAAGCTACTGTATGTTTAGGACCATATTCTCCTTAGTTTGGTTTCACCTATTTCTTTTTTTTTTAGATTAGTTGCCTTTATTCTTGCCCTGCATCCCAGGAGGCTGGGGGGTTTTCTACTACGCATGGGTTGTGTCATCTGAAGGGCCGGCTGTTTTTACTGTCAACCCCCTGATGATATGCCGCCACTCTTGCATCTCACTATACTGGAAACAGGCAGCTCACCCATCAGTTTTGCTTTGGCTTTTTAGGAACTTAGAAATGCTAAGGCCCCATTCACACCTGATCGTTTTGTAGCTTGAAGCTACAAAACGCTGGAGGGGAAAAAAAAAATCAATTCTCTATGGAGATGGTTCAATTCTCCACTCCAAAACGCCTGTAAACGCCACTCCAAAACGCCAGTAAAAACGCCTGAAGCTCAAAAAAGTTCTGAAGCTTTTTTTGTATCTCAATTCGGGCAAATTTGGGAATTTCTTTTTTACAATGGTGACCTTTTGACCTATACAAAAACGCAGCTAAAATGCGGTAAAAACGTGCGACTTTCTGTCTGAAAACGCTATGCTTAGGTGTGAATGCAGCCTAAAAAGGATGAAAAACTTGACTTCCTCCGTTCATTATTGGAAAAAACTTCATAAGAAAGCTAAAGTTTACTGGAATAAACATTTGTTCTTAAACTCCATGAACATGTTCAGACATGGAGAACATGCCCAAACACCCCTGCAGTACATACTCGCACACCCGTCCATTACAGTGTTAGGAAAATACCATATAGTATCTGTTCAGGATTTAAAAACCTTCATTACTATTAACTAATATTTCAGAATTTAGCTTGCAGGGAGTATTTCAGAGTTTGGGGTATCCATTGTAATGGTGAGATACTGCACAACTGACCCACCATGGTGCTCACTGTGTAAAGCCCAGTACACACCGGCCGAAAATCAGCAGGTTCAGCAGTAACTCAAAGTGTTGTTGATCAGTCACGCTGGAAAACAAGCAAGCATTCCGATTAGTGTATTCTTGCAGGTGGGGAGTCCCCCTCTCAGTATACAATGTCTCAGCCGGAGAGATCACTGCATCAACATCGCTTATCGCTATGTACAGATCTGTCTTTTTTTTTTCATTCAAACTACTGGCTGAACGAAAAAAAAAAAAAAACACACTCACTTAACACTGCAAGAAGCTCAGTAGACACATTCATGAACAGCAGAATCATATAAAGCAGGGATATGCAATTAGCGGACCTCCAGCTGTTGCAGAACTACAAGTCCCATGAGGCATAGCAAGACTCTGACAACCACAAGCATGACACCCGTGGGCAGAGGCATGATGGGAGTTGTAGTTTTGCAACAGCTGGAGGTCCGCTAATTACATATCCCTGATATAAAGGATTTAAGATGTGATACCTCCAGGAACAAGAAGCAAAAACTGAGCTTCTTCCTATACAGAGGGTAAAATCCACAGGAAGAACAAGGTGTGTTTTTGCCTAATGTCCATCATTTCTGGGCCTAGGACTTCTACTGGTGTGTCTGCTGTGTACCCCAGTGTAGGTTTGCAGAAATATTATTTTTGTACTACAATATACCTATATTTCTGAAGCCACTCTTTCCAGTGCTCTCGGTTATTATTCAGTAGATCCTCCTCGCTGGATTCCTGAAGTTTTTCAGATTTTTCCATATTTTCCAACTCTTTGCTTATGTTCGCTTTTGACCCAATCAGTGCAAATAATTGGGGATTGCTCTGTGCCAACATCAGCAACACTGAAAGTTGCCTGAAACCAGAATAAAAAAACAAAAAAAAAAAAACAAAGGAAAACGAAAAACATCAGTAATGCACTTTTACTTTGCTTTTTAGTTTTCAAGTCACTGGTACAAGCATAGAGCAGTACTCCACAGTACATAAAAAAAAGGTACATTGTAAAAGAAACAATATATTTTTACAAGTGTAAATTTGTAGTACATACTATTAATTAAATCACACTGAAATAAAGTTCCAAAAATTATCTAAAACAAAAACTTTTTCTATATATTTTCTAATACAGAGTTGTTTGGATATCTGCTAAAAATGTAACACCTAATAACATACTTAATACATATTGTATTTTCAAGCATTACTTGCAATTTTTTTTTTTTACTCTAAACCTCAATTCACAATGATGATCACATGTTATCTTAAAATACAACCTTAACAGTGAATACAGTGATCAGCGGTGCACCCTATTGGCTGTAGGCCCGTCTGTGAGCAGTCGATGAGTAGATCGCCTGCTCCTGAACAGGACTGGTCATAAATTAATCGAAATTTGTGGACAAACAAAATAAAGGGCACAAAGGCGTAATTCATTACAGTCTTTTTTTATTAGAAAAAAACAAATGCGTGCATACTCACAAAAGCCAAAAAAGGTATAAGCCCAGGTTCACATGGATGCGATTTGACATGTCAAATCGATGGCAATTGCAGCGCCCGAATCGGTGCGACGCCGCATTTGTGGCATCCCCACTGATTCCCAAAAGTAGTTTCTGTACTACTTTTGGCGATTTCGGGGTGCGATTTTCATTGACATCTGTGCAGGAACCCGCACAGATGTCTCTGAAATCACCCCCAGAGTGGGGACTGACATGCGGGAATGAAATTTCCACAGCCAGTGTGAACCAGGGCTAAAAAGTGTTATATAAAACCCAGGAGCCAGAAGTGGTAACACTCAGGATTCTCATGTATGACAAACTGTCACTGATATGTTTTGAGGAGGAAGAGGGCATGTCCCTCGAAACTTGATCGTCGATCTCGGGAGGGCAGCATTGAAAGAACGATCCTGTCTTGACAAAGACCTGATTATATCATCCTACATTATATATTCGGCTTCTCAATGCCACTGAGCGCTACGCTGTCAAAATGTGAATTTTCTTGTGTGACAGATTGAGACCTGACCTCTCCCTGCTAAACAGGCCACATTTTGATCCATCTATGGCCAGCTTTAGTGGGTTGAGCCTTTAGTTTCAGTCTGCAAGGCTAGGATACTAATAATCAAGTTAGTTTCTATTCTAAACCAGACAGACAACCACAACAATTACTTATCTGTGACTGCAGGCCTACATGATCACTGGCAGCCAGTGGGAGGAGTATGTTGTGACTATGACATGCCAAGCAGGCGTGGCCACACATATACTACAGTTAGACACCAGAATTAAAACAGCTGTACTTCCCTTGATACACAGTTATATATTAACTGTTGATCCGGCCAGTAAATCCATTTTTTTATTTTATTTCCTTGAACAGGGCAATGAGGCTTTTTGCTCTGCATCACAAAAGGTTTAAACCATATAAATAGAAGCTGATCATTGAAAGCACCACTGTCAGCATAACAGTTTGTCCCAATCCCTATCACTTTTGCTAAAGAGGTTGATCTGTAGATAAAAGTGGGGGAAAATGACAGCACCTCAAATAAAAAAAATTAAAAAAAAATGAATTCATATAATTAAATCTTTCATTACAGGTATTAACCCCCTTATCCAGTCACAGGAATAAAAGGTTTGCTATAATGGGTTATCAAACTGCAAATGCCACTCAGAGTTCTTTCATCACTTAACTACCGACCTTTAGTAAATTTACTGCTACAGGGCGGCCGTTCTGTGCAAATTATATATATATATATATATATATATATATATATATATATATATATATATATATATATATATATATATATATATATATATATATATATATATATATATATATATATATATATATATATATATATATATATATATATATTTATTTATTTATTTATTTATTACACACAAAAATTCTGCACACCCGCCTAGGGGGCGCATTCACACACCGCTATTTCTTATGACAGATGATCTGCCAGCACCACGTTAACCCTTGTGAGTGCCTTTTTTAATCATTGTGTTTTTATACATTTTATTGTTACACTTAGATGGCAGCACCTTCTCCTTCAGTTTTCAATTAAAGTTCACAGAGGCCATCAATACCCTCATTGAAGAAGAGCAGCAGCCATTTATAAAGTGAACTTATTCCACATTGGCTTTTATCCCATGTACTGACATTCTAGCTACAATGGGTCAAAGATCCACTCTCTGTTTGCGCTAAGGGATTGTTCTTTATTTTTATTGTTGGTGGATTTTGAGTCCCTGCCAAGCAGGGAATAAAATCCATTACATCTCCTGGCTGGTTTTACATGGGCGGTTCGATTAGGTCCGCCTGTCAATTTTTCAGGTGGAACAGATCAGACCAGCTTGTGCGCTCTATGGAACGGCGGGTGTCAGCAGTAGGGTTGCCACATCATCCCTTTAATCCAGGACACATATTAATTACACAGTTCTGTGGCTGATTAAGGTGGCAATTAAACTCACTTGGTGCCTTATCTGCATTAAATCAGCCTCAGAACCTGTGTAATTCATATGTGTCCTGGATTAAAGGGATGATGTGGCAACCCTAGTCAGCAGACCTGTATCTACTGGCACCTGCTAGCATCCGATTCGATCCTGTCCACCAAAAACAAAGGATGGGGGATCCATTCCCCATCCGTCCCACAGAGCAGATCGGATGGAAACAGACAGGTGGTCCTTTTCCATCTGACAGCCCCATAGGGAACAGCGGGGCTGTGTCCACTCCACTATGCGGAGTCATCCTCCGGCTCAGCTGGGGATCAGCGGAGATGCGCATTACGGAGACTGCCTGTGTAAAGCCAGCCCAAGTTTAACAAAAAAAAACAAACACCAAACACACACACAAACACTGGTTAGGCACATATTTAACCCTTTGATCGCCTTAGATGTTTAACCCCTTCCCAGCCAGTGTCATTAGTACAGACAGTGCATAATTTTAACACTGATCACTATATTCGTTTCACTGGTTCCCACAAAGTGTCAGTTACTGTCAGATTGCAGTACCGCTATAAGTCATTGATCGCCGTCATTACTAATATATAAAAATAATAATAATAATAATAATAATTCCAGTATAAATACACCATTTGTAGATCCTACAACTTTTGCGCAAACCAATCAATATACGTTTATTGTGATTTTTTTTACCAAAAATATGTAGCAGAATACGGGAAACAAACAGGGTGGTTGCCACCGCTCCAGGTAACCGGGTTCAAACTTCCCGTCCTCCGCTGTGTGGATAATTGTGAGAGCTCCAGGTGCCGGCAATTGCTATTCCAATGGTATATGTGCAATGGAAAAAATCTGGACAGCCGCACTCCGGATTGGAAAAGTGAAAATAAAATCCTCTTTATTGAAAAAATAATAACATGATTTAAAATCCATACATGGCTCTGTTGGAATAATGCAGCATAACCGCTAACGCGTTTCACGCTCCCATAGAGCGCTTACTCATAGCTGGTTTGTACGAAAGTGATAACCACTTATATACACACTATATGTCTACCACATGACCCCATATTAATTACTTAACTCTAAGCAGCTGATCGTAGGTTTGTGTGGGGTTTTGACATTGATGTGATTGGATGTGCGTCCTATAGTGGAATCACTGTTGAAGACATGAATGCATAAACGAAATGTGTTCATATTGACAATGTCAACATGTATAAACGATTAAAAAATTCTTTTAAAAAGGTATATATATATATATATATATGTATATGTATATATATATATATATACACACACACACATACACACACACACACACACACACACACACATATATACATACACATATACATACACGTATACCGTATATACTCGAGTATAAGTCGTCCCGAGTATAAGTCGAGACCCCTAATTTACCACAAAAAACTGGGAAAAACTTATTGACCCGAGTATAAGACGAGGGTGAGAAATGCAGAGGGTCAATAATGTCCATCTGCAGCTGCATGTCTCCCTGTGTCCTGTGCAGCCTACCTGTACCCTGTACATGTGTGTCCTGTACATGTGTGTCCTGTGTGCATGTGTGTCCTGTGTGCATGTGTGTCCTGTGTGGTATGTGTGTCATGTGTGTCCTGTGTGTCCTGTGTGCATGTGCAGCCTACCTGTGTCCTGTGTAGCCTTCCTGTGGCGATCTCCTTCCTCCCTGTGGCGATCTCCATCCTCAGACAGCGGCCGTGTGATGATACTGTTCGGCGGCCATTCCACAGTTCAAAAGCCGCGCCTCCTCCTCGTCTGTGATAGGCTGACCGCTGACTGCCTATCACGGACATTCTCTCATTCTCATACCACGGACGAGGATGAGAGAATGTCCATGATAGGCTGTACACTGACAGCTGTTTAGCCTATCACAGAAGAGCAGGAGGCGCGGCTTTTGAAAGCTGGAATAGCCTCTGTGCATTATCATCATACGCCGGCCGCCGTCTGCCTGCATGACACGCTGATCATGCAGACAGACGGCGCGGACTCGAGTATAAGTCGAAGGGAAACTTTCAGCCCAAAAAAAAGGGCTGAAAAATTCGACTTATACTCGAGTATATACGGTACATACATATATACACATTTGTTGAAATGGAAAAATTTCCAAATAATGTGAAGATGTGTGTAAACTGAAGACTGGGCAAAATATTGGCTCTCTATCTCAAAGATGCGACCAACAATGCCCAGACTCACAGTAATCCATGTGATGAGTGGGTGTTTTCCATTCAATCCCTACATGTATGGATATTGATCTTTGCGATACATAATCCAGGAACAAAGGGTAATAAGGTATATCACGCACTAATAGTCCCTTCGCTCCAGCTCACAAAAGCGCACTTCTGAAAACATGCATCACTCCGCATGGGATGCATTCATCCTGACTGGGCAACAAGGTCAACGTTGCTAGATGTACTGCTTTGAGGCAATCACATCTCTTGATGAATTGTCTCCAAATGTATGGGCAGAACTATATGAGGTAGGCAAGAATAGAGTAAAATGCAGTGTATGCACACATATCATTATTTTTTCTATACAAAAAGTGCTGTTAACCGTAAGAATGTGACCATCTCATTCAATACATATATCAATACGTGAATGACAATCTCACTAGACAAATAATTTTATAAATGAATGAAAAAATGAGCAAACAATCTACCTCCTTGCAGGCTATAACTCATAAATCTAATTAAGGTACATGGAGACCTTGTAAAGGTAATAATGACCATGTTCATATATGATGAAAATTATATCTGTAAAACTAGTGTTGTAGCCTGCATACAGCTACCGTTAAAGAATAACGTCTACTTAGAACCAGAGTTTGAACAACAGTGGATATGGCAGATATGACAAATAATTTCTTCTTGGTGTAAGTATATGTACATATCACTAATCATTCGCTTATATAAATAAATGGGTGTATGGCCTAATAAGAAAAATCAATTATTAGGGATATGTGAAGAGAAGGAACTGATATATCAATATGTACTCGTGTATTTTTTCTTAATTATCCACCAGAAAAAGTGTGAATGTATAACCTAGAAAAGAGGTGGGAGGAGAGGGACACAGGTGTGCTACTCAAGGACGTGTCTTCAAGGGTATTTTATTCATAAAAATGTGAAACGTCCCACTCAAAGTTTAACCCCCGCGGGATTCTAGTGTCTAATGAGAATATCCAAAGGAGTTCTCGTTTGCACAATATCTGGAATCTGTCACCTCCTCTCACCGGTGTCTTGATTTTCTCAATGCCCTGGATAACCAAACTGGAGGTATCTTTGTGGTGTGTGTAGATTCAGTGCTTTGATACATTTGTCAAATTCTCTTTCTCGATGTTATACAGGTGATCATGTAGCCTGTCCCTAAGATGCCGTTTTGTGCGTCCAACATATTGTACCTGGCAGCTGGTACATGTAATAACATATACCACAAATTTGGTGTTACAGTTTATAAACACAGGAATCAAAAAAACTCTTTTTGATTGCTGCATGATTTTATATGTTGACCCGTTTTAATGTACCCGCAGTAATTGCAAGTTTTTATTCCACATTTAAAGTTGCCTGTGAAATTGAGCCAATTGGATTTAGTACGATTGGTTGAAAACAAACTGGGGGACAATGAACGTCCCAATGTGGGTGCTCTACGGGATACAACCTTGATCCCTTTAGAGAGGATGTTATTATATATAGGGTCGTTGTACAGGACAGGAAGATGTTTCATGATAATTTTCTTTATTTGCTTGAATTCCGAACTCTATGGGCTAGAAAAAAAATAAATAAATAAATAAATCGGGATTCTGAGTGAAGTCCCCTTTTTGTGTTGAATTTTTCTGGATGTTTTTTTCTCTAGAAGTGAAGGTCTTGGGATGGATCTTACTGTATTGAGTGCCTTTTGTACTGATGTTTCTTTATAACCACGAGCTTTGAACCTGTTTGCCATATTTTTGGCCTCAGCTTCAAAGGTTTCAGGGGAACTACATAGACGTTTTAACCTCAAGAGCTGACTATATGGTATTCCTCTGATAGTGTGTTTAGGGTGTGCAGAGTCAGCTCCGAGTAGGGTGTTGCCACTGAGGGGTTTTCTGTACAGGCTGGATTGAATAGCATCACCGGACCCTGCCAATTTTACGTCAAGAAAATCTATGGATCTGGATTGCAGGTTTCCCATAAACTTTAAGTTGAATGGATTGTCATTGAAATATGCAAGCCAGATATCCAAATTTGCCTCCCTATCTGATGTAATGAACAACAAGTCGTCTATAAAGCGACAGAAAAAGACGGTGTCTTTACGGTGGGGACTATCCGGTCCAAAGATGCGCGACCTCTCCCACCAGCCCATATAAATATTGGCCAGTGAGGGGGAAAATTTGGCTACCATAGAGGCCCCACATTTTTGGAGAAAATAGTCCCCGTCGAACATAAAAAAATTATGTGTTAAAAGGTACTCCAGAGCTTGTACAATAAACTGTTGGAGAATCAGAGAGAGTTTACCCGTTTTCCTGAGAAAATAAGCAACTGCCTGGATCCCCAGATGACGTGGGATGCTAGAGTACAAACTAGACACATCACAGCTGATCCATCTAAAGTTGTCTTCCCATTTGATGTTTTGCAGTTTGTTCAACAAATTGTTTGTATCTTTTATGTGACCAGGGAGGCTGTTGGCTATTGGTTGTAGATGGGAGTCTACCCACTCCCCTAAAAATGTTCATTTAAAGAACCTATCCCCGCCACTATAGGTCGTCCTGTAAGGGGATTTAACCCTTTATGGATCTTTGGTAAATGGTGGAACACTGGTGTTATGGGGCATTCTGGAATGAGAAATTCTTTCTCCCTGGGAGTAAATATACCAACTTGTATAGCTCTGTCTATGAGTGTGGAGAGCGTGTTTTTGAAAGGAATTGTGGGGTTGGAAGGTAGTTTCTGGTATGTATGCGTGTCAGACAGTTGGCGCAAAGCTTCTCTTTTATAAACTTCTGCATCCAGAACCGCCACCATACCCCCTTTGTCTGCGTTTCTAATAACAATCTGGTCATCCGCGGAGAGCCTCTTAAAAGCTTGTCTCTCTTTGACGGACAGATTGTCTTGTACAAATTTCTTTCTGCTACAGCTGTGAGCCAGGTGTACCAGGTCCCCCTCTACCATTTTTTGGAATGAGTCAAGATTCTTACCTCTGGCAGCCACCGGATAGAAATCTGACCTACCCCTAGAGATCTCCATATGAACATCTGTGGGATGTGGAGGAAAAGGATCTGACTCCTATGCCAAATCAGTTAAATCCTGTAAAGCACAGTTATCAACGAATAGTATGGGTGAATCTTTTCGAAACGATTTTGGACATTAATAAATTTTCAAGGACTCTAACTCTCAAGAAACACTTTTTCGATAGTGCAGTGGATGAGCCTAATGGGTCTGTAGACAGCTGTGACACAGGTGAGTCCCCCTCTTCACCCATACTATTCGTTGATAACTGTGCTTTACAGGATTTAACTGATTTGGCATAGGAGTCATACATATATATATTATTTCTTTCATTTTTTCTTTTTCAACGTACACACTAACAGTGATGTTAAACAGGCACTTTTTTCACTACATGTATATACACTTAACGTTCACTCCATGCACTGTTCATATCGTCCCTCGGCTACCAGCTCACACAGTCTGCACACACCTGCATCTATCTGCATGACATTTTACACGTTTATACGTTTGAACGTCAAGCTCCAGCACCCATCTCAGTTCTGTGGTTTTTGAGAACAAAAAATATGTTTTCTCAGAAACCTTTAAAAGAATTTTTTAATCGTTTATACATGTTGACATTGTCAATATGAACACATTTCGTTTATGCATTCATGTCTTCAACAGTGATTCCACTATAGGACGCACATCCAATCACATCAATGTCAAAACCCCACACAAACCTACGATCAGCTGCTTAGAGTTAAGTAATTAATATGGGGTCATGTGGTAGACATATAGTGTGTATATAAGTGGTTATCACTTTCGTACAAACCAGCTATGAGTAAGCGCTCTATGGGAGCGTGAAACGCGTTAGCGGTTATGCTGCATTATTCCAACAGAGCCATGTACGGATTTTAAATCATGTTATTATTTTTTCAATAAAGAGGATTTTATTTTCACTTTTCCAATCCGGAGTGCGGCTGTCCAGATTTTTTCCATTGCACATATGCAGCAGAATACATATTGGTCTAAATTTATGAAGAATTTGTTTTATTTTATTGGATAGATTTTAGAGCAGAAAGTAAAAAATATTGTTTTGGAAAATTGTCAATCTTTTTTTGTTTATAGCGCAAACAATAAAAAACCCAGAGATGATCAAATACCACCAAAAAGAAAGGTCTATTTTTTTTGGGGGGGGGGTATACATTTCACTTATGTACACATTGCATGACAGCGCAATGGTCAGTTAAAGTAAGTCGGTGTCGCATAGCAAAAAATGGCCTGGCCATGAAGGGGGTAAATCTTCCGGAGGTCAAGTGGTTAAAGGTCATAATGCAGGCAGTGAAATCATTGAGCATTTCATTTATTGTACAATGCCAGATATTTTTTTATTTTACCTTGGATCCATTTTAGGCTTGTAAACAACCTTTAATTCCTCCAAGGTAGCACACTGTTCAGTGACTGAGCTCAAGAAGTCATCAATATCAGAGGAGCATCCTGAGAATTTACTGAGAACCCGGAAAGTGTTGGTAAAATCTGAGCCTAGAGCAAGACATTATTGGGGCGGAATGTCATCAACATGGTGTGTGATACGCACAGCATAATCAAATAATTATCTATCACTTCTGGAATAAAGTCCATCCCTATATTGCCCCTTAAGAATACCAAGAAATGTACACAGGGAAAAAAACAAATCAATAAAATAAGCGCAAATCGTTTACAGAAGCCAATCAGCATTTGCTAAAATACTGAACGGTTCAAAAGGCAAAATTCATAACTAGAGTGTACAAGAATACAGATTAATTTATATATATAGCATTTTATATCAAAATTTACATTATCCAGCTACTGTGGTGAGATGTCAAATTACTCAAAGTTGCTACCAAATGGACTTCTGTTCAGAAATGACAAAATTCCTGTCTAATGTAATTTGAATGTATCTATATTTTTTGCCTAACGCAAATCATGACTAGTCATCCACATTTGCATTGTTAGAAGAAATGGTCTACTGTTCGCTTTTTGAACCCCCCCCCCCACCCCCCCTTACGTCAATTTACGTTACCTTAACTATCCAATGTTAGTACAGCAATATCCCCTGCTGTTCCATTGTGTGCTGACAGTGGGACCGCCCAACCCCCCCCCCCAGAACACTTCCGATCAGCACAATGGCTCAGAGCACTGACTGAAGACCTCTTTCAGGCATAGGCTACTTTCTATTGAACCGGCCGATGCCGCCCAACATTCAACCTGTGTGTACTAGGCTTTAGTGTGACTGTGGAAGGAATCCTTGTATTACTAAGGGCTTGTTCACACTTGACAAAATTTCTAACGCTTAACAAATGCTCCTATAGCGTTAGTACGGGCGCTAGACTCGCGATAATGAGCTTTAGTATGGGTGTTGGACCGGTGTTTTACAAGAGTTAAAAATGCTCCCCAAAACACCCTATGCTCAGTTTTTAAGCGTTGAGAAGTGTGAAGCATGTTAAAAAACTGCTCCACAAACGCCTATTCCATTACAGTAAATAAACGAATCTTAACGCCCTGCAACTGCCTGTCAGAATGTTTGCGAAATGTTACCATAGACTTGACTGGGAGGCGTTGAAAGGCTTCAAACTCCTCCTGACTCGACATAACGCTTCATGTTTTGATAATGTGAACAGCACTATGTGCTGTCCATTGTTTCATTTGCATAGGCGTTTGAGGGGCATTAACGCCCCTCTAACACCTGCTTTTAATGCCAGTGTGAACTTGGCCTAACTGAGGTGATAAAATTGAGGAGCGCCCTTGGGATGAAGAATCTCACCTGTAAGATTCATGGTGTCCAATAAATCAGAGATTAACTTGCTGTCCTCGTCCAGTTGTAGTTTAAGAAGTCCCAGCTTCTTCCTCATCTTTTGCATATAGTGTCTTTGAAATTCTGCATCATATTCTTCTTCAAGTATATTTTTACTTATGTCCAAGGACAGCTCTGGGACCAGAGCCTCAGCCAACTTTCCCAAATTCCACTTACAGATCTCTGGCTGCTTGTTGTAGGCATAACGCCCCATATTATCAGAACCATTACAGATATTATCTGGGTTATACCTAGAAAAAATAAAAATAAAAAATACACATCATGTGATATTCATGTTCAAGTATCTGTTGTACATGTGCAATCATTAGTCTAGGTAATCACTGTCTAGAATTAAAACTAGATCTATAAGGCTTAATGTACACGGGACGTTTTTACAACCTCTCCTGAACAATTTACTTGACAGATAGTAACCCATGTTTAAAACGTCTGTTTTGACGCGTTTACATGCCGAGTTTGCGTTTTTTTTCTCTTCAAAATAGCCAAAAATGAAAAACGCCTGTAAATGAAACGCCGCTAAACACGTTTGGCGTCTGTAACGTCGGAAACTTCAGCGTCTGAACTCATTTTTTTGCCTTCAAAGAAAAGCCTATAAACGCAACTGCCTAAAAACGACATTAAACGAACCTGTGTACGTGTACACATAAGATAATATTAGATGAGTTCAGGGGCAGCTGAAAAAAGTAGCCAACTGCCTCTGAATGTCCGTTTACCAGCAGCAGTGTACATGAGGAGGCCTTAGGCCCAGATCGGCTGCAGGAAAAAAAATTATGTTTATATTAAATTGCTAGATAACATTTGTCTCAGCTGAAAACAACATATTCCAAATTTAGTAATTACCGTATTAAAAAAGGTGTTAAATCTCTTACCAATGGAGGTTGATATTAGGGTTGCACCGATAGAGATACTAGTATCGTCATTGGTGCCGATACCGAGTATTTGCAGGAGTACTTGTGCAAATGCTCCCGATGCCTAGTCCGATACCTGGACAGTCAAGGGTGATCGGTGCGGCGGCGGGGGAAGTTATATTCACCGATCTCCCTGCGTGGCTTTCAACAAAGCAGCTGACAGCCGCTTCTCCTCCTCTCCCCTCCACGGCTTTCATCTGCTTTATTGAAAGCCACGCAGGGAGATTGGTGAATATAACTTCCCCCGCCACCGCACCGATCACCCCTGACTTTCCCCTGGCTCCTCCAGTCGATGTCTCATCAGTGCTGCATATTAGTGCCACTGTCACATGACATAAAAAAAAAAAAAAAAAAAGTATCGGTATCGGCGAGTACTTGAAAAAAGTATCGGTACTTGTACTCAGTCTTAAGAAAGTGGTATCGGTGCATAACACATGGAATGACAAATCTGGAAAAAAAAAGTTAAATTAATTTCCCTTAATGATACCACACTGGAAAAGTTTTCAGACTGGAAATTTAAAGCAGGTCCAATATACTCCGTTTCTTTCTCTCTCTTAATTGATGTGCATTTTCCCTATACATGAAATAAGGTTATCTGTAAAGATTACAATATGCTCTACACCTTGAAATCGCATTGATATGCATGTTAAAGGTTCTTGATGAAATATTGTTTTACCAAAATCATGCACAGAACACTCAATACAAAAATCTTGTTTTTTTAATGATAGAAATGTCTTTGAAATTCCAAATTGTTTTCTTTTTTTCAATGGCCAACAGTACAATACTTAGCTGCTACGTTGTATAAATACTATTGGCCACTAGGATTCTATGCACTAATAATAGCTGGTTTGCACATGTGGCAGACATACAAACCTGTCCAAAAATCCAAAGGGTCCATAATCAATAGTAAGCCCAACAATGCTCATGTTATCAGTATTTAAAACTCCATGGCAAAATCCAACACACTGCCATTCAGCAACCAGTTGTGCAGTCCTCCTTGTTATCTGGAAGGAAAGTTGTATTATTAGGTAACACCATCCAGTCCCCTTACACAGCAGTGACATGCAGAACACACTATTCAGGATATATTGTTCTATCCACACATCTCCTCTGTTTAACCAGTCAGCATCAGCGAAAATCCCCCCTAATATAGTACTGACTAAATACATAAAGTGCTGGCTAGATAGGTATCTACAGGTTTTATATAAGGCTGCATATATTTGCTACAGCCACAAGAAAAAGTTTTGCAGGCATGCACCACTTTCCCCTACAGTGAGGGAAAAAAAGTATTTGATCCCCTTCTGATTTTGTACGTTTGCTCACAGACAAAGAAATGATCAGTCTATAATTTTAATGGTAGGTTTATTTTAACAGTGAGAGACAGAATAACAACAAAAAAATCCAGAAAAGCGCATTTAAAAAAAGTTGTAAATCGATTTGCATTTTCATGAGTAAAATAAGTATTTGATCCCCTATCAATCAGCAAGATTTCTGGCTCCCAGGTGTCTTCTATACAGGTAACAAGCTGAGATTAGGAGCACTCTCTTAAGCCCCTTTCATACTGGGGCAGTGCGGGAGTTAGTGGTAAAGCTGTTATAGCAGCGCTTTTCGGCCGCTAGCGGGCGCTTTTAACCCCACTAGAGGCCGAAGAAAGGGTTAATAGCACCAGCATTGCAGCGCTGCCCATTCATTTCAACGCTCCTGCACCGCCCCAAAGATGCTGCTTGCAGGACTTTTTTCCCCTATCCTGCAAGCGCACCACCCCAGTGTGAAAGCACTTGGGCAGTTTGAGAGGTGCTTTACTGATGCTATTTTTAGTGCTAAAACACCTATAAAGGCACCCCAGTGCGAAAGGGGTCTTAAAAAGGAGTGTTCCCAATCTCAGCTTGTTACCTGTATAAGACACCTGTCCACAGAAGCAATCAATCAGATTCCAATCTCTCCACCATGGCCAAGACCAAAGAGCTGTCCAAGGATGTCATGGACAAGATTGTAGACCTACAAAAGTCTGGAATTGGCTACAAGATGATCGCCAAGCAGCTTGGTGAGAGGGTGACAACAGTTGGTGCGATTATTCGAAAAAGGAAGAAACACAAAATAACTGGCAATCTCCCTCAGTCTGGGGCTCCATGCAAGATCTCACCTCGTGGAGATTCAATGATCATGAGAGCAGTGAGGAATCAGCCCAGAACTACACAGGAAAAGTCTTGTCAATGATCTCAAGGCAGCTGGGACCATAGTCACCAAGAAAACAATTGGTAACACACTACGCTGTGAAGGACAAATCCTGCAGCACCTGCAAGGTCCCCTGCTCAAAAAAGCACATGTACAGGTCCGTCTGAAGTTTGCTAATGAACATCAGAGGAGAACTGGGTGAAAGTGTTGTGGTCAGATGAGACCAAAATGGAGTTCTTTGGCATCAACTCAATTCAACGTGTTTGGAGAAGAAGGAATGCTACCTATGACCCCAAGAACACCACCCCCACCGTCAAACATGGAGGTGGAAACATTATGCTTTGGGGGTGTTTTTCTGCTAAGGGGACAGGACAACTTCACCGCATCAAAAGGGACAATGAAAGGGGGCCATGTACCATCAAATCTTGGATGAAAACCTCCTTCCTTTAGCCAGGGCATTAAAAACGGGTCGTGGATAGATATTCGAGCATGACAATGACCCAAAAACACATGGCCAAGGCAACAAAGGAGTGGCACAAGAAGAAGCACATTAAGGTCCTGGAGTGGCCTAGCCAGTCTCCAGACCTTAATCCCATAGAAAATATGTGGAGGAAGCTGAAGGTTCGAGTTACCAAACGTCAGCCTCGAAACCTTAATGACTCGGAGAAGATCTGTAAAGAGAAGTGGGACAAAATCCCTCCTGAGATGTGTGCAAACCTGGTGGCCGACTACAAGAAACCTCTGACCTCTGTGATTGACAACAAGGGTTTTGCCACCAAGTCATGTTTTGCGAAGGGGTCAAATATTTATTTCACTCATTAAAATGCAAATCAATTTATAACTTTTTTGAAATGTGTTTTTCTGGATATTTTGGTTATTCTGTCTCTCACTGTTAAAATAAACCTACCATTAAAATTATAGACTGATCATTTCTTTGTCAGTGGGCAAACATACAAAATCAGCAGGGGATCAAATACTTTTTTCCCTCACTGTAGCTATTATTCAGTGACTGCATAAAGAATATAACGTTACTTTACCAGCAATGTATACTGACTAACTTATTAACACAAAAAAAAAAAAACAACCACACACACACACACACAGCACTACCTACAAATAAATCCAACCTTAAAGTGGTATTAAACCCAAAATGAAATATATTGCAGTTTGCCAGTAACACACCTCCTGTATTAGAGTGCCCCCACTTTGGATGAAAGAGCACTGGGGTACCTTTGGACAGCAGCATTGTCAGTCTGGGGGGAGGGGAGTGTCAGATGTACTAGCAGATTTGGATACACTAACCAACTAAAGCCAAAATGCCAGCTCACACTTTATAAGCAGTTACAGCAACTGTTTTTTCTTCTTCTTGGGATTAAAGGTTTTACATAAATAAATAAAAGCTGAACATTGTAAGCACCCTGTCAGCAGTAAATGGTTTGCCTCAACAATCTAACTGCTACATTTGCAGGAGAACTTGTTCTCTTGAAAAATAAACAGTCCTACTTTCTGGATTGCCAGAACAAAAAAAAAAAAAAAAAAAAAGAAAGAAAAGAAAGCCTAAAAAGGAAAATCAATGCAGCCATACTAAGAAAGTAAGCTGAAATATAATAAAATTAATACTGCATTAAAACACTAACGTAAGAGCTTACTAATCAGATAACCCCATTTTTTTTTCAATAATTAATCTAATTAAGCTAAATCCCTACAAAATGTATTGATCAGCCTAGCACGAATTAACTAATAGATTTACCTTTGTGTAATGAGTAACCTATTAACTAACCTAATATAGTTTAATTTGTTTATTACTGACCTGCACACGTCTTCAGAATCACAAAACTCCAAGTACTACAGTAAAGCCAGAGGGTAGCATAACAGCCTAGAAGGTGGTCAGCAATGTCAGTCTCCTAGATTTTTCTTAGGAAAGGCTTATTTAAAGCAGAACTCCAGCCATTGGTTTTTGTTGCATGAAGAGGGAAAGTATAGTCTTTTTCCAGGTTTAAACTGCTTTTTATATCAACAGTGGGGAGATTTCCCCTTACTTGCTGTCCTAACCATATCTGTCCCATTGGCACAACAGGAAGTGGGGGAAAATCCCACTGTTGGCGTTTTTTATAGGGGCCAATGCCCAAGAGATCTTCCCACTATTCCTGTTCTGGTGACAGGGAGATACCTGCCCCAGTGACAGCTGTCACCAGAGGGATTTCACCTAGTTTGCAGAGAAAAGATTTGGTTGTATTTCTACAACAAACAACTAAAAACGGTTATTTTTCAGCAATTTTTATCATCCTGTCATCAAGTGAACAACATTAAATGAGGTGCTGTATATTAGCATGAAGCAATGCAATCTCACTACCTCTCTGAAAAATGCAGCATTTCTTTCAGTGTTGTCTCCTTCATACTTCTCCTGTATTTCTGGGTAGAATGTGCCAATGACATAATCCAGCATCTGAATTCGGATATCGTTTCTGTCGACACTGGGACCTTGTCGGCCAGTAAATTCATCAACTGGCTTAAAAATTTCAAATGATCCAAACCTGCTCAAAAAACAAGGAAACACAACATTTAGTAACATGTTAGGCCCCATTCACACGTATCGGTAATGCGGTTTTCCCCCACTTAAATGGGTGAAGCTGTTCCCGCCAGGAGAACACAGTGATTATTGCTAGCAGCTATAACAGCCACTAACAATAGCCGCATGCAAAATCCGGCAGGCTGGTTGTACCCAAATTAATTGATCGATCAACTAGGGTACATTCAGCCTGCCCATACTTTGAATCTTGACCGGACCCTGCTGAACCAGCTGAAATTCAAATAGTCTATGGTCAGTTTAAAAGAGAAGCAAAGGAATTTTATTTTTAGTTTCATACTTACCTAGGTGGATGTAGCATGGGTCCGATGCTGCACCTGTCCCCCAGCGCCTCTGCACTTAGAACTGAACGATCCAACTCTGCTGATCACTCGGTTCTCACAGTTCTGTCAGTCACAGCTCTCCTCTCTGCTCCTCCTCGCTCATTGGAGCGCTGAGCTGTGGAGGGGCGGAGTGGCCGTCTCAGGCTCTCAGCGACTCGCCGGGAGGCCGAAACGGGTGTCAGTCCAGGCACCTGGCAGATCCAGACACCGTGGTTGGGATGACGAGGTGCCATCTACAATCGGTGACATCAGCAGAGAGCAGACTTCAGCCCGCTCTCCGCTGAAACAAATTGCACTCCTGTGACCCAGAGGAGCAGTACAGCCAAATGAGCTTTGTCTATACTTCTCCTTTAAGTTAAGAAGAGTTTCCAACAGCACAGCGTTATTGGACCTTGAAATGGCTCTGAAAGCTAGTGTGCAATTCAAACTGCCAACATCCATGCAAAGCTAAATATCACCCTTAGGTGGCGTTAAACATTAGTGAGCCTGTCAGTCAATTCTGAAAGAAAAGTTTCCTTGAAGCAGGGTGGATTTGCTTTAAATCATTAGTAAAAAGGCTTGATTTAAATTTTTAAAGAGCAACTGTCATCTCTGTCCTCTGACCTGCTGTTGACTCACTGAAAGTCCCATTCACTTTAATGGGACGGCTGGTGATGTGGCAGTGACACAACAAGATAAGGGATGTGGCGGCAGCAGGTGAGTGGATGCCCGCTAACAGGCGCTGCCATGAAGGATCTGAAATGACAGGTGCTCTTTAAATGTAAGGACTCAATCTTACTGGCAGTTAGAATCTTTAAAGTGGAGTTCCACCCAAAAGTGGAACCCCCACTTACCCCCCCCCCCCCCCCTCTGGTTGCACATTTGGCACCTTTCAGGGTGGAGGGGGGGAACCTGTTTTGACAGGTACCCTTCCCCACTTGCAGGAGACAGCACTGCAGCGCCGTCCCTTGGAAGTTCGGCCTCCTTCCTCTGCCGCCGGGCCAATTAGAAAGTGCAGCGCGCATGGGCAGTAAGCAACTGGCTGTGAAGCTGAAAGGCTACACTGACAGTTTCCCTCACGGCGAATGGCGGCGGCAGCACCCGACAGTCAATCCACAAATCAGCTGGGGTGCAGACATCGCAGGTTCCATGGACAGGTAAGTGTCATATATTAGAAGTCAGTACCTACAGTATTTGTAGCTGCTGAATTTTATTTTTTTTTTCCCCCAGGCGGAACTCCACTTTAATATTTGCAAACAAAATGAAGGTTTCCTTTTCAGAATAATAAGCTGTCAGGTTAGTAAAACAGCGATATCGGAACCGATTCAATCATACAGTTTGTAGTGTACATAGATTTGCAAAACAATGGGATAAAGGAAAATTCCTAAACTTTGTTTTATCTCATGATTACTGTGAAATTGTGTGAATGCATCAATGCAGTGTGTGTTATCTCCGCTTGCAGAGCTTGGATTCACTGAATGAGTTTACTAAAAATGTACATATTGCAGAATATACAGCCTCATGCTACATAACTAAGCTCAATGTCATGCTGAGTAAATAAAAAGTTATTAATGTATCCCAAATAGATTTTGACTCCAAAAGCATTTTATTAAGACAGAGCCTTGGAGGGGCCCTAGAAAAAGAGGACAAGGGGATGAGTTGTAGATGGCACCGAAGGAATACTTGGGTAGGAGAAAAGCCATAAAAGAGTCTTGGAGTCCAAAGGGTTTGTAGTTGGGTTTTTTTTGAGGAGATTCGGGTGGTGAAGTGTATCAAAGGCAGCAGAAAGAGGAGTACAAAGTGTCAGCAGTTAGCGAGTCAGAGAGTTTTGGAGGACAGTTTTTGTGGAGTCTTACGGACGATGCTTTTAAAACGTTTGAGCTTTTTTTTTTCTCTGCCTCGAAACCCCCCCCCCCCATGGTAATCTATGTGTCCATAGGTACACTATAGGAGTTTACAGGAGATTAGGGGCAAGGGCATGCACACAGGAGCCACTATCCCAGCATTGTTCAGAATGGATGGTACACTCAGTATGGCGGCCATTGAGAGTGCAGTGCACATGGGGCGGAGATATCACCAGCTGCAGAAATAGCGAATCTCTCCTAAATGGCGCACATTCCTTGTACCTACAGCTAAGTTTTATTACAGGCTTTAAGAAAAAAAAAAACAGAGCAGTGCAGCACTACACTGTTGTGTTTTTTCTTTATGGTAAAAGCCTGGAATCCGGGTATAGCATTTCAGCTACAGATTTTGTATCATTTTTACCCAACGCGCGGATTCTTTATTACATTTTTATTATAAGCTTACTTGTAGGTACAAGTCAACAAGCGATGTTTACTACTGCCTTAAGAGCGCCAAGTGTCATTTCTGTCTGCTGCTATATTCCTCTGGTGTCAGCATGAATTGCTTCTGACAATTTTTCCTGACACCAAGAGAAAAAAAAGGTGACAGGGGAGGGATCGCAAGCTGACTGACAACCTCAGCACTGTTCCTGTGTGCGTGTGTGTGTGTGGGGGGGGGGTCTCTTCCCTCCAATCAGCTCTCAGAGCTCAGTAGTGTGTAATTTCAGCTCTCTGCCCTGTTTTCTGACAGCTCAGACAAGCTTTATAAATTCTGGACTTTGAATAGATTTAGAGGAGAGGAGACCACAGATAAACAGGTACCAGTTATAACTGTCTTGTGCTACCCATTTTAATTACCACAAAGATTGCACAGAAAACATTTACAAACCTAATATCTACCAATATCAGCTAAGAATTAATGTAAAACAGTTATAATCCACGTGTTCTGCCCGGCTCTAGTCCTATAGGACAAAAAGGTAGCAAGCTGTAAAAGTCTCATGGGTTTTAAGGCACCAAATTCAGGTCTTCACATATTCTGAGCATTGCATACAATTATTCTTTTATACATGCTGGTAGAAAATAAAAATGTAAGTACCTTAGGAAAGTAGGAGCAACCCGTAAAACTACAGTGCACTTTTCCATCTTGGGGTTACCATCGTAATATATATCTCTGATCACGGTGGAGTCTGAGGTGACACATGATGCAGCTCTTGTAGTTGGTATTCCGAGATGAAACATGGCTTCACTGCACAGGAACTCTCTAATGGTGGATCGCAGCACTTTTCTTCCATCCGCTTGTCTTGGAAATCAAATAACAGTTAGTAAATGTCCATCTCACCTCATCTCCCATTAGCAAAACATTGCAATAATTCCTATTACCAAGGCCAACCAATACATTATACAATTTTCTTGTACAATTTTGGTGCACAGACAGGTCACCTCTGATGATAAGCCAATAGTAGAGAACTGTCATATCTAGATCACACTGGTCCACAGACAGGTCACCTCCCCAGATCAGCCAATAGCAGAGCACTGTCATATGTAGAACACAGATCACATCACCTCCCCTGATCAGCCAATAGCAGAGCACTGTCATATCTTGTACACAGACAGGCCACCTCCCCTGATCAGCCAATCGCAGAGCACTGTCATATGTAGAGCACAGACAGGTCATCTCCTCTGATCAGCCAATCGCAGAGCACTGTCATATGTAGAACACAGACAGGTCATCTCCCCTGATCAGCCAATCGCAGAGCACTGTCATATGTAGAACACAGACAGGTCATCTCCCCTGATCAGCCAATCGCAGAGCACTGTCATATGTAGAGCACAGACAGGTCATCTCCTCTGATCAGCCAATCGCAGAGCACTGTCATATGTAGAACACAGACAGGTCATCTCCCCTGATCAGCCAATCGCAGAGCACTGTCATATGTAGAACACAGACAGGTCAGCTCCTCTGATCAGCCAATAGCAGAGCACTGTCATAGAACACAGACAGGTCACCTCCCCTGATCAGCCAATAGCAGAGCACTGTCATAGAACACAGACAGGTCAGCTCCTCGCATCAGCCAATAGCAGAGCACTGTCATAGAACACAGACAGGTCAGCTCCTCTGATCAGCCAATAGCAGAGCACTGTCATAGAACACAGACAGGTCACCTCCCCTGATCAGCCAATCACAGCTGAGTGTCCTATCTCCCCATACTTGCCTGGAGTAGGGGGTGAGTCCGGCTCCTTTGAGTTGGATCTCCCATCTCTCCCCGGCTGGGTTGAGTACTTCTCCCAGGTACATGGCGGCGCCATCCCCGAGCTGCCCGGCGAAGCTCCCGAACTGATGTCCGCAGTAGCAGTGAGCGGCGGGCTGTGATCCGGGGAGTAGTCGGTTCCCACTGAAGTAAAGGGCGGCCTCTTCCTCGTCGTCTTCTCCGAGCTGTAGGCCGAGCAGAGCCAGAGCCGGCCGGGACAGGGTCACCACCTTGGGCCTCTCTATGGGGGTGGGTCGGACCGGGGAGAAGCAGGCCCCGGTGACCTGGCGGGAGCGTACCGCCTCATCGTTCTGCCCGTCCCCGGCCTCCACCGGCAGGCAGCGCAGCGCCCGGTTATCGAAGCGCAGAGAGCGGAGGCTGGAGGCCGGCATGGCGGAGCTCTGCACAGCGCGCTTCATCATTGTCATCACCACGGGGAGCAGAGCGTCCATCCGGGGGAGCCGTGCCAAGAGCGGGATGGCACGTGTCAGCCTCCGGGCCATCCGCGTGCCCACAACAGACACCCAATCACATGACCTGAATGTCAACACACGGCTGACTCCTCCCACTCACACATGGGGACCAGACACTTCCTAAAGATGCCAGGAGGAAGTTACTGCTAGAAGGCGGGAAAAGGCTGGTCCAGGTGGGCGTGTCCCGAGCATGGAGAAGGCATATCGCAGGAGCAGAAGGCGGGGGGGCGATTCCCAGAAGCAGAAAAGGAGGAGATAGGCGTGTTCCAGAAGCAGTAGGCGGGGATAGGCGTGTCCTATGAAGAGAAGGAGGCGGGAATAGGCGCGTCCTAAGAAGAGACGAAGGCGGGGATAGGCGTGTCTCAGGAGCAGAAGGCGTGTCCTGTGAAGGGAAGAAGGCGGGGATGGGCGTGTCTCAGGCTGGCAGAAAGAAAAGGCGTGTCTCTAGCAGAAGAGATATTGGCATCAATTAGGGCGTGTCGGGCGCACTGTTCAGATGAATGGGGTTTTCAGTGTGGACTGTGGAGCATATTGTTCTCTTCAATTTATTATGAAGTTTTTCTCAGAACAATCTTTCCCAGTAGAACTAAGCAATCGATTAATATGACACACTGTGGAAGTGTATTTTGATGGATAGTTGGCAGATGTTAATGATCACATCTGTTTTCACCAAGAACCATCCACTCTTCTAATCTGATCAACATACATTTAAAGTCTTACTAAACCCACAACAGTAAAATCAGTCTGTATATGCAGTAAAGCATTCCTGTTATAATCACTGTGGAACCTAAGGGGTTAATCATCTGCATTGTGTAAAAAGGCTGTTTGATCCTGTCTTCTCTGACCCTCCCCTTCTTCTACTGTCCCCAAACCATCTCCTGATAATACACAGCCTTTGGAGGCACTCTGCACATGCTCAGTTTGGTGTGTATTGCTGGAGATTTTTTTTTTTCTTGGGCGGGTGCATGTGATCAGCACAGGGCCAATCAGCACTGCCCACACAGAGGGTCGGGGGTCATGCAGCCTCATAGGACAGTCAAGGGAGAATGAAAACTCCTCTTACAAGCTTTAACCAGACACTGATAGAAGGCATAAGACTGCTATATACTGCTAATGAGAAAAGGTATTTAGCAGTTTATATTTACTAAAACTATTGCATTTCTATGTTCTGGGGAAGACCAGATATAGTGAATGCAGGGTCCTGGGTTTAGTAACACTTTAAATTCAATAGCAAAGCAGCTCAGTGCTGCCAATCGATGCAACATGATCAATAATTTTTTGTCTGGGCTGTTCAACTCCATTTAAATATGATCTACATCATATGTTAGAGAAGTTGTGTCAATTGTTTTCTGATTCAATCATTCTGATCAAATCTTACATCGATCAGATAATAAAATCAAAGTGTGTAACTGTATTGCCACCGCCGGGGGCCTGTGTCTGATGAGTGTTGCGTTCCTATATTCCATTAAAATCCATTGCTCAACAGGTTCTGAATAATCGCAGAATCGTCGCAAAGTGATTTAATTGGAACAAGCCCAAACCCTGTCAACTCTGGTCCTTCATGCAATGTGAGGAGTGCCTGGGGCTGGAAATGTGTAGGCCGGTGGCCTACTGTATTGTATGTTTAGTTAGCTAGTTGGCCGCCCAGATCAGGGGGAAGGGGTTAATGTTTCTTGCTGCCTTCCCTGAGTATGTTCACAGGCTTTTTCTGGGGTTCAGCCTCCCTCCCGTGTATTATAAAAGGGAAGAGGTTTGGGTCCCAGAATTCAGGGGCCTAGTAGAGAACAGGAACCTTGCTGAAGTCTGCTGGGACCTGTGGTCGACCATTGGAGCATCGAATCACTGGGACAACAGTAGTCATGGACATCTCCATTCAAGTTTTGGCATTGGTGGATTTTTTCCCAGAGACTTCACCTGTGCAGGTACGCTGGGGCAGCCACAGTTATATGTAGTTAGCAGAAGAACGTTTATACATTTTGTGCCCAAATTTTTAGTAAAAGTTGTTTCAACTGCCATGAGCCTGGTCTGAAGTTATTCAAGGGGTGCAGTTTGGGTCTTGGCTTAGCCCTAAGAAAACTGTATCTGGTAAAGCACAAGGCTAAAAGGAGGAGGGAGTTGCCACGAGTAACCATAAGGAGGAACAGCTACAGCATCCAGTTGTTTGCCGTGGTACCTGGTTAGGCGATGGGTCCTCCGGTAGCAAGGGGGGGTCTGTCTCCTCAGGTCACCGGGAGCAGACTAGCATGATGGAGATCTAAAGCCTGATTGCTAAATATGGGAAGAAGGAAGAGCTAACTTAGGACACTCATGGAACCCACAGTATGTGTCCGGTGGGGTTTCATTACAATACTGGGAGTGAGGTAATGTAGATATGCTGGACTGGTGGAATGGGCAATGGCTCTGCAAACCCCTCCAAATACAACATCTACAGTACATCAGTACAAGCGTGTAGTCACTTGGGACAAAGCATTTTATGGAGGAATTCTGTACCTTAATGATGCACATAAGCAGCTCATCTCTGAGTCAGGGGACTGCCTTAATGTTTGATTCCTCACATGACTGCAGCCTCCACCTGGTCCCAGGGATAGGGGAGCACACCTTCAGGCGAGGTGTTGCGCCACGTGCATGGGGCCAGTTAAACCCCACCCAAAAGTGGGACGGCGTAGATTTTCTTAGCATGAGGTAGATTAGTTCTTGGTGCTGTCAGGGTAAGGCTGAACTTCAAAAAAATGCAGACATTCAGCCACTTTGTAAAATGTACTGGCATACTATAAGTATTAAGGCCTGGTTCACACAGTTTGCAGTTTGCATATTCCAGGTGCAGTTTTCATTTTTCAATATACGTTTTTGATCCATCGAAGTCTAATGCCGTGTACACGGGCGGACTTTTCAACCAAACTCGTCCGCCAGAACGAATCCGTCAGATAATCCGAACGTGTGTGGGCCTCATCGGACTTCCGACGGACCTTTTCAGTCGAAAATCAGACGGACTTTAGATTTGAAACACATTTCAAATCTTTCCGACGGACTCGGGTCCGGTCGAAAAATCCGCTCGCCTGTATGCTAGTCCGACGGACTAAAACCGACGCTAGGGAAGCTATTGGCTACTGGCTATCAAATTCCTTATTTTAGTCCAGTCGTACGTCATCACGTACGAATCTGTCGGACTTTGATGTGATCGTGTGTAGCCAAGTCTATTCGTTCGGAAGTCCGTCTGACTTTTGATGCCGAAAAGTCCGCCCGTGTGTACACGGCATTAGGAACCAAAAAACAGAAAAAAGTCTCTGGCCCTTTCCATAAAATGCACAGATGTGAACTACATCCATAGGAAACCATGTTAAATGGAGTGTAGTTTGTTTCTGCAAAACTGAAACCGCACTAAAAAACGCATAGGTGTGAAGCAGGCCTAAAAGGAGAAGTATAGCCAAAGGCTTTTCTGGCCCTACTTCTCCCACGGATCACAGGAGCGCAAATCGCTCTGCACTCTTGTGACCTGTATTCAGCTGACAGCGGGCTAAAGCAGATGTTTGAGCGCTCAGTTCTTAGAGGCAGTGGGGAACAGATGGCAAGTCTGGGTAAGTATAAGGGTTTTATTTTTTTTTTATACATTATATAATCATATATATTTTTTATATACACATACATACATACATACATACATACACACACACACACACACACACTTCTCCATTAAACCCAAATCCAAAAATGTAATATATTCCAGCTTACCAATCATTAGATGTGGTGGCTGGATTTGTTTTCTTTTTTGAGGCTTGTTTCCCCCTCTGTCTTCACCTGGTACTCTAGCCAGTAAGACACCTCTTGTATTAGAGTGCCACCCTCTGGATAAAAGAGCACGGGGGGGCAAATTGGACAGCAGTATTGGCAGTCCGGGGGGGGGGGGTATAATGCCGCGTACACACGAGCGGACATTCCGGCAGACTTGGACTCCGTCGGACAATTCGATCATGTGTGGGGTCCAGCGGACTTTTTTTCCCCAAAAGTCCGACATACCTAGAAATAAAACATGTTTCAAATCTTTCCGACGGACTCGAGTCCGGTCGAAAAGTCCGCTCGTCTGTATGCTAGTCCGACGGACTAAAACCGACGGTAGGGTAGCTATTGGCTATTGGCTATCAACTTCCTTATTTTATTCCGGTCATACGTCATCACGTACAAATCCATCGGACTTTGGTGTGATTGTGTTTAGGCAAGTCCGTTCGTTAGGAAAGTCCGCCGAAAGTCCGTCAGATAGACCGTCGGACCAGTCCAGTCGAAAAGTCCGCTCGTGTGTACTCGGCATTAAATGTACTCCCACCTCCCAGGACCATACAGAACGTGCCATTTTGTTTTTTTGCTGAAAGTAATGACTTTCTTCTGGCCACTCTGCCATAAAGCCCAACTCGATGGAGCTTATTGTCATTGAAAAAACATTGAACTAAAGGCTGTAATGTAATAGAATAGGTAAAAAGCCAAGGGGGGTGAATACTTTTGCAAGGACGGTCTATCAACACTATGTGAATTTACAACAATACTTTGTTCCTTTTTTTATTTAATTCATTAAACAGTGTTACACTTTCAAAATTCTCTTTTTTTTGTTTAGCGCAAAAAATAAAAACTGCAGAAGTGATCAAATACCACCAAAAGAAAGCTCTATTTGTGGGGCTTTCTTTTGTCAGTTAGTAAGTAACGCAGTGCCATGTCGCAAAAAAGGGCCAGGTCAAGAAGAGGGGTAAACCTTCCAGAGCTGAAGTGGTTAAGATGGGCTCAATGTGTTAGCTCTATATTCTATGTTCATAAAAATGTTTCTTTTGCATTTGTTCAAAAAATTTGTTTATTTTTGTCTGTGAAACAGTCACTTGAGGTTAAAAAACAAAAACGACAACATATTTTGTGGGTACAAGGACCACGTCATACCATAAATATAGCAAGTAGGACGTGGTTCTTTTTACCCATGCCCCTTTAACCTTCTCCTACTGTCACAACGCAACCTCGCATTTCAGCATTAATCTCTGTAAGTGCTCAAGAAGTCCCCAGATCCCTCAAATCCTAGCAACTACCCTGGTACCAGATTATTAAGAACATTCAATTTACCACACTTATGCCCCGTACACACGGTCGGACTTTGTTCGGACATTCCGACAACAAAATCCTAGGATTTTTTCCGACGGATGTTGGCTCAAACTTGTCTTGCATACACACGGTCACACAAAGTTGTCGGAAAATCCGATCGTTCTAAACGCGGTGACGTAAAACACGTACGTCGGGACTATAAACGGGGCAGTAGCCAATAGCTTTAGTCTCTTAATTTATTCTGAGCATGCGTGGCACTTTGTGCGTCGGATTTGTGTACACACGATCGGAATTTCCGACAACGGATTTTGTTGTCGGAAAATTTTATATCCTGCTCTCAAACTTTGTGTCGGAAAATCCGATGGAAAATGTGTGATGGAGCCTACACACGGTCGGAATTTCCGACAAAAAGGTCCTATCACACATTTTCCATCGGAAAATCCGACCGTGTGTACGGGGCATTACAATTCATGAAAAGGCCAACAAGCCCGTGCTGCAACTTTTCACCCTTTGGTCAGTGGCATGCTGTTACATTGGCAATGGAAATAAACAGTAGCAACCACAGTCCCAGTAGCAGCATTCACTGAGGATGTCCATCTCCTCTAACTTCAGAAAGTGTTACAATGCATTTGATGAAACTAGACACTTTACCCATCCAAGTATATATGTTTTTATGGCACTGACAGCAGTTTGCAAGTGTTTTGTTCCTGTTTTTATCTACTGCTGATCTAACATCTGCTGCTGGTCACAGCCAACAAGTTGCATTATATTTTCAATACCTATCAAATGTGAGTGCAAACGTTCTATGTTCCTAATAATGCGGTGCCTACTTATTTTACAATACTCTCTGTGTGGGAAATGTTTTCCCAGGTCTACACCACTGGCCCCCAATGTTAGGGGTCAATTTTTACCAACCATCGAATTAAGGGGGGGGCATTTCTTCATCTGTGGAAGGGGGTAATTTCTCCACTAACTGCTACCGCAAGGCAAAACTACAATTATTTCTGGCTGCGTTTATTTTCTGGACATTATTATTATTGTTTCATGATCATTACTGAAAATAAGGTGGGTGTGTTTCAAATTACACCAAGGGTGTTAAATACTATAGGAAGGGCACATTCCTTACTTACTCTTATGCCGCGTACACACGGTCGGACTTTTCGTCTACAAAAGTCCAACGGACGCTGACGGACTAAAGCTGGCTGGTAATCCGATCGTGTGTGGGCTTCTCCGGACTTTCAACTGACTTTTTTAGCCTCAAATCCGACGGACTTTAGATTTAAAACATGCTTCAAATCTTTTCGACGGACTCGAGTCCGGTCGAAAAATCCGCTCGTATGTATGCTAGTCCGACGGACAAAAACCCACGCTAGGGCAGCTATTGGCTACTGGCTATGAACTTCCTTATTTTAGTCCGGTGTACGTCATCACGTAAGAATTCGACGGACTTTTGTGATCGTGTGTAGGCAAGTCTGTTCGTTAGAAAGTCCGCCGCAAGTCCGTCGAAAGTCCGCCAAAAGTCAGTCGAAAGTCTGTCGGACAGGCTGTCGGACTTTTGTAGCTGAAAAGTCCGACCGTGTGTACGCCCCATAACTCTAGTGACAAATGTATTTCAGCCTAACTCCCTCCCCTCCACACAGAGGAGATAGGAGATGTCCACTGAAATACAATACACAGCTAAGCTAGCATACCATAAGAATCACTGGGGAAATGGGCATGGCATTGTATACTATATACTTTATCATCTAAATTAAAACGTTAAATCAATCAAAAAGTGTATATATTCATTGAAAAGCCCTTGTTCTTATGAATATCTTAATCAAGAAAGATTACAGTATAAAGAACTAATATTCTTAACTCAAACCTCTGCATCTTAAGAAATGTGAAACCTTATCCAATTTGCAATAGTGGAAGGAAAGAGAACTAGCTCAAGCTTCCAAATTAGTAACATGTGTAAGCTCTCCAAAGAGAAGCACAGACTGTAAAATCGTATTTGTTACTTTTCAAATCTAGAACAGATAAATATATTCTAAATCATACATACCGTATATACTCGAGTATAAGTCGTTCCGAGTATAAGTCGAGGCCCTAATTTACCACAAAAAAAAGGGGAAAAACTTATTGACCCGAGTATAAGACGAGGGTGAGAAATGCACAGCTACTGTAAGTGGTAAAGAGGGTCAACGATGCCCATTTGCAGCATCACTGTGCCCATTTGCATGCCTCACTGTGCCCATTTGCAGCCATAGGTCCCTTGAACTTCAAACTCGGTAGTTAAGGGTTCCTAGATGCCCCCTAGCTGCAGCCAAAATTTGGGGTCTCTGAACCCAAATGGTCCCGAAATAACATTGCTGCAGATGGACACAGTTGACCGAATTTGGGGCCCCGTATCTCGGGGCCACTTAGTGCTAAGAACCCCAATTTTGGTGTGCAAACCCAGGGGAACTAGCACCATAAAATTTCCAAAGCTGGGATTTCTATCACCAAGTGGCCCCGAGATACAGGGCCCCAAATATCAGTTCAGAAAATGTCAAGCACCTTTCTGCAGCATGACATTTTCCGAACCGGTTTTGGGGCCCCGTATCTCAGGGCCACTTAGTGCTAAGAACCCCAGCTTTGGATATGTTATGATACCGGTTCCACTGGGTTTGCAAACCAAATTTGGGGTTCCTAGCACCAAGTGGCCCTGAGATATGGGGCCCCAAAGTCGGTTCAGAAAATGTCAAGCACTTTTCTGCAGCAGAGAATGACATTTTCCGAACCGATTTTGGGGCCCCATATCTCGGGGCCACTTAGTGCTAGGAACTTCAGCTTTGGATATGTTGTGGTACCAGTTCCACTGGGTTTGTACACCCAATTTAGGGTTTCTAGCACTAAGTGGCCCTGAGATACGGGGCCCCAAATTCGGTTCGCAAAATGAAAATTTTTGCTGCAGAAAAGTGCTTGACTCGAGTATAAGTCGAGGGGGGCACTTTCAGCACAAAAAAATGTGCTGAAAAATTCGACTTATACTCGAGTATATACGGTATATGTTAATTTATGAATATTAGATTAAGGAAGGCTTCTAACACATGCTTATGTACCATGATCTGTAGGGTTCCCTGAAAATTATTTCAAGGGTTCTTCTCCCCAGCAACAGGCCAAGGACCTGGGAGAGGAGACAGTGAACATATATATATATATATATATATATATATATATATATATATATATATATATATACACACACACACACACACACACACATATATATATATCCCCAGTCATCAGCTTCAGAGACTGGGAATTTAATAGATTTTTCTGCTGAGGATGAACAACCCGGTGAGCCCCCAGCAGAAGAGCTAGCATCAAGGTATGGTGCTGCTGACCTCTACATACAGCAAATCAGTGGCCCTGAAGAATGTGCGAGGCCACTGAATTTTCATTTTACTACCCAGTGTAAGAGTTGGCAACAGGGCAGAACATCACTGAGCTCAACCGAGCATCAACAGCAGCTTCAGCCTCCCTAAGAGTAGAGTAAGCCAGCCTTTCTCCCACACCACTGGCAGGGCAGAGTGCTACAGACCCCGACCAAGACTCAGAGCAGATGTTAATATAATTAACCTGATGCTGTGGGCACCTGCTAAAATCTGTTTAAGGTGTTAAGTGTCTTCTCCCATTGTGTCCACTTTACCCTCTTATGGAACCATTGTGGGATGTTATGTGTTTATACTTATAATAATGTACTTTGTTCAGGGTTGTGGGCACCAGGCTGTTTTAAGTGGCTAGTTATTATTTCATGTTAATTAAATCACTGTCAGCTATTAGTTCCTAGAGGTGGATTAGCATACTGTTTATGTTGGCTGTTCCTTCGCTATGTTAATTATATTTCAGTATACGATAATGTAATCAGACTCACCTGATCTGGTGTACCATTTTTTTTTTCTCATTGAGTTTTCAATAAAGAGTGTTCCAGTTCGTATCTAAGCTCTTGTCGGCTAGCCTTGGATGATCAGCTATATCTGGTTCCAGACTGGAGGCAGTTATATACTGAAGCAAGGGCCCAAGCTGGGTGCATGACAATTCCCTCACAAACTGCCCTAGTCAAAGCCAGATTTGATTACCATTACATTTTTGTAGAGGGCTTTTAAAATTGGAAGTTCATGCAAGGAACTCAAAGATCTTCCAACTGAAGGAACTTTTGATGGAGGAATGGTCAACAATTTTGGAGGTCAGACTGGTGGCCATTTAAACAAAAAGAGTCATTTATGATCAAGGGAGCAACATCAGCTTTTGATGCCATGGGTGTACTTTTTCCACAATGCAAAATTATATCTATTGATATTTTTGTTGAATGAAGATCGAATAAAGGTCGAATGGTTGCCTGCTCAAATAGCTTGAAAAAGCGAATAATTTACATGGGGTGTACTTAATTTTTCCCAACTGTATATAAAAAGGTTTTAAATGATAAAGGCTTGGCTCTTTGGTTGAACTGGCACCTTGACATTTAGCGCTTGTGTAGCTTTTCAGAATACAGGCCAAACCACACCACCAATTTTTCTTCTCTATTGCAATACAAATATAAAAAAAATATTAAAAACTATATTCCAGCCAAAAACAATATTTGACAATGGGGATGCCTCCACTGTCAGAATACAATGATCAGTGCTGCAGCGCTAATCAAATGAAAACTTTCCAACATTCCCATTCGAGAGAAGCCAATCAGACTGCCGTCTGTCGAGCAGGAGCGGCCTTGCTGAACCGGCTAATTTTGGAGCCCTCTATGGCCATCTTAAGGCTGCTTTCACACTGGGGGGCGTCGGCGGTAAAACAGCACTATTTTTAGCGATGTTTTACCTCGGTATTCGGCCGCTAGCGGTGCGGTTTTAACAGCCCGCTGGCGGCCGAAAAAGGGTTAAAATCACTCGTACAGCGCGGCTATAGCCGCGGTATTGCCGCGGTATAGCCGCGCTGTCCAATTGATTTCAATGGGCAGGAGCGGTGAATACACCGCTCCTTCACCGCTCCAAAGATGCGGCTTGCAGGAGATTTTTTCTTCTCCTGCCAGCGCACCGCTTCAGTGTGAAAGCTCGGGCTTTCACACTGAACAAACAGCGGAGGCTGTTTAGGGGCGGTTTGCAGGCGGTATTTTTAGCGCAATAATGCCTGCAAACTGCCCCAGTGTGAAAGGGGCCTTACACTTCTGGCTGGAGTACCATTCCCACAGTGGGTCGGTCGCTCACTCTGCAGCTTGTCCACTTAGAAAACACTTTGCATTCTTTTCACAGAATGCAAGGCGTTATATACAGAAGGACGCACATGTTCCATAAAGCCGCCTTGTGATAGGACTTGGTTATATTTGTACAAATGCCTTCTTTCAAAATAAAAATGGATTTGTCCAAAACATGGGGTAAAAAATCCTACTCACCAAATTTTCATTAAATAAAAAAAAAAAAAAAAAGTTATGCTTTTCTTCTCAAACTTATCCCAGTCTTGATGTCTCACTTATAAAGTGAGGGTATGTATTGTATTCTTCTGGCCCATATTAAATTATATACCAATTAAACATATATTTGATTGTTGCAATTTTTCATATATTGAATTTTTGTCAACAAATGTGCCAAATTAACCTAGGTTAACTGATGGTTAACTGATTGTAGAGAAGGCCAAATGAAATAAAAACCAGTCTTGCTGTTGTAATTCATTATTTTAATACAAAGCACGTCCTCTTAAAACCTTTAAAAAGGCACAAGGCTATTACATAAATGTACACAAATGCCACATTGCAAATGTACAGAGCAAAAAAAAAAAAAAAAACATTGTTTCAAAATGTTAAGAAATGCAGAGACTCATATCTAAAAGGTTTCAAAGGTCTTCTAAACCATTGCTTAAACAATGTAAAAGTAATTAATATATTCATGTTACCAATGTAGAAACCTAATTCAAGAAATCAATTAGTGACTACACAATAACACTTCATATGCTTATTTGTAGTTCTAAATTCAGCAATGAAAACAGTAATGAAGCCAAACAGCTACTTTCTGGAAATATCAAACTCTTTACAAGACTGCAACATATGATCTACAAATTTCTATCAACACCATGAAATGACAAAGTGAACCTATACGCAGACTATGCACATACCAGAGATCAGCTGTGATCCTGAGGATCATGGCTGATCTCCGTTTTATAAATGGACGCCTAAGGTATATACATTCTAAACAAGCACCTCTGTAGCAGGGATGTGCAGTCAGGTGAGGCAGAGCCATAAACAAAGAAAAATAAACCAAAACAGGATTGAGTTTCAAGGGTCATAGCATGGCTACCTGGGGTATGTAGCTGAAGGCCTACCCCACCACTGGTCACAATTTGAGGCTCCTGCCACCTATAGTTCCGGAGATACAGGGCTCCTTGCGCAGCCTGTCAGAAGCTACGTACAGATCGGCCAGTTTAACCACTTCCGGACCGCCGTATGACGATGTACGTCCTTACTTTGAAGGGGCGTATCACCGTTATGGCAGCAGCTGGCTTCCATAACCCCGATATCCTCTTCTTCAGCCAGTGGTCTGGTTTCCGATAAGAGTGGTCTCTGCGGCGGATTTGCCACGAGATCACTTATCGGTGGCGGGAGAGGGCCCCCCGCCGCTTACCGGAGGCTTCGGCAGCAGCGGAGGCAAATCGGATCTTCACCCTTGCTGGGCATGGAGAGTGAGGGGAAGATGGCCCCCACCCGTCTCCATAACAATGCAGGGCGGAATTGACGTCAAAACGACACCTCCGCCCATAGCTCTTAAAAGGTACTTTTTTTATTGCATTGAAGTGTAAATATGAGATCTGAGGTCTTTTTGACCCCAGATCTCATATTTAAGGAGGTCCTGTCATGCTTTTTTTCTATTACAATGGACGTTTACATTCCTTGTAATAGGAATAAGAGTGACACAATTTTTTTTTTTTAAAAGTGTAAAAATTAAAAGGTAAAATAAGAAAATTTTTTTTTTTTTTTTTAAACGCGCACCGTCCCGCCGAGCTCGTGTGCAGAAGCGAAGGCATACGTGAGTAGCGCCCGCATACGAAAACGGTGCTCAAACCACACATGAGAGGTATCATCACGATCGTGTTAATATGTGTTCATGCCAATAAATTGCTACCTTTTGCTACTTAAACTTGGTCGTTGCTCTTCCGTTCAGCCCTGCTTTTCTCTTTCCCCACCTGTTTGGGATATTTTTTACGGTCTTGTTTTGGGGTTGGAGCGCAATCACCACAAATTTATGGTTTATAATCTTTAGGCATTGAACCCTAACATATGAGTCAAATCTCTCAAGTCTCTCTATCCATACTTTTTACTATCATCACGATCGGTAGAGCGAGAGCAATAATTCTAGCACTAAACCTCCTCTAACTTAAAACATGCATCCTGTAGAATCTTTTAAACGCCTCCTATAGAGATAAAGGGTAAAAGTTTGCTGCCATTCCACGAGCGGGCGCAATTTTGAAACGTGACATGCTGGGTATCAATTTACTCAGCGCAACATTACCTTTCACAATATAAAATAAATAATTGGGCTAACTTTACTGTTGTCTTATATTTTTAACCACTTCAATACCCGCCTATAGTAAAATGACGTCCTCTAGTTTGTGGGGTGATATCTGAATGATGCTTGCAGCTAGATGCATCATTCAGATATCATTCTTTTCAGCCGCCGATTCTGTGCACGATAAGAACGATCATAGCGGCAGTGCCGCCGCTTGATCGTTCTTATAGGCGACGGGAGGGGACGCCCCCCCTCCCGCCGCCATCCGGTGCTTCTCCGGGCTCTCCCGTGCCATCGGGGACCCGGAGAATGAATCGGCCGGTGCCGGATGTTGACGATAGAGATGACTGGTGAACAGATGGTCACCAGTCATCTCTATGACCGTGGGAGGCCCGGGCGCGTCGTTATGACGTCATGCCCGGGTACCCGGAAATAACCGAAGCGATCGCGGCTGTCAGCATGAGATCGGTGAAATTTTTTTTTCCGATCTCATGCTTTCCAGCCTAGAGGAGAGATGTGGGGTCTTATTGACCCCACATCTCTCCATATAGAGGACCTGCCACATAGATTCCTATTACAAGGGATGTTTACATTCCTTGTAATAGGAATAAAAGTAATCAAAAAAAAAGTTAAAAAAAGTGTAAAAATAAAAAAAAGAAGTAAAAAAAAAAAATTAAAAACGCCCCTGTCCCCAGTAGCTCGCGCTCAGAAGTGAACGCACATGTAAGTCCCACCCACATATGTAAACGCCGCTTAAACCACACATGTGAGGTATCGCCGCGTGCGTTAGGGCGTGTGCAACAATTCTAGCACTAGACCTCCTCTGTAACTCTAAACTGGTAACCTGTAAAACATTTTAAAGCGTCGCCTATGGAGATTTTTAGGTAATGAAGTTTGGCGCCATTCCATGATTGTGCGCAATTTTAAAGCGTGACATGTTAGGTATCTATTTACTCGGCGTAACATTGTCTTTCACATTATACAAAAAAATTGGGCTGACTTTACTGTTTTGTTATTTTTTAATTCATGAAACCGTTTTTTTTCCAAAAAAAAGGCGTTTGAAAAATTATTGCGCAAATACCGTGTGAGATAAAAAGTTGCAATGACCGCCATTTTATTCCCTAGGTTGTCTGCTAAAAAAAACATATATAATGTTTGGGGGTTCTGAGTAATTTTCTAGCAAAAAAATGATGATTTTTACATGAAGTAGAGAAGTGCCAGAATAGGCCCGGTATTGAAGCGGTTAATTAAAAAAAGTGAATTTTTTCCAAAAAAAGTGCGCTTGTAAGACCACTGTGCAAATACGGTGTGACAACCGCCATTTTATTCTCTAGGGTGTTAGAAAAGAAAAAGTATATTGTTTGGGGTTCCAAGTTATTTTCTAGCAAAAAAAAAGGCTTGGTCCTTAAGTGGTTAAATACAAGCTGGCACACTGTTTGCAGACTGAGAGGATGAGCTCACAGTGTCTCTTCCTTTTTGTCAGAAGCACTGAGCTTAATGGACAGCATTGGACCAATGGTAAAGCACCATTGGAACAAGCTAAGCTATCCAATATAAATGCTGCAGTGGAGGCTGTCCTCCCACTGTCATAGAAGGGGGCATGTGTCCAAGAGCCCTTTCACACTGCCAGCGCCCAGGTGTCGGCAGTAAAGCGCCGCTAGTTTTAGCGGCGTTTTACCGTCGTTTTTGCGGCGCTTTTCGGGTGCTAGCGGGGTGCTTTTAACCCCCGCTAGTGGCCGCATAAAGAGTTAAAAGCTTGATTTCAATGGGCAGGGGTGCTTTAGGAGCATACCCCGTTTCTAAAGCACCTTAAAGCGGGAGTCCGGCGACCAATCTTTTTTTTTTATTTTTTTATTTTTTTTTAGGTCATTGAGACACTTTGCTAACCCCAAAATAATACTCACAGTTTGGGTGTAATATTTCCGCCTCTGTCTGTTTTCGTACTGAAGAATAACTTAAAAAATGTGATGCTGGCTGTTTCCATCTTGCTTGTGGGCATGTGAAGCCCACAAGCATTGATTTCCTGGATGCGGTGAATACTGTTCATTCACAGCTTGTTCATGCGCATGATCATTGTTCCCGCACTGAATCTTGGGAAGCCTGACACTAAGCTCCCAGGAGACAGTGCGGCGCCGGGGAAAGGCAATAAACACGCCTACTCCCATGGGAGGAGAGACAGGAAGTGCCACAATAAAGTACAATATAAAGGTAATTACAGCGATAAAAAAAAATTTCGGGCGGCATTAGAACATCTATGCAATTAACTGAAGGGGGTAAGATTAGGTTAAAAATTTGAGTAGAACCCCGCTTTAAAGAAGCGGCTTGCAGGGTTTTTTTTTTTTTACGTCCTGCCAGTGCAGCGCCGTAGTGTGAAAGCACTCGGGCTTTTACACTGGGATTGCAGATGAGGCTTTTTCAGGAGCTTTAGAGGTGCTAATTTTAGCGCTAAAACGCCCAAAAAAATGCCTCCGCGGAGACCACTTATCGGAAACCGGACCGCTCACTGAAGAAGAAGAGGGTACCGGGGTTATAGCAGCTAGCTGCTGCCATAACAAAGATATCCCTCTTCAAAGTGCTGATGTAGAACGGACGGATGATAGATGCAGCATTGGATTGACGCTACATCCACCTAGGCCAGTATAAAGGTTTTTTAAATTATTATTTTTTTAAACTCAAACTTCACATTTAACTCATAGGGCTTAGAACACTAATAATAAGTTTATACATTAAACAAGTTGCCTTCAGTCCCTGCACATCTATTCATGGTCAGCCTCTCTTAGCAAAAAACACAAAATACCTTTTGGCAAAGCTACAATTTAAAAGAAAAGTTTTTTCCTTTGTAGGAAATCTCTACATACAGTGGATATAAAAGCTCTACACACCCGTAAAAAAAATAATACAAAAGATAAATCAACTTTTTCCGTCTTTAAATGTGCCTTATAAACTGTACAACTCAGTTGAACAACAAACTGAAATCTTTAGATGGAGGGAAAATTTTTTTAAAAATTAAACCCTAAAATATGGTTGCATAAGTGTGCACACCCTTAAAACTAATACTTTGAAGCACAAATCAGTCTTTTTGGGTATGAGTCTATCAGCATGGCACATCTCGAATTGGCAATAGTTGCCCACTACTCTTTGCAAAAACATTCCAAATCCGTCAGATTGCGAGGGCACCTCCTGTGCAAAGCCCTCTTCAGTTCACCCCACAGATTTTCAATCAGATTCCGGTCTGGGCCATTCCAAAACTTTAATCAGCTTCTGGGGAAGCCATTCCTTTGTTGATTTGAATGTATGCTTTGGGTTGTTATGCTGAAAGATGACGTTCCTCTCGATGCTCAGCTTTCTAGCAGAAGCCTGAAGGTTTTTTGCCAATATTGACTGGAACAGTTCATAATTCCCTCTACCTTGACTAAGGCCCCTCTTCCAGCTGAAGAAAAACAGCCCCAAAGCATGATCCTGCCACCACCATGCTTCACGGTGGGTATGGTGGTGTTTTCGTTATGCGCAAGTGTAAGGCTGACTGCAGGTCAGCCTGTTATTGTAGGAGGAGTCAGGCTGCATAAAGCCTGCCCTCCTTCTTCTCCTTCCTATGGTCGTAGGATCTCGTGTTGACAGGTCACTTCCGGGTTAGGGCAGGTCATGGCAGATCACTTCCTGTTTGTGGCTTGCAGGGCGGCAGCATGGTCGGCTGCAAGGTTTTCTGTTTGGATCTCTCTCCCGGTGGTCGTGGCAGGTCTCGGCAGCGTTACCATGCGGCAGGGTCTTGTGTGCTGCGGGCGCAGGGATAGGGGTAGTATTCTTCCATCCCTTTTCACTTTACTCCGGTCAGCTTGGGGTTCAGATAGCACCATGTGTTGGGGTTGCAGGTTGGGGGGAGTGTGTTTGGGGGTTTTCAGGAGATGATGGCAGAGTCTCATATGTCACGATGTCCCGCCTCTGTCATTAGCACTGCATAGCACGTTTGTATTCCTGGAATACAGGTAAGCAATCCAATGAAACATCTTTTTTCTAGCAGGGACCCATGTTTGTCCAGTTGTAATAGTGTAGGTCATTGCATTTAGTCTTTGGTATTTGGGTCTGCTGTCACCACTGTTAGGTTACAGCATAGGTATGTATGGGCAGGGTCTCCTCTCTCCCTAGCCTCATGGTGAGTCCCCCCCTCCTCAGCTTCGTGTGATGGGTTCCCCCCCTCCTGAGCGCCACATAGTGGGTCGTGTCCCTCCCCGAGCTCCACGCGGTCTATAGTGTGGGTCTTCTGGGGTTAATTCAGGCTGTGGGGTTGTCATGACACTTGCTCATTGCCGGTCATCTCATGATATTCTGTGGGGGTCCTTTGGGGGCATGCAAATTTCCATTTCTCATGTAATTTTTGGTTTTCCATGTATGTTACGATTTTATGCGATTTACGGTTTCTCATGGAATGCTGGTTCTCATGTATTTTACGGTTTGCATGCGATCTACGATTTCTCATTCATTTTACGATTTTTATTTTCATGCAATTTACGTTTCTCATGCATTTTACGGTTGTCATGCGATTTATGATTTCTCATTTATTTTACGGTTTTTCATGCAATTCACGGTTTCGCATGCATTTTACGGTTTTCATGCAATTTGCGATTTCTTATTTTACGGTTTTTCATGCAATTTACGGTTGCTCATGCATATTAGTTTCGTATGCAATTTACAGTTGTTCATGCTTGTTACGGTTTCTCGTGCTTTTTTACAGTTTCTCATGTGATTACGGTTTTTTATGCATTTTACGGTTGCCCGTGCATTTTACGGTTTCTCATGCAATTTTTACAGTTTCTCATGCTATTATGTTTTTCATGCGATTTACAGTGTTCTCATGCAATTTTACAGTGTTCTCAGGCAATTTTACAGTGTTCGCATGCATTTACGGTTGTCATATGATTTCTCATTTATTTTACGGTTTCGCATGCATTTTACGGTTTTCATGCGATTTGCGATTTCTTATTCATTTTACGTTTTTTCATGCGATTTACGGTTGCTCATGCATATTAGTTTCGTATGCAATTTACGGTTTTTCATGCTTGTTACGGTTTCTCGTGCTTTTTTAGTTTCTCATGTGATTACAGTTTTTCATGCATTTTACGGTTGCCCGTGCAATTTTATTTTATTTTATTTTTTTATTTTTTTTTTTTACAGTTTCTCATACTATTACGTTTTTCATGCGATTTACAGTGTTCTCATGCAACTTTACAGTGTTCTCATGCAATTTTACAGTGTTCTCATGCATTTTACGGTTGTCATGCGATTTATGATTTCTCATTTATTTTACGGTTTTTCATGCAACTCACGGTTTTGCATGCATTTTACGGTTTTCATGCGATTTGCGATTTCTTATTCATTTTACGGTTTTTCATGCAATTTACAGTTGCTCATGCATATTAGTTTCGTATGCAATTTACGGTTTTTCATGCTTTTTTACAGTTTCTCATGTGATTATGGTTTTTATGCATTTTACGGTTGCCCGTGCAATTTACAGTTTTCTCATGCAATTACGTTTCATGCAATTTTCAGTGTTCTCATGCAATTTTCAGTCTTCTCATGCAATTTTCAGTGTTCTCATGCAAATTTTACGTGTTCTCATGCAAATTTTACGTGTTCTTATGCAAATTTTTTCAGTGCTGCAAATTTTACAGTGTTCTCATGCAAATTGTACAGTGTTCTCATGCAATTTGTCACTTCTTATGCCTATTCATGTTTTTTCCTATTTTCTTTGTTTCCTATATTCCTCATGTTTTTCCATGCTTCTCGTTTTTCCATGCTTCTCGTTTTTCCTGTGCTTTTCTCGATTTCTCGTGCTTTTCTCGATTTCTCGTGCTTTTCTCGATTTCTCGTGCTTCTCTCGATTTCTCGTGCTTCTCTTGGTTTCCCCATGCTTCTCTCGTTTCCCCATGCTTCTCTCGTTTCCCCATGTCTCTTACGTTCATGTCATATGTTTTATGTCACAGCCTTTTGTTCGCTGCATTACTGTTAGCTAGTGCTCACATTCAGGGTCTGTCACGTTTACAGATCCGTACAGGCTGAGGTTTCGTTTTTAATTGATTGTTGTCCCACAATCTTCTCGCCTGTTTTCCATACGTCATACGTGCACGTTCACCATTACACCTTTACTACACCCACCACGGTCTGTGGGTACTTTAGCCCTGAGTGTTCATTTTTAATTTTCCTGTCTTGGCGTGGCAGGTTGCTCGGGCTCGCTCACTGCATACAGTAGGGGGGTGTCGTCATTAGGTTCATTTTTTACGCCCTTGGTCTTGTCATTTCTGCACTCACATCTTCATACTTGTCAGGTATTAGGGGTGTTATGTTTTGGGCTGGTTATTTGTAATGTTATCTGATTGCTTTCATACAGCTAAATTGTTTCATGTTCTACCACTGCAGATTACCCGTCACGTATATGGGTTTAACAGATTGAGGTGATCGTTTTTAATTGGCTTGTTCGGTGGCAAGTCTTCTCATCTGTTCTTACGTTGCTTATGTATTTCGTACAAACTTACGTTTCTCATGCAGTTCACGTTTCTTATGCAAATTACGTTTCTCATGTAATTTACGTGTTCTCATGTTATTTACATTTTCATGCTATTTACGTTCCTCATGCAATTTTATGTTTTTCATATAATTTTATGCTTCTCATGCAATTTGTTGTTTCTATGTTAAACTCACTTTTATGTTTCTCTCGTTTTTTCCAGGTTACTCTCGTTCTCATGTTCATCACACGTTCATTAATTCACGTTCTCATGCTACTGGTATTTCGCAAGTAGTTTGCGGTTTCTGGCAGCCTCGGTTTTTAGGCTGCTCACATTTCGTAAGCTCGCGCTATACATGGGTTTCGTTCCTTCACGTAGCTTTCGTTCCTGGTGCAGGTTTTCTCAGGTTGCTCATGTTTCTCTCGTAGTTCATGTTGCTGTCCCAGTGGTGTGTCATTTACACAAAAATAGGTTACCAGGGGACTGTGGTTCCTCCTTTTCCATGCACACGACTTTTTATTGCCTAGCTACTCTTAGCTAGGGTTGGCAAAGCATGGAACTATTGGTTAGTCAGCCATGGCAGCTCCAGCAGCCTTTACGGGCTCAGGGGTTTTTGTGGGTTCTGAATTTTCTCAGTCCCTAGGCCAGTATCAGCAGGCTTCCTACTTGGTTCGGTTTTTGCCTCTTTTAACTCATATCGGCACAGCAGTGTCAGGGCGTATCTGATTGGGACTCAGCGTTTCATGTCATTAGTAGACCCGGACACGTTTTCTTTATTTGCTGTGCATTCTATTAAAGCCATCCTCAGGGTTCCTGAAAGTAGCCCTCCTGCTGTGATCAGCAGACTTCTCATCATGGGTCATATTTTCCGTATCGTATCTATCACATTCCCATGGTCTCCTTCGTGTTTGGTACTAGCTCGGTGCTCAAGGCAGGCCTATACCCGGGTTTGGGTCATAAGTGACAGGAGTAGTTCTGCATATTTGTGCCTGGGACTTCAGCCGTATTGGGTAAGTGCAGGTCGTCTTGTTCTCTGGGTTGGCCCAGAGCCACTTTAGAGATACCACAAGCGGTTGGTATTTGGTAGATTATACGTAATTTCAGTGGGTTATAATTTGGCTTCATATTCATCCTACTGGTCATTTTTGCCCCCTTTTAGGCATACTGACCATTTGACCAGGGCACAACTCAGGTCTATGTTCTTTGTTGCTTTTTGTACCTTTGTACACTATCCACAGATTGACTCCGAGTACAAGTGTAAGGCTGACTGCAGGTCAGCCTGTTATTGTAGGAGGAGTCAGGCTGCATAAAGCCTGCCCTCCTTCTTCTCCTTCCTATGGTCGTAGGATCTCGTGTCCCACCCACCCATTCCCTTTTTTCTTTTCTTTTTTCATTTTATTTCAATTCATACTTGGGTATGCCCCCTTTTAGGCATACTGACCATTTGACCAGGGCACAACTCAGGTCTATGTTCTTTGTTGCTTTTTGTACCTTTGTACACTATCCACAGATTGACTCCGAGTACAATATTGTTTTTGCGCCAGATGTGTTTTTGCAAAGTTTAGCCGGGCTTGGATGTTTTTCTTCATAAGAAAAGGCTCCTGTCTTGTCACTCTACCCCATAGCCCAGACATATGAAGAATACAGGAGATTTTTGCCACATGTACCACACAGCCAGTGCTTGATAGATATTCCTGCAGCTCCTTTAATGTTGCTGCAAGCCTCTTGGCAGCCTCCCTGACTTGTTTTCCTGTTGTCTTTTCATCAATTTTGGAGGGACATCCAGTTCTTGGTAATGTCACTGTTGTGCCATATTTTCTCCACTTGATGACGGTCTTCACTGTGTTCCATGGTATATCTAATGTCTTGGAAATTCTTTTGTACCCTTCTCCTGACTGATACCTTTTAACAATGAGATCCTTCGGATGCTTTGGGAGCTCTCTGCGGACCATGGCTTATGCTGTAGGATGCGACTAAGAAAATGCCACAAAAGACCTACTAGAACAGCTGAACTTTATTTGCAGTTAATCAGAGGCACTTTAAATGATGGCAGGTGTGTACCGAATCCTATTTAACATGAGTATGAATGTGATTGCTTAATTCTGAACACAGCTACATTCCCAGTTATAAGAGGGTGTGCACAATTATGCAACCACATTTTAGTTAATTTTTACTTCCCCCCTTAAAAGATTTCAGTTTGTTTTTCAACTGAGTTGTACCGTTTATACGTCACATTAAAAAGGTGGAAAAAGTTCTGAAATGATTTATCTTTGTCTCATTTTTTTGTTTACATTACAGAAACCTGACATTTTAACAGGGGCGTGAGGACTTTTTACATCCACTGTATATGCCTCCACCACCCACACGCAATTATAGTGATTTCTGTAACAGTTCCATGAATAGGACAGGTATTGTCACAGCATGTTTTAAAGCGGAGCTCTACCCAAAAGTGGAACTTCCGCTCATCTGATTCCTCCCCGCCCTCCGGTGCCACAATTGGCACCTTTCAGGGGGGAGGGGGGGGGGTACAGATACCTGTCTACTACAGGTATTTGCACCCACTTCCTGGAATAGACTGCCGCGGGAGTCACGCCTCTTCCTGCACCCCCCCCGCTGTCTCCTGGGAAACACAGGTCCCAGGAGATAGCGGGGACCACTTAGGACGCGCAGCGCGACTCGTGCATGCGCACTAGGGAACTGGGAAGTGAAGCAGCAACGCTTCACTTCCTGATTCCCTCACAGAGAATGGCAGCGGCAGCAGCCGAGTGGTTGATCGGCTTCCGACATCGCTGGACCCTGGGACAGGTAAGTGTCTATTAAAAGTCAGCAGCTGCAGTAGCTGTAGCTGCTGGCTTTTCATAATTTTTTTTAGGTGGACTCCCTCTTTAAATACTTCAAAAAAGGAACAGTCTTAAAATTAGGAAGTATACAGGTTAGGGCTTTCAAAATAGGTGGTGTGCAGAAGCAGGAGAATCAAGGCAAGTGATTTTTTTTTTTTTTTTTTTTTGCATCTGCTCCTATTCATTCCACTACACTTACAGGTTTGGATGGAGGTCTTTAAAAAAGGGAAAAAAATGCTGAGGGGGAATATGGAAGCTCACACTGCCTATCTTTTTTTTTTTTGGAAACGCTAGTTGCCCGCCTTTCATGGTTATCCAAAGCCAGGACTGTATTCTTTTTCATGGTAAATAACTCAAAATACTGAATTCAGACAACTTTTTAGGAATTGGTCAGTAATCTTAAGCCTTCCATGGTTTCCTCCATGGTGTATGTTCCTGAATTCACACTGTTTTTGAATGCTAGCAACTGATCAATCTTGGAGAGAAAAGATCATTTTCTCAACTAAAAAAGGACATCATGTCACGGTTTTAAAAAGAAAGATACACCAGCATATGCTTTAAAAATGTATATTACTGCCCTTGACTAAATACTTTTTTCACTGTGACAACAGCAAACAGCTACATAAAAAAAAAAAAAAAACAAAAAAAAAACATTAACAACAGTGTAGACTGTATATCTAGTATCAGGGTGCATAAAAATCAAATGGTTAAAAAAAAAAAAAAAGGGTTTTTGTTTTTTTAATTTTAATCAGATTTTTGATTATCACATTTTAACCTCTTCCCATCCCACGTATAGTCAAATGACGGCCACAAGGTGTCTCTCTCATCCTGGGCAGCCATCATATGACGTCCTTGGCTTCCCGGCCGATGGGTGGCTCACGCCCGCCGTGCCACTCTGGAGCGATGTCCACCACGCATCCGTGATTGCTGGTCACAGAGCAGGGACGTGGATCTGTGTGTGTCACAGTACAGAGGAACACCGATCGGTCACCTCCCCCAGTCAGTCCCCTCCCCCCCAGTTAGAATCACTCCCTAGGTAACACATTTAACCCTTTGAGTGCCCCCTAGTGTTAACCCCTTCCCTGCCCGTGACATTTCTACAGTAATCAGTGCATTTTATAGCACTGTTTACTGTATAAATGTGAATGGTCCCAAAATAGTGTCAAAAATGTCCGATCTGTCCGCCGCAATATCGCAGTCCTGACAAAAATCGCAGACCGCCGCCATTACTAGTAGAAAAAAAGAAAAAGCCATAAATCTAGCACCTATTTTGTAGGTGCTATAACTTTTGCGCAAACCAATCAATATACGCTTATTTCTATTTTTTTACCAAAGATATGAAAAATACATATCGGCCTAAACTGAGGAAGAAATGTTTTGGTTTTTTTTCCTTTTTTAATTGGGATATTTATTATAGCAAAAAGTAAAAAAAAAAAAAAAAAAAAAATAGTTTTTTTTTTCAAAATCGTCAGTCTTTTTTTGTTTATTGCACAAAAAAAAAAAACCCAGAGGTGATCAAATACCACCAAAAGAAAGCTCTATTTGTGGGGAAAAAATATGATCAAAATGTCATATGGGTACAGTGTTGTATGACTGCACAATTGTCATTCAAAGCGCGACACCGCTGAAAGCTGAAAATTGGCCTGGGCAGGAAGGGGATGAAAATGCTTTTGGAGTAAAAATCTAAAGATAGTTTTCCATTTAAGATACATTAATAATTTTAGTTTATTCAGCATGAAATGGAGCTTAGTTATGTAGCATGAGGTTGTATACTCTGCAATATTTACATTTTGGTTAAACTCATTCAATGAATCCAAGCTCTGTAAGCTAAGATAACATGCACTGCATTGATGCATTCACACAATTTCACAGTAACCGTGAGATAAAACAAAATTTCAGGAATATTCCTTTATCCTATTGTTTTGCAAATGTACACTGCAAACAGTGATATCAGAACCAATTTAAATTATACAGTTTTACTAACCCGAACAGCTTATTATTCTCAATAGGAAACCTTCATTTTGTTTGCAAGTATTACAAATTCTACTACAAGTGCTTACATTTAAAGAACACCTGTTATTTCAGATCCATCATGGCAGTGCCCATTAGTGGGCATCCACTCACCTGCTGCCACCACGTCCCTCACCTTGTGTCACTGCCACATCACCAGCCGTCCCATTAAAGTGAACTGGACGGCCGGTGAGTCAACAGTGGGCCAGAGAATACAGTTGCTCTTTAAAAATTATGATTTCAATTGAGTGGATTTAAATCAAGCCTTTAAAATAAACTTGATTTAAATCAAATTCACCCTGTCTAGTATAAAATTTATGCAAACATCAGAAATAAAATCCTCAATCACTTAACCATTCATTAACAAAAACATTTAAATCATTGCTTCTTTACCTGCCTAAAATCTAACTTCATATTTTCCCCCATTATCCTCAGCATGCCCAAAAGACTAAATGCTGGAAGTCATGCCCTACGATCCAGCTGTATTACACAGTTCAATCAGTCAGTTTTCAGGCACTGGTGTTTAGGCAGTTCATAAGGGGAGAGAAGATAGGGAGGACATCAGCAGCGGGATGACGCTCATTACATATTTTAATGGAGCAGGTAGGTGACACAAGAAGTTGTAAACTTAGTAGCAGGCCCTGCTGATCTTGCATTGTGTCAAAGAAGTGAAAATGATCAAAGCAGCTGAAGAGAATTACAAATCATTTGTCAGTAAAAGATCACAAATACCAAATGTAAATGTTTGGAGTTTTGCTTTAACAGATCTTAATGCAGTACATTTAAAAACACCCCATTTATTTATGGTATTAACAGTCACATTTCCGTCAGATTGTTTGCTCTACTTACAAAATTAATTTAGCAGGAAAAAGAACACAACCTGCTAAAACAGGAATACACCTATTAGGAGAGTGGAACGGTATTTTAAAAACATTAAAAGTGATAGTTTGAAGCAAAATATTGTAGTCATAAATATCTTTAAAACAGATTTAAACCACTTCAATGCCAGGCACTTAACACCACCCCCTCCTGTCCAAGCCAAATTTTCAGGGCTGTCACTTTTTAAATGGCAATTGCGCAGTGGTATTTGAAAACCTCTGGGGTTTTTATTCTTTGCTAAACAAACAAAAAAATAAAATAAAGAGAACAATTTGAAAAGTTTTAGTTTGTTATAAAATTTTGTAAAAAAAGTAAGTTTTCTCTTTCACTGATGAGCTGCACTGACTGGCACCAATGAGATGGCACTGATGGGCATTCATAGGCGGCACTGAAAGGCTGCACTGATGGGTACTTCTTATGGATGGCACCAATCGGCTCTCCTCTACTCGCGTCTGTCAGACGTGAGTGAGGGGAAAGCCGATAAAGGGCCCTGTTTACATCATGATTGGACACAGCTGATCACATGGTGAAGAGCCTCCATCAGAGGATCTCTTTACAGAGATAGGTGTAGCGGTGTGTTAGACTGACACAACGCAACACCGATTGCCTCACCGGGCTGCGCGCCCCCACAGGCGTACGCCGGCAGTTATCCTAAAAGACGTCATATGACGTCCAGTCAGGATAAATGAACCACCGCCCGGCCGTCATTTTGCTATAGGCCGGGTGGGAAGTGGTTAAAAGACCAACTCTTGTTACATGGATGAAGCATAGAATTCACAGTAGATTCAAATTTCAAAATCACTCTCTTTAAAATGTTTAACCGCTTGCCGACCAGCGCACGCCGATGTACGTCGGCAGAATGGAGCTGGTAGGCAAAAGGGCGTACAGGTACGTCCCCTTTAAGAAGCGGTATCGCGGGCACACACTGCCACAGTCTCCGTGTCCATGAACGCGGGTCCCGCGGACTCGATGTCCACCGGGTGCCCGTGATCGTGTCACGGAGAGGAAGAACGGGGAGATGCTTTTGTAAACAAAGCATTTCTGCGTTCTGCCTAGTGACAGGACAGTGATCACAGCTCTATCTCATCAAGAGCAGTGATCACTGTTCCGTGTGTTGAAGCCCAGCCCCCCTAACAGTTAGAATCACTCCCTAGGACACACTTAACCCCTTCACTGCCAGTGTAATTTACACAGTAATCAATGCATGTTTTTATAGCATCAATCGCTGAATAAATGACAATGGTCCCAAAATAGTGTCAAAAATGTCCGATGTGTCCCCCATAATGTCACAGTCCCGATAAAAATCGCAGATCGACGCCATTACTAATATAAATAAAAAATAAAAATGCCATAAAAACTATTCCCTATTTTGTAGACACTATAAATTTTGCGCAAACCAATCACTATACGCTTATTATACATATTTTTGGTAAAAAAAAATTACAAGAATACATATTGGCCTAAACAGAAGGGAAAAAAAATTGTTTTTGTATATATTTTTGGGGATATTACAGCAAAAAAAATAAATTTTTTCAAAATTGTCGCTATTCTTTTGTCTATAGCACAAAAAATAAAAACCGCAGAGGTGATCAAATACCACCAAAAGAAAGCTCCATTTGTGGAAAAAAAAAAAAAGGACGTCAATTTTGTTTGGGTACAACGTTGCTCGACCGCGCAATTGTCAGTTAAAGCAATGCAGTGCCGAATTGCAAAAAGTGCCCTGGTCAGGAAGGGGGTAAAATCCTCCGGGGCTGAAGTGGTTAAAATTAAAGCATTCAATGACAGGGAATATGCTACAATCAAATATGGCAAAACCAAGTATGAAGCAGTTTGATGGACATTTTTCATTGCTGAAGGGGTCACCTCAAACCCTTGCCTGCACCAGCTTAAACAAAAACAACATAGGCGCCCCCCCACCCCCATTCAGAGTTGTTAGTACAGTTATAAGTCTTTCCAGAAGGTTTACAGTGGTTGTAGACCCTTACATATACCCAGTGAAGTGCCTAGCCTTGGGTGATACACAGAGATGAATCAAATCTCCTACATAAAGTTGTACCTTTATTTGCAGCCATCTGTCCTGTACAGCCTGCTACCAGGGGGTACAGCTGTTACAACTGTAAGGGGCCCCGGGGCCCGTCCAGGCCAGAAAAAGTCAGGACAGTGGAAGGGGATCCGTGCTGTGCAGTACAGAAACGATCCCAGTTTCTGCTGTTCTCATGTCATTGACTCAGACATCCAGCTCTTTACTGCCACCTCTGGCTACTATGTGCATGTGCACCCCTCGTGTGACAGTGATCTGTCTGTACTATGCATCTCGGCAACATGTCAGCTTTGTGACATATATACAG